>QXTE01000091.1:3177517-3250603 GCA_003942145.1 Platysternon megacephalum
GGGGGGGGGGGGGGGCTGTGCGCTCCAATGGATCAAAGCAAGTTCGATATAACACGGTTTCACCTATAACGCGGTAAGATTTTTTGGCTCCCGAGGACAGCGTTATATCGGGGTAGAGGTGTATATAGTTACAAGGCTGAAAATGTGTCCTCATGGCTTAAAACAAGCTCAGGCAAAACTCTCCAAGAGCAGAAGGGCAGTTCACACCTCATCAGGGCATGTATGGGACAAACTCTGCCCAGCCTCACAGGAACAAAGGACACTGGCCTAGACAGCAACAAAGGATCTGTTGGACTCTCCAGTGAGTCACCCCCCTTCCCTTGGTCAGTCAGGGACTGCAATGAGGTAATGCTCACCTGACTCTGAAGGGGGCAGAGGGGCAAAGCCAAGAGGGAAGAAATGACAGGATAAAAGGGGAAGATGTTTGCCATGCTCTCTCTCTGTTCCACCTCCATCTACGGACACCACCACCAAGCGACTGAAAGGCTGATCAAAGGGGAGAGCCTGGCTGAAGGGAAACCAGCCAGCCTGTGGTGAGAAGCATCTAAGTTTGTAAGGGCACTGAAAGTGTTAAGATCAGCTTAGAATGCGTTTTGCTTTTATTTCATTTGACCAAATCTGACTTGTGCTTTGATTTATAATCACTTAAAAAAAATTAAAAAAAATCTATATTTTGTAGTTAATAAAATCTGTTTGTTTATTCTACCTGAAGCAGTGTGTTTGGTTTGAAGCGAGTCAGAGACTCTCCTTGGGATAACAAGCCTGGTACATATTAGTTTCTTTGTTAAATTGACAAACTCATATAAGCTTGCAGCATCCAGCGAGCATAACTGGACACTGCAAGACAGAGGTTCCTAGGGTTGCGTCTGGGACCAGAGATATTGGCTAGTGTCATTTGGTTGCACAATCCAAGCGGCGGCTGGCCAAAAGTGCTCACTCACATAACTGGGAGCAGCTTACATGCTAGAGGTTGTGCATGAACAGCCCGGGAGGGGGGGTTCTCACAGCAGAGCAGGGTAAGGCTGGCTCCCAGAGTCGAGGATTGGAGTGACCTAGCAGATCACTGGTTCAGATAACACCAGGGGGAACATCACAGCAAGACTTTGGTTCAATGAGCTACTGACCCAAGAGTTTTGGATTGGAAGAATTCCAACTACTCTTACCCTCTTGAGCCCTGTTATGTTAGCAACATCTCAGTGGCCTCAGCACCCTGACTTGGTGGGCTCAGCCCACCTCCTGGAGGACAGGTGTCCATGACCCCAAACTCAGCTCCCAAGAATCAGCTCCCTTGTTGGCAGCCACTGAAGAGAGGCCAAGACCAGAGCAGGCCATAGAAACGGCATGCCCCTCAAACTCCTAGAGGCCGCCCTCTGCCCTCAAGCCAAAGCAGAGGCACGCTGGCAAGGCGGTGTGGAAGACTCACTCTTGCTGCTTCCCAAGATGCATCTCTTCTGTGGATTGTGGGCTCAGCCATGAGGCCATCAGCTGGGGTTTTGCAACTGATGTTAATGGGTGTCAGATTTGGCCCCAAGAGCAGCCCCATGTGTCCAGGGCTGTCACAGGCTAGCACTTTTCACCAGCTTTTCACAAAGGCTCTGACCCAGAAAAGCACCTAATTACAGGCATGAAGTTAAATATGTGCTTTGCTGAGTTAGGGCATCAATTCATAAGAACATAAGAACAGCCATACTGGGTCAGACGAAAAGGTCCATCTAGCCCAGTATCCTGTCTACCGACAGTGGCCAATGCCAGGTGCCCCAGAGGGAATGAATAGAACAGGTAATCATCAAGTGATCCATCCCCTGTCGCCCATTCCCAATTTCTGGCAAACAGACTACGGATGCCATCCCTGCCCATCCTGGCTAATGGCCATTGATGGACCTATATAACCATTGATGGACCTTTTTCCTTTCTGATACTGCTGTATTTTAAAAAAGAAAGTTTTATCCCTTCTCATCAGAAGCCATGCCTTCTGGGAAGGGTGAGTACAGAAATTCATTGCCTGCTCCCTGAAACAAATGCATTACAGTCCAAACATTTAATATATCACTTGGCCTTGTAAACACAGACTAAAACATCTTCACTACTCTCCAGCTGTGCTCACGCATACACACACCACTGTAGAATTACACAAGTCATTCTAGATTCTTTTACAGGTTCCAAGGGAAAAAAGAGTGCGCAAGACAAAAGATTGATCCTCTGCAGTTGTAGTTCTCAAAAAGTTCCCAGGGCTCCAGTGAGGACAGCCTTCCCAAAGGGCATGGGACTGCCCCCATTACCATGGCTTGTCCAGCAACGGGATTAAAAAGACAACGCTTTTTCAGGTTGTGTGGTGATGCAAAATTGCATCACAACCCGATGTTCATGTCACATGCAACACTGTGGCTGGGATGTACAAACAGGATGATAATGCTGGGGGAGGGGTGGGAAGATGATGAAGCAGGAGTACAGCCATGAACCCAGGAATCTCTGTGTAAAAAAAATAAAATAAAAACAATCTCTGGCCTGCATTATTTCAGCACGTGGGACTACAAGATCATAATGGTTCCCTTCTGATCTTGAGATCTATACACTTACATAATCAGTTTTGAATCAGAAGCACTTTCTAGAACTACCTACAGCATTTCAGATGTCCCAAGCTGGGCCATAGGGGCCCTTTAGGACTCTGCTCTTGTGTGGGTGTAATGACAAAACTCTGAAGAAAAGAAATGAAATTCAAGAAAAAGGCCCCAGAGATGGACCAAACAGGGTTAAGAGAATGTAACTTCAGAGACTGTATAGGCGTTGGCCACTTGGAGCTGTTCTAGAAGGATGTCTGGCTCTCTCCCGCATTCCTAGAAAACACCTGTTCTGCAGCCTGAGAAACAGCATTTGGCTGTCATGGTGTAACCCATGTGCCTAATAGGGAGATATCTCTTTAAGAGACCCATGGGCGGGGGGAAGGTAGGAGTGAGTTGTGCCTGGGTCACTGTTGCTAGGCAGATTAAGCACTCCACACCCAGAAGCTTCTGGAATTGGGTGTGGTAGATCCAGTGAACCCAAGCAAGCCCATTAGATCACAGCACTGACACATGGCCCCGTTAGCTCATTTGCCATTGACTTACTGACCCAGGTGCAGTAAGATAGGACGGGCCAGATCATGCTCCCCTTACCCACCAATTCCTGCTGATGACAACGGGAGCTCTCCTGAGAGCACTGTCTCCAATTTTGATCTTGCTAGGGTGGCAGCACTCAAGAGACGCTATCAGTGCGATGGATGAATCGGCCCATGGTTCTAACGAGTGGGCTGAGTATAAGGACAGGCTGAGCAAGTGCAGAATGGTGGTAGAGTGTGCCTTTGGACGTTTAAAAGGTCGCTGGCACTCGTTACTGACTCGCTCGGACCTCAGCCAAACCAACATCCCCATTGCTATTGCAGCTTGCTGTGTGCTCCCCAATCTCTGTGAGAGCAAGGGGGAGACCTTTATGGCGGGGTGGGAGGCTGAGGCAAACCGCCTGGCCACTGATTACGCGCAGCCAGACACCAGGGCGATTAGAAGAGCACACCGGGAAGCGGTGCGCATCAGAGAAGCTCTGAAAACAAGTTTCATTGCTGGCCAGGCTCCTGTGTGAAAGTTATGTTTGTTTGTCCCTGTTGAAAACCCGCCCCCTTGATTCACTCATTCCCTGTAAGCAACCCACCCTTCCCCCTTCCCCCTTCGATCCCAGTTTGATTTGAAAAAAATAAAGTCAGTTTCGTTTACAACTCAAGAACTTTTTATTAACGGGTGGTAATGAACATAGGGAGAGAAATAACCAGGTAGTCCGGGTGGGGTTTGGGAGGAGGGTAGGAGTGAAGGAACAGGGCAGGAAAAACATTCAAAATAATGAGAGCCTTTTGCTTGGGCTCTCTAATGGGGTGGAGTGGCAGGGTGCACGGAGCCTCCCCCCCCGCGTTCTTACACGTCGGGGTGAGGAGGCTACGGGACTTGGGGAGGGGGGAGGGCGGTTATAGAGGGGCTGCAGCGGCACTCGGTAATCCTGCAGCTGCCGTTCCTGGAGCTCCACCAGACGCCGGAGCATGTCTGTCTGCTCACGCAGCAGCCCCAGCGTTGCATCCCGCCACTTCTCGTCTCGGGCGTCCCTCCTCTCCTCACGTTCGTCCCTTCTCTCCTCACGTTGGTCCCTTTTCTCCTCCCGTTGGTCCCTCATGTCCTCCCGTTGGTCCCTCTTCTCCTCACGGTCACTGGCCTCTTTCCGGAATTTTAATACAGTGTCCTTCCAGTCATTGAAATTAGCTCTCTCATCCCGGGTCGATTGCATAATTTCCGAGAACATGTCGTCTCGCGTGCGTCTCTTTCGCCGCCTTATCTGGGAGAGCCTTCGGGCCGGGGGCGGGAGGATTGAAAAATTTGCAGCTGCAGGAGGAGGGAAAAAAAGGGAGAGAAGTATGTAAAAAGATACATTTTATAGAACAATGCTTATACTCTTTCACGGTGAACACTTTTCACATTACATAGCAATGTACAAGGTCGCATTTTGCATCTTATATTGAGTGCCCGCGGCTTTGGTGTTAGAGATCACAGCAGACGCAGGGCCGGGCAACAGAATTCGGCTTGTATGCAGCCATGGTAAGCCATTGTCCTGCGGCTTCTGCATTAAATCAGCGCCCTCCTTTCCCATAGCAAGCAAAGCCCTTTACGTGCTGCGGTTTTCCTGTTACCGTGCAGCATCAGATAACATAATAACCCCCACCCACCACCCATTCAATTCTGTGGGATGATCGGTTGACCCCCTCCCCCCACCACGTGGCTGGTATCATGGAAGATCCATGCAGATAACAAACTAGCCCCCCCATCCACTTCTGTGGGATGATCGCGTTACCCCTCCCCCCACCGCGTGGCTGGTATCAGGGAAGACCCCTGCTAGCCAAACGCGAAAACCTCAGCGCCATTGTCCACCCACTCCCCCCCGCCCGCTTGGCTAACTGCAGGGAAAGATTTCTTTTCAGCTACAGGCAAACAGCCCAGTAGGAACGGGGCCACCTCTGTCCCCTTAATTACATTCCCGTATTTCAAACAGGTTACCCTGAACGATATCACTCTCCTGAGGATAACACAGCAAGATAAAGAACGGATGTTGCTTGAATGCCAGCAAACACCGGGACCATACGCTGCCAAGCTTTGTCAAGCAATGATACCGGATTACTTGCTGCTAGCATGGCGCGGTCAAGTGTCCTACCATGGAGGACGGAATAAGGCTGCCCTGCCCAGAAACCTTCTGGAAAAGCTTTTGGAGTACCTCCAGGAGAGTTTCATGGAGATGTCCCTGGAGGATTTCAACTCCATCCCCAGACACGTTAACAGACTTTTCCAGTAGCTGTACTGGCCGCGAATGCATCCCAAGTCCCCAGGGCAAATTAATCATTAAACAAATACTTGTTTTAAACCATGTTTGATATATTTGAAAAGGTACACTCACCAGAGGTCCCTTCCAGGGGGTCTGCGATGCCGCCTTGGGAGGGTTCGGAGGGCACTTCGGTCAGGGTCAGAAACAGCTCCTGGCTGTCGGGGAGAATGGAGTGCTGTGTGCTCTCCACAAGTTCGTCCTCCTCCTCCTCCTCCTCTTCCCCGTCCGCAGATTCGTCATTCAAGGATGAGATTAACCCCTCCTCGGAGTCCACGGTCAGGGGTGGGGTAGTGGTGGCGGCCCCCCCGAGAATTGCATGCAGCTCCTCGTAGAAGCGGCATGTCTGCGGCTCTGCCCCGGACCGTCCGTTTGCCTCCTTGGTTTTCTGATAGGCCTGTCGGAGCTCCTTCACCTTAATACGGCACTGATAGGAGTCCCGATTGTGGCCTCTCTCCATCATGCCCTTGGAGATCTTGTCGAAAATTTTTGCATTCCGTCTCTTGGAACGCAGTTCTGCGAGCACGGAATCCTCTCCCCATATAGCGATCAGATCCAGTATCTCGCGTGTGGTCCATGCTGGTGCTCGTTTGCGGTTCTCGGACTGCATGGCTACCTGTGCTGTTCAGCTCTGTGTGGTCACCTGTGCTCACCAGGCTGGGCAGACAGGAAATGAAATTCAAAAGTTCGCGGGGCTTTTCCTGTCCAACTGCCCAGAGCATCCGAGTTTAGATTGCTGTCCAGAGCGGTCACAACGGTGCACTGTGGGATACCTCCCGGAGGCCAATACCTTCGAATTCCGTCCACACTAACCCTAATTCGAACCGGCAATGTCGATTTCAGCGCTACTCCCCTCGTCGGAGAGGAGTACAGAAACCGATTTTAAGAGCACTTTAAATCGAATTAAATGGCCTCGTTGTGTGGACGGGTACAAGCTTAATTTGCTATAACGCTGCTAAATTCGAACTAAAATCGTAGTGTAGACCAGGCCACAGAGAGATCAATGCCTTGGCTTGTTTGCTCTGCCAGCCAATCTTAACCAAAGTGTTAATTTGATATGTACCTAACCTTGCAATATGTCCCTCTGTCCTTGAGATCAGTGTAAATGGAAGACATTGAGCTGATTTTATTTATTTTGGTCCAGTGAAAGTTCTCCTTTACACATCTAGACCCGTTCAAGCCATCAACCTCAAAGCACTTGGCAAAGGTGGGTAGCATCCCTGTCCCCATTTTACAGTTAGGGAAACTGAGGCAGAGAGAGTTAAGGGATTTGATTGACGGTCACAGACTAAGCTAGTGGCAAGAAGAGACCCCAAGGGCCAAATTCTGCACTCTGCTCCAGCTGCAGAAAAGCCAGCTCAACAGGGTACCTGGGGATTCCTCTTGCATAAGGGATCTTCCTGTGGCCTAGAGAGCCAAAGTAGCAGCAGTATGTTATCACCTACCCTGGCATAGGGAGTGTGGCCAGCTATTCCTAGAGGCTGGAAAAGCCCCCTTGGAGCCATCAGTAGCCAGGTATAAATCAAAGCAGCCTTCAGGCTGCTCTAATTGATGACAGAGATTAGACGGGTGCCTGGTCAGCCCTAGAATCTAGCAGCCACAAACGTATACAGTCACCTTTGCCTCCTACCTCATCAGCTGGGCCAGGCTGATGTTATGACAAGTAGTCAGGAACTTTTTACAAAAGAAAGGATGTCCTGGCCCAATTCCAAGTGGGGCAGAGACATTGTCCCCTTTTATTTCAACTGTACAGTATTAGTCTTTTAAAGATTCCTGTCACAAACTGTTGTCACATTACTGTGGGCTGTTCAGCTGCTGCTGCATTCCACACCAGAGGTGGTTGCATTTCAAGAGCAGATGAAAGGGTCTTTTAGAATGTAAGATGCAATACAGATAGAAGCAGTGATTCAAATTACCATTATAGATTGTTAGAAACTTTGGGACTTGCACAGAGTTACCTGACGTGTCATTGAGCTTTCACTGGCTTTCTGGAAGCAATTAGAACGATGATACAATAGCGGAATGTTTTTCAGGGAGGTGAGGAAGAAGGGAACTGAGGCAGACACACAATCCTTGGTGAAGGATAGGGACTGTGTTAAACTACGTGCAAAGCCACTTGGTGCAGAGATACATTTGCTTTAATTGATGCCGCGGCTCAATGTGAAATTATGGCCTGAAAAGCGACTCTGTAAATTAAAAACATCTCGATGTTCTATATTTATTCTCCTTCAATGACGTCCATATCAAATTTGCACAGTTTGCAAGTCGATACAAGGTTTTGCCAACAGTCAGCATTGTCAGCACTGCCTTACAACAGTGGTTTGGGGGGAGGGGGAGGAAATCAAGCAGAATTCTTGCTCCTTCACACTCTGCAACACCTACAAACCCTGCAAAACCAGGAGCTAGCCTGATGTGCATTTTACCTCAAACAACCTACTCCTTTCTCCCATCCACCCCCTTTCCCTCACTTTTTATCTCAACAGGGGCCAACCCGAGCTCTTGGGGCTGGGACCAGGTCTTTGCTCATTATTTAAAGCACACCTGTGCTACTATATCCCCAAGTGATGATGCTACCTTGGGCTGCGGTGTTGTGGCAATATTCACTCAGTCAGAGAGACATGAGCCCTCATTCAGCAAAGCACATTAATCAAGTCCCTGAGCCCCACCGAAGGCAAAGGGAGTTCAGCACCTGTTCTAAGGGCTTTGCTGAATAGAGATGGACTTTTTAATTGGGGATGTGGGCTTGATCTAGAGCTCACTGAAGTTCACGTGAGTCCGTCCATTGATGGGCTTTGTATCAAGCCCATCTTGCCAACAACATTTATAGTCAGATCTCATTTTGCAACTGACATAAAACTTGGTTTTTCCCTCCATTTTCATTTCAAACAAGATCACCCCTACCTATGTTAACCACGAGCAGTTCTGACCATAAGAGATGCTTTAACAGAAAAGTTCATTGGTCCTTCTAGCCTGATGCCTAGCCAGAGGCGCAATGCTAAGAGCAAAATTTGGAAGAAAGTCATAGTAAAAATGTCCAAAAATCACAACAGATCAGATTTTGATCTCTGTTACACCCATGTGAAACCAAGGTCCGAATCTGGTCCTTCGATTTGTAACAATCGAGCTACTTTAATAAACTCAACTTTTCTCTACAAACTAAGTTTATTTGTGCTATTATGGAAGGAGAGCCTTGTGACTAGAGTTTGGATCAGCGACAGGGGGAGCTGCAATCTATCCATAGCGCTATAGAAAAGTCCTGTGTAACCCTAGGCAACCTCGCTGGTTCCTCAATTTCCCCATTCATAAAATGAGAATAGTAATATTTACCCATCTAATGAGTGTCATGAAGCCAAGTCATTAATATTTATGAAGTAGATTACATCTAGCGTCCAGCGCTTAGCAAACTAATAGAAGACACAGCCCCTGCCTCAGAATGCCTATAGGCAATGAACCCAATCCCGCTACCCTTCTTCCTGGGAGCAATCCATATTCTCGCCAGCAGTCCCATTAACGCCCAGGATTAACAATGAGCACAGGTTGGTGCTAAAGGAAACATAAAACAAATCACAGTGGTTTGGGGAGAAAGGAAGAAGCATGTTACAGCAATACACTTCAGAGGTTGTTTGTTTGGTACCGCTGCATCAGGGCGTTTCCATTTGGGTTTGAATACACAGAATTAGATTACCTAGAGCTCAGCACAGGTTCCTTGGCTTTAAAGAGCCACCCTGCATAAATGCAAATTGTCTTTATTTGAGAGGGCTAGATACTGGCCATGTCTGCCCAGGGGGTGGATGGCTACAATACCAGTGCCTATGAAATATTCCACTTGCCTTCAAACTAAATTTGCAAAATCCATTTTATGATATTAGTCAAAGACCGGCCTATGATCAATAGAGCACTGCTTTAATCAGTATCTTTGATCCCTTATTAATAAATATGCAGATCTTCCACCCCATAGGAATTCTCAGTGGATGGTAAAAATGGAACAAAGTACTTTCACCACCCCATATAACCTTGTATAGCCTCATGGCTAGTTTTACTAACATGGCAAGAAAGTATCATTGCATGTGTCTGCGTAAAAGGTGTGGCTCTGCTGTACTGGCGGCATGCGTGAGAGATAAGATCACTTTCCTGATACCGATGTTATGCCACTAACAGTCTAGTGTCCGCCTGTAACATATAAACCACCCACGCACCAATTTCAGGATCCTACGGGAACATGAAGATGAACTGCATCCGTCAGCCACCCTGTTGCCTGAGCTTGTATTATGTTAGGTTATTGGCGTTCACTGGGCGCCCACCAGTCTGCTTCTCGGCATCCTCACCGGGATATCCTAAAGATGAGAAAGGCTGGTTCCACCACCAAGTCCATCCCCTCATCAGGGCAGGAGGCATCCCCACCCTTCCCTGACAATCACACATCAGATAGTAAGTGGCTTCTATGCTTGATCTAAACCAAAAGGTCAAAGCAACTGAATGAATTCCCACTCTTTGGGCTCAATTCCCCCATCATCTGTACCTTGTGCAGCCATTTACACCAGCAATAGCTTTTTACCTCCGCTTTGCATTTGTATTAGGTAACGGTGAATCAGGCCCCATCAGCCTCCCAAATAGCAAGCCTTTCGCTGCAGCTTTTTCTGCTGTTACCATCATATCTACTCACCCATCCACACACACACACCCCCCAAGCGTCAGAGGTCAAGAATGGGGCGAAGGCCGGACTCATTTCAATCAGAGGAGGAGGATGTTTGCATTTATGCACCACCTCTCATCCGGGCCTCACCATGCTTTGCAGCTATTAACACATTTGATCTTGCAACACCCCTGTAAGGTGGGTGAGATGCATTATCCCCATTTTACGTATGGGGATGTGGACATACAAAGGCTAGGACTTGCCCAGGGTCACCCAGAAAACCTGGAGTGAAGCCAGGAAGAAAGTCAAGATCATCCAACCCCCAGGCCTGTGCATTAGCCACAGGACCATCGCCTTCCCTCTTCAGCTGGGACAAAAACCCAGCCCTGGTGTTAACATTGCCCAAGCTTTGTTCCTTGAAGGCTTAGCAGGCTAGAGATAGGCTAGTGCTTAACTCATTGTGAACCAGTGTGGCTCAGGTCAGAAAAGAACTACCAAGCCGTGGCCTCTTGTCCTGCCCATGTCTGCTCCCTGTGTGTTCTCATCCCTATGTGCTTGGTTTATGGACAAAAGAGACTCTGTTCTCCTGTTTACGCAGCATATCAGTAAAATGTGGACTAGCAGCCTCTATGCTATTCTGCCTACCACATCCTCCAGCAATGCAGCAGCTAGCACTCTTGTTCCAGAATCTTTCCTGCTAGGCGTTCTTATCTTGCATTGCCCAACATGTGCGAGGTGCTTTGCAGACACACATCCCTGCTCCAAATACCTTGCAGTACAGGGCTCTGTCTATACTGCAGTCGCAGAGTCTGATCACAGCTCAAGTAGATTAAAGGTAGCTCAGGTATGTCTACAAGTGCTGCAATCACAGATAAGGCTGCATACCCTAGGGCTTGTCTACACAGGGAAACCCTAAATCATTCTCAACATGGGGGTGGGAGCATGTTTTGGCCACCCTTTCTCTGAGTCATTGAGAGGGACCGGGGGGGGGGGGGGGGGGCCGNGAAATTTGTTTCCAGAGACAGCCAGGAGGCACAGTATGGAAAAGGTTGAGACCCATTGACAAGACAGATGAAGGCTGGAAGGTCGGGGAAGGAAGCAACATACACGTAAAGGCCTGATCCTGCAATAGGCTCTGTGCAAGCAGATCTCCCCACCCAGACAGTGCCACGTAGAAGTCAGTAAGGCTCCATACCAGCACAGGGGTCTGCGCTCGCAGATCCAAAGCTATTGAGGCGATGTGGTGCCAACAGGACGTGTGCCAGAGCATTTTTTGGAAGCGTCCTTCCCCTCCTTGTCTCCAGCTGTCCTGGAGCCTGCATCTTGAACTACCCATCGCTCTGTGAGCTGGGTTTCTACCTCATGGGTATTTATCTTCACAGATTCCCTCCTGCATTTTCCCCCCTTGCCCATTCTTTCACTGCCCAGTTCCACCCCTCCCATTGACTTGTTCCATCACAGCTCACTAGCTTTCCCTCTACCTTCTCTCGGAGAGCCTAATCCACTCCCACGGCAGCCACCTCAAAAAGGACCAGGCCAAACCATGTGGGACCGGAGTCCAGCAGCACCATGCATAAGCTGGGAATGGGAGGCCAGCCCAGGGACCCACCTTGCCCCCTCACCTGCAGCCAGGCCAGGGACCCACCTGCTGCTGCTACCCCTCCCCTCCTTCCTCTTGTTCTAGTCAAGGCTTTCAAGGCCCATGCCCCTCTCTGAGCAAAGCCGGACTCCCCTCTCCAGTGCACTGCTCCGATGTCAGCGGAGTGACCTTTTCAGACTGGGGCACCTGCCTCGGAAGTCCCGGGCTGCAATTCTACCTCCTTAGCAGAAGAGACGGGCCATCATGGCACTTACTCTGCAGGTTTCTGTCCCTTTAAGAAGTCTTAGAGTGACTTTAGTGGCCAGGAAAGTCGCAGGACAATACAGTTCTGGCCCTGACCAGCTTTTGTAATGTCCTGTGCGCAGATGAATGGTGCCCTGGGCTGAGTTCCAGGATCCCGTTGGAGGATAGGAAGATTTGGCAGTCGAGTAGGTGAGGACCACTTTCTTAGGCCCTACCCCTGCATGCCAATAATCCCACTGACCCTCCCTGTGCTCCAGGGGTGTAGCTCTGGATGCGGGGGGGCTCTCTGCTGGCTGCCTGTCAGCAGGGACCCCAGAAGTGCTGGGCCCTGTGTGACTACACCTCTGGGCATGTAGCTAGGTCCAGTCCTGTACTGTTAACGCCATAGCCAGTGTGCAAATGCCTCCCCTCCAACAGCGCTCTCAATGCATCTCGCTTCTGACCTGCAGACTCCAGCCGTTCCAGGCCCAGGCCTTTCATGAACAGGCTGGATTAGTCAAGTCATCCATGCAGCCCTAGATACATATGGGATTTGCTCACAAGCGAGACCAGCCCTGCACCAGCAGGGCCCTGTCAACCCCCTTTACTCAGAAGGGAGGAGTGGAAAGAGGATGGTGACCAGCCATTCGGTGATGGCTCCTCACTGCACCCGTGGTGCTGAATCCAGCCAAACTATGAACATCCCACAAGCAGAGGGCAATAATCCTGCAAATTTTGGGCAACGATCCTATGCAGGCTTGGCAAGTCGTGCTTGTTGGCTGAAACCAAGTGCGATTACTACTTACACCCCCATTTAATCTGAGAAATGCACCATTCAGACAGCTCTGCTACACTCCACAGCTGCTACAATAAAGGAAGCTTCACACAAAGGCGGCATAAGAGCAGTCAGGAGCAAGGGGCATTAACCAGCAATACTTGGGCCACAGCAGCTGGTTGCAAGCCATGGAAGGGGGTGGCGGTTGGGCATCGTTTTAAGGAGGAAGTGATGCCAAAGGAACGGAGCAGGGGGGTGGTCCTAGAAATTGAGTAGTATTGGCGTAGTGGTTTAGAGGCCGCCCCAACTGGAGATCAGGCCCCACTGTGCTAAGAACTGTACATGCACATAGCAAGAGAGTCCCCTGCCCTCAACAGCTTGCAAACAAAAGAGAAAAGGATGTCAGATCCCCACTTGGAAAACCAAGGCGGAGAGAAGCAAAAGGCCAGATTCCCATGAGAGATCAGCTCCAGGTGCATACAAATCTGCCCCAAGTATCACAGTTGCAGCTGCTGGGTTCTGAGCACTTGAAATCCTGGCCCCATAGGACATCCCAAGGTCACACACGCAGTCTGTGGGAGAGCCAGAAACTGAACCCAGAGCTTCTGAGTCCCAGTCTAGCGCCAAACTACTAGGCCATCTTTCCTCTCAGGAGTAACGATGAGAGCAGGGGCAGCAAATTGTATGGGCCCATGGTGCCTGGGCTCCAGCAAATTCAGTGCCGGGGGGGCCCGCTCCACCAATGTTCAGGGCCGGGTCTCTCCCCCGGCCCCGCCTGCTGCCTCTGCGCGCCTCCCCCGAGCGTCCCTGCCTGCCCTGGGCAACGGGTGGCTGCCCCCTGCAGCTCCGCGCTGCGCTCCCTCGCCGGCCACTGCAAGCTACAAGAGAGCGTCACCGGGGCAGGCTGAGGCGGCTGCTGCACCTGCAGAGGGAGGAGGCACATGGCAGCCCCCTCTCCCCCCAGCAGTTGACTCCGAGCGGGGCTTATCCTGGCCGGACCTCCTGAGCAGCAGCCTGGGGGGGCGGGGGCTTGGGTGAGTGTCATGCTGGGAGGGTCAGGGTCCCCCGGAGCTCGCTGCTGCTGGCGGGGAGAGGGCATGAGGAGTCCTCTCTGCCCCCCCCCATCCAAGCCCTGGGGCAACCTCCCTGCTGTACCCCAAACCCCCTTCCAGAGCCCTCCCCCACTCCCTCCTGCACCCCAACCCCATCCCAGCCCAGAGCCCGCACCCAGCACCCAAACTCCCTCCCAGAGCCTGCACCCCAAACCCCATCCTGCACCCCAACTCCCTCCCAGAGCCTTAGGCAGGTTGGGGGGGGGGGGAAGGGGGACTTGGACCCATTCTGGGCACCACCAAAAATTATACAAACCTGCTGCCCCTGAATGAGAGGTCAGTTTTCCAATTCCTCAGTATAGACTAGAGCCCCCCCATCTTTATTCAGGCTAGCCTCCCATTGACTTAAACCAGACTGGGGACAGCGGAGGTCGAGCCTGTTGTCTGTTTTCAGCTCACGTATTTTCCTTCATTGCAGATGGTTGCTAATAAGAATATTAGATAAGCTCAAGTCTACATCACCCAACCCCCTCCATTCCTGCACTGGTGAACTCCACCCCAGCACATGTACCGCAGTTCCAGGCTCACTCGCCGATGCATTTGCTAATTCAATGAAATGTCTGCCTGCTAAATTAGCCCAGTCGCTGTCTTTCCAGAATCGTCTAACTGGCCTAATTGGGGGGAAAAAACAGCATCGGGGCTGCCTTTTCAAAACAGATTACAGAGGCAAACAACAGGACACGGACAGCACCTCGCTGATCCAGCGGTGCTTAGACCATGATGAGGTCATCTCTGGGCTGAGACTACAGGGGGGTTACTGGGTCTGCTGACCCAGCTGCTAAGAATGAATTAGCCTGAGTTGGAGCATGGGGTTGGTGGGTTAATGCACTCATGCAAGTAGAAGCTGGACCCTCATTTTGGCTGGAGGAAGATGAATGTGGTGCTCATGAAGGTAAGGAGTTCATACTACTGGCTAGGCACACACACACGCAAGCCTGGGCAAGCTTTACAACCAAATTTTCCCACCCTGCTGCTATTGCAGTCCTGGGGCTGCCCTGCTAATTGGCCTATGGCAATAGTTGTGCAATACATCCATTGCAGGCTAGGCTGAGACCCCTCAAACTCATTGCATTTTTGACCTCATGCACATTTGACAATATGGGCCAAACTCATTCCTGGGGTAACTCCATGGATTAATTTGGTCTTCTGTGTCTAGAAATGAAAGATGAGCACATTAATCCAAGGAATCAGAGCCAGTCAGTCCACATCCCTGCCAATGAAGAATTGCCTTATCACGGAGAAAGGCGTTAATAACTAGGGAAGTGGCAATAAGCTACTTAAAAAAATTCCACCAACCTTTATTGCTGTCATATCACACTGCAAACTCATGCCCAATTTGTTGTTCACTTCCACCCCTAAAGCCAGAATTGTCAAGGCCACTCAGCATGTTGGAAACTGATCTCCTCTGAAATCCTGGCCTTTGGTGTCACATGGGAGCTGCAGGGTGCTGAGCACTTTGGAAAAGTCGGATCCCCTGAGCTCTTCTGAAAGTTGGACCATCATCTCTTTCAGTATCACAGATTGGCAGGTTTACCCCTCCCACTGAGGGCATGTGTTTCCAATTATTTTCCCATGATCCATCAGCCTGCACTTTTCCAAGCCAAATCTGTTTCAATTATTTTCGGTCTGCAATCCTTCTACATTCCTTTTCACCATTTCTCTCTCCTCAGTGGCATCTGCAGCTCCTTTCAATTGAAGACCATCTGTTAATTAGCATGCCCTGGCCCCTGATCTGATATACCAATTTCAGGCCAATCTGCCTATTTTAATAGATTTTTAGAAAGGATGCAGTGCACACACACTAGCAGTGCCAGTAAAATATTGCTTCATTTCAAGTTTTAGTCATAGCATTTCAGCAATATGAAAAGGCAAAGCAATTTCTGGAAATGTATCTTGCCTATATCACTTAGATTTTATTATAAACACACACCCAGCTGGCATATTTTAAGGCTTTTTTTGGGGGGGGGGGGGTTGCAGAATCAATCTTTGCACGCAACTAAAAAACTTGTCCTCAATAAAAATAAATCATGTTTTTTGTGAACAACGGTTTACTCTCTATAGGGATTTTAAGGATCTCACACCATTGAGGTTTCCAATACCATGCCTATCCCTTTGGTTAACTAGGGTTTTTTGTTCTATGAGAACATTGGCTGTTGCTGTGTTTGGGTAACCTGAGGAGCCTACAAGCCTGCTTGTAAACCAGACTAAAGATGAAATACCTAGAAAAAGCTCTTGAATTTAGAAAAGATAAAATTGGGATAGTTGTCTTTGAACTGAGCTTCTCAGCCCAGCTAGTACATCTCAGTCATTTCACCCCCAGCCACCGTGACTGCAGAAAGCCATTCTGCTCTTAAGGGGCCCGATCCTGCAATCAGAGCCGCTCGCATGGACCTCTGGGGGATGAGGTCAGCACACTGGGAGTTCAGGCTGTGTGTGCACATGACCCAGTAATACACAAGACATTTAGAAAACATAATATAGCAACATTTAAAACATTACAAAGACAGCGGACATTCTAGAACAAATAGCTAAATTCATTTCTGCTATTGTCTAGAGAGACATTGCAGACCTTGATGAATTTGGGGCTAGTTATTCCAAGATATGCAAACAGTGGATTTCCATGTACTTTCCTAACTTATATTTTGAGAATTGTCTGACTGATCTCTGGCTGATTTTGCTTAGCATCCCATCATTTTATGTTTTGTGATGGGGTTGAGTGAGGTTGGTTGGTAGAGGACAAGATGGTCTTGTTTCAAGGGTGCCCAGAGCTTTGTCTTTTGCTCTTTTTGCTGGGGCATAAATCCAAATAAATAAGGAATATCTGGGGTCCGAGATACTGCTGTGTTACTCCAGATTTCACTAGTGTAACCACTGAAGTCAATAGATTTATACTGGGGTAAAAACCAGAATAATACAATAGTGACTCAGGGCCTGTACTGGGAGCTTGGTTCTGTACAACGCTCACTAGATGAGACCCCTTCCATGCTGTAATCGTTACACAATTGCTTAACTGAGTCTGGTTAAACATAAGACAGCCTACAAAAAATAGGAAGTATGGGCCAGGTTTCAACAGAGCTCCCCCAACTTACATCAGCTGAGGATCTGAATCTCTATCTTCCAATCGGATCCGATAACTCTACTCCACAATAAAGCTGATTGATGCATGTCCCAGCTTCACTTTATTCTCTTCCCCAGCTTGTCCTCCCAACTCCACCTGTCCTCCTTCCCTCCCCCCAAAGCTCTTGCAGCATGACCAAGAGACAGGGAACAGATGATGGCCTCCAGCCGAGAATCTCAGCTGCCAGACTTCAGGAGGCTTGCATTAGCCCAGCCAACCAGATACTGAAAGCTTTGCTAGAGCTCCTGGAAGGTAGTTCAGAGAATCAGGCTTCTGCACGTGCTCGGTGCAGGCTGGGATACGGGAGAATGTTCAGAAGCACTTGCAGTTTTTTGTCAAGATAGCAGAACTCAAGGCTAAGTTCTAGCTGTGATCTGCATGGGCTTACAACATGACACGGCCCACTAAGCATCCTCTCCCCTCCAGCTCTCAGCACACGCTCTCATTGCCACTCCTTTCCCTCCCAGCCATGCACTGTAGCATGAGGAAATTCATCAGCCCCCCTGCGCTTGAACTTCCCTCCTCAACATTTTTTGATCCTCTCACTGACCTCCACTGCCCCTCAGGGGCTAGTTCCTCCTGCAGCTCCTGGTGCATACATAGCTGTGCACCTAGAGCTCGACCCTGCAAGCAGAAAAGCATCTTCAAGCCACACTGAAGGCAATGGTCACTAAGGACACTCTGCACCTTGCCTGCAGAATCAGGCCACTAAATAGTATCCAGCCCTACTCATCCCAGTATGGAGAATCATTACCACAGGCATTGAGTGCTCAGGGGCGTGGTCTGCGCAAGACTAGGCTGGACACATTAAAAAAGAAAAAACACGCATGCTCGTTAGCTACTGTAATAGCCCTCTGCAAAATATTTCCTCTATGCTTTTAGTTACGAGAGAGAGGCCACTTGACACTTACAAAAACTGGGGGAGGCAAGGCCATTAGAATACCCAAAATCAATAATACGTTGATCCCAGTGACTTCTTCCAGACACACATCAACAGCAAATAATGGAACAGATCCTCCTCACTAAATCAACGGAATTGCGCTGCTGTACCAGAGCACGATTCGGCCCAATAGGTCTGATTAGAAATGGACAGTCAGCCCCACCCCCACAAAAGTTAGCCCAACTCCTATGAACAATTCAGTGTGATTTGTGGTAAAATGTGCAATATCAGCCAGCCAGTCTCATGTTAGATCCTTGGTGGATTTAATCATCTCCTTACTAAGCTTACACCATGCCCTCTAAGCAATACCATATCCCAGACCAGTACTACAGTCCTCTCTGATGCTACCAGCTGTAATTTACTATAGATAAGGAGAAAGAAGGCCCTCTATTTTGAAACATAAATCCTGCTCACACAAGTGCAGATCCAGAGTGATTCTACTGACTGTGGAGGTATTCCCTTGACTTTATACCAGTGGGACTGATCAGAAGCTGGACCCAGGTGTTTGGCAGGGCAGACCATCTGCAATACTCTGGCCTGCTGACGTGACACCGTTTTGTATTGGGGGGAGAATCACAGAAGCAGCATGGAAAAACTTGTTTTCATATTCCAGCAGGGTATGAACAAGGCCAAGATAGGCTTTTCCAAGGAAAGTGAAGTTTGTAATACTTCATTCTTTGTGGCCATTGTGTGCTATGGCCCCCTTAGATCTCACAAGCTAAGCAGGGGTTGGGCTGGGTCAGTACCTGGATGGGAGAGCTACCAGAAACACTGGGCATTCTACCTTAGTACCGATCCAAGGTGTGGCAAGGACAGTTGGGCTGCTGAAGGTCATGTCTTTTATATCAGATATAAGCTGAAGGACTAGCAAACTGTGGTCCTCAAAAATCCCAACACTTCATAACAGTTTGTCCAACAAACCCTGCAGCATTCTGGACTAATCCCAACACATACATTTGCATTCTGCCTACCTGCACTAAACTCCCACTACAGCGAACAAGTTACTATTCACCTCCTGCCGCAAACTGTTAGGTAATGCTGTTGTGTGCAGTCATGTTCCCTCCCAGAAGTGACTGGATTTCAGCAATGGATAAAACGGGATGTGCCCAGTGAAGTGCTACCGAGTGCTGGGGAACACCGTTCTAGAAAGTCCAGAAAACAAACGACTATTTGCCTGTATAGTACCTGCCTGGAGATCATTAGCAAGGGCTATATGATGAGATTTAGTGGTCTGAGCAAGTGACTGGGTGGTAGGGACTCCTGCGTTATCAATCACAGCTCTCAGACCGATTCACTGATTTTGGGCAAGTGACATCAGTCGCTCTGCATCGGTTCCTATGTCACAAAACGGCTATCCCTCCCATGGCAATTAAGGTTATTAAACGACTTTGAGGCAAGTGCTATGCATCATGACAAATCTGTCGCCAGCGTAGCAGGTTGGCATTTGCCATGGTGCTGCACCCCACCACCTAGAACTTCAGGATGGTAATGGGAACAGGACTCCGATTCTCCTGCACTAGAGTCCCAGGCCCCTACATCTTGAGCTAAATGAGAATCTCCATTAAACTGTCAGCAGGGGCTATGACACAGGGGAGGAGTTCAGAGTCCATCCAGCTGAGGGCACTGCTACTCCTGCTAGAATTGAAACACGTTTCTAATTGACATTAACTTCGTGTTTCTAATCAACTCCCTCTCCTCATCCTTGTAGGGTTACTGGAGGCCAAGCTGAGCAAGTGACTCTTACCCTCTTCTTTTGCTTATAACAGGGTGCAGAGCTGGCTCATTGGGCCTTCTCAGAAGGCTTGAGCAATAGGCTGTGTCATTGTTAAAGGGCCCTACCGTGGTTTTACTGCCAAGCACAGCTGACCTCCCCTGACAGCCGTCTCATGTGTCAGTTCTTACCTTCAGGAGTCCAGCCCATCCTTTGCTGCCCCCCAGAATGGATCGCTGCTGTCAGCGAACAGAAATGACATTCTGCAGAGGCCCACACAGACTTGCTGGTTGTCAGCTGAGAGTCATGGCGTTTAGATGATCTGGTGGTTTCCTCTGCCCTTAGTCTGACCTCCTGGATACCATCAACACCGCGCAGTCCCCCACAGTAAACCCAACAACCAAAACGAGACTGAAGTATTACAGCCCACAGGAAACTAGACTGTTATGTGCCACAGGCAGAGAACAGGAGAGACCGAGGTGCATCAGTGCCCAAGGCCCCTGCTATGGCAGCTTCATGATCCATACTCCTTCTAGGGCTCTTTTCATCAGAAGAGCTCAAAGTGCTTTATTAAAAAAGGAGGAAAGCATTGTAATCTTCAGATGGGGAAACTGAGGTAGAAAGCAGGGAGGTGACTTGGTCACCCAGCCTGTCCCTCAGGTCCCAGTCTGGTGCTCTGGCCACAAGACAAAGCAGTTGAGACATGAGTCATAATTCACCTTTTAAAAAAATACTTCCAAAAAGTCAGGTACAAACAAGGTAGTGAGTGTGAGCCCCACAGCTGGAACTACAGCCGGGCAGGGGGAGGGGAAATAAACTCGAATTGTCCCTTTAAGTGGCAGAACCCAGTGGTCTGTTATTTTCTACCAGAGGTGGGCAAACTACAGCCCCGTGGGCCACATCCGGCCCGGGGGACCGTCCTGCCTGGCCCTTGAGCTCCTGGCTGGGGAGGCTAGCCCCCGGCCCCTCTCCCGCTGTCCTCCCGCCCCCGGGCAGCATGGTGGTGGGGCTGCGAACTCCTGCTGCACTGAGCAGCATGGTAAGGGAGCAGGGAGCAGTTGGATAGGCCTGGGAATCCCGGGGGGGGGGCCTGTCAGGGGGCGGGGCAGTCAGGAGACAGGGGGGATTGGATAGGGGGTGGGATCCCAGGGGGAGGTTAGGGGCGGGGGGTCCTGGGAAGGGGCAGTCAGGGGACAAGAAGCAGGGGGGGGTTGGATAGGGGGTGGAGTTCCAGGGGGGGCGGTTAGGGGCAGGGGGTCCCAGGAGGGGGCGTTCAGGGGGTAGGAAGTGGGAGGGGGCAGAGGCCAGGCTGTTTGGGGAGGCACAGCCTTCCCTACCCGGCCCTCCATACAGTTTCACAACCCTGATGTGGCCCTCGGGCCAAAAAGTTTGCCCACCCCTGTTTTAGCTTTCAGCTCCAAGCACATTCAGTATCTCAGGGGGTCTTGTTAGGACAGGACTGTGCCAGGCCCAGGAACTGCTCAAGGCCCAGGAACTCTTGGCCTCAGTGGCAGCCCTATGGCATTCCACCGGCTACTTATGTGCATATAAAAACAAAATTCTTTAGTCAGTTCTGACTTTGCCACCTTCCCATTTTATTGAATGCTGCCCTGCTCCTGTGTTACAAGGCAAGGACACTAGCAGTTCCTAATCTATCTCCTCTAGCACATTTGCTGTTTTGTACACTTGTATCACATCCCCTCTTATTCACCTCTTTAAGATAAACCATCCCACTCTTCTCGGTGTCACGGTTACACCATGTCCTGGGTCAGTCGTCAGGAGTTATTTTACTGCGGTCACACCCAGGAACCCCAGTCACAGGCTAGAACCCCACTGTGCTTCACACTGCAGAAAACACAGAACTAAAGGACGGTTGCTGCTTGAAGGAGCTTACAGTTTAAGTTGCTGTCTTTTGAAACCCCCTGCCCATATCGGCAACATCCTTTGAGATGGGGTGACCAGAACTGAGCATGGCATTCCAGACTACGGTGGCCCGCCGATCTATACAGCAGTATTATACCATTTTCTGTATTCTCCCTTCCATTCCTCCAGCAGCCTCACATTTGGTTCAGCCTCTGCTTGTTTGCACAATTGGCCCTGAAGGAACTTATGTGTTGATAACTAAGCCCGTATCCTAGCACGGGGAGGGGCTCCACTTCTGCTGCAAGAGGCTAGTGGGATGGGACTCAAACCCCCTTCCCCCTGCTCATGTTTTACAACATGCTAGGTGCTGTCCAAGTTATTGTCGTAAGACATCCCGGTGTGACGGTACCTCTCATAAGGCTTTATGGGAATAGGACATAACTGGAATATGTTTTGTGCTGCCTGTGCCATGTAACATCTCTCTGTAAAGGTTATGGTCTACTATATCTATTCATCCTATTTGTACACATATATCATTTTGTACTTGAGGTTAAGAATATGGGTTGTATACTTGCTTGATCTCTAAGTAAGCTTTGTGAGGCATTTGGTCAGCTTCTTTAGGAAGGAATTCGCAAGGTTAAGTACCCGATCAGGAAGCATTTGGGGAACAATGCATCCTGGAATGCTCCAATCCACATAAGAAGTCTTCCTGAGACATTCAAGATACCATGTGGACAATGGCTTCTGCCTGTAAAGATTGAGTCATGCATGGACATGTGACTTGCCCAGGTGACTCCAGAAGCCCATCTTGGAGCTGGACTTTGCATAGGAGTGAGGAGGGGGGGTCTCCACCCACAAGAGAAAGTCTATTTAAACCCATGGGAGACCTCTCCATTTTGTCTTCAGCTGGCTAAAGAAGGAGCCTCTCCACCCCCCCAGGATACTTGAAGGAAACTGGAACAAAGGACAGTAACTACAGCGGGTGTGAGTGATTGCTGGACCCAGGCTAAAAGGAGATTAGCCTGTAAAAGGGAACATTCTGGAACTGGTGAGGATCTTATCTGTATTTAGTTTAATTAGACATAGATTTGCGCAGTTTATTTTATTTTGCGTGGTGACTTACTTTGTTCTGTCTGTTACCACTTGGAATCACTTAAATCCTACTTTCTGTATTTAATAAAATCACTTTCTACTTATTAATTAACTGAGAGTATGTATTAATACCTGGGGGAGCAAACAACTGTGCATATCTCTCTATCAGTGTTATAGAGGGCGAACAATTTATGAGTAAACGGATTTATTTGGGTTTAGACCCCATTGGGAGTTGGGCATCTGAGTGCTAAAGACAAGCACACTTCTGTGAGCTGTTTTCAGGTAAACCTGCAGCTTTGGGGCAGGTAATTCAGACCCTGGGTCTGTGTTGGAGCACACGGGTGTGTCTGGCTCAGCAAGACAGGGTGCTGGAATCACTGAGCTGGCACGGAAAACAGGAATAGAAATAGTCTTGGTACATTAGGTGGCAGCTCCCAAAGGGGTTTCTGTGATCCAACCCGTCACAACCAGCCATTCAATCTATAGTCCTCCCTTGTAGATATCAACCATCTCCAGCTGGCCTTCAGCGTAGCTATTACATGGTAAAGCTCTACTGGAAGAGTGTCCGGGGAAGATACCAGATTCCCAGTGACAGCTATCCACACCTGTTTTCCTCTCCATCAGGAGGCATGTTTTCTGCTGGGCTGAGCGCACCTGACACCCATCACGATCTGGGGCTGTGATGACTAGGGAGCACCACGAAAGTACCAACTGCAGCAGGAGCTAATGGAACACCCTGGGAGCAGGTGCAGAGCTGGCGGTCAAGAGGCTGCTTTATGTAACCCTGCTGCCATGAGAATGCCAGAGCGATACAAGGAGGGATCCATATGATGGGGCGTGGGAGGCAGATCTCACGTGCAAGCCTTTCAGGTATGGTGACAAGCAGGCACCACTGAATTTGGTGAGCTGCTGTGTAGAGATGGGGCAGCCACGGCCAGTGCTGTGATCAGATGAGTGCCTTAGGGTTACATATCAGTGGGCTCCCAGCACGGCAGAGCACACTGGCTGCAGACAGGGTAGGAGTTAGCAGAAAGGGCTTTGGCTGCATCATACCAGGCAGGGCCTGAATGTGAGAGCAGCTAGCAGGTGGGTGTTTTTCTTTCAATCACGTGGTACAGTCCCCTTCTTGGGATGACTTCCCTTCCCCATCCAGAGGTAGACAGGGCACTGCTCTGAAGAAGCTCACAACCACAAGAGCCTTACCTGCAGTCTGCAGCTGCTAACACTTCATGCCAGCACCTGGTATAGGGATGATTCGTGCTTGAGCTCTGCCTGACCGTGGCAAGGCAGCGCTACGGGGAGTCTACCACCCTAGCAGCCCTGGCTAGCACACACTGAAAGCTTAGTAACCCCAGAGCTCCAGCCAGCATTGGTGGAGCTCGCGGGATTGGAGCTATTGTAGAAGCAGGAGGATGCAGGTTTTGGAAAGCTCCTGGAGGAGGAGTCGTCCAAGCCACCACTTTTATAAGGAAACTCATGCTAGAAGATGTAATTGAGTCCTTACCTCTACAGCATCGAATCACAAGTCCATGCCTCAGTTTCCTCTCTGCCTGGTGGTGGTATGCAGTCTCCCCCAGTGCGGGGGTGATTTGGGTTCAGCCCTCCAACCAAACCTCTCAAGGGGTCTTCCTCCTTCCAGGGATCAGCAGAGTCCAAGTCAGACAGTCATCCTCCAGCCTCTCTCAGCTTAACAGCACAGGGCTGCCCTCCTCAGAGTGCACCATCCCTCTGCCATCTCCTGGCTACAGACTTCTAGTTACCCTATTGACACAGGGGTGTAACTTCTCAGGCGTCTGACCCCCATGAGCTTCACTAATCATCATCCACTCGCTACAGGTTCAATCAAGAGCCCTTCTGCCCTCACCCAGTCAGAGCTCCTTACCCTGACACAGCAGGTGTGAAGAGGAGAGTCCTTCCTCCCTCCGTGGAAGCCCCCAGCCTCAGGTCCCAAGCAAGGGCTAGTAACATCACTGGACCACTAGCCCCTACCACTGCTCTAATACCTTCCACCTTTGCTTCTTGCTTGGCCCCTCCCTGGCCTCCTGGCAGGCTTTTTCCCCACTGTTCCCTTTCCAGGCCCAATGCTTCACTAGATCTCTTATCAGAAAGCTCCTCTCTAGACTCTTCCACCACCTCAACTCCTTCCTCATGCTGAGTAACAGGGCTTATATACAGCCTATCAGTCCTCTCCTGATCACATGTTTAGAGACTACTCGTCCCAGCCATCCCTCCTGGGAAACTACATCTCCCAGAATTCCTCTCCCTTAAAGTGCCAAGACCCAATAAAAGGCAGGCTGGTGGTACATGCTCTTAATGGAGCCAGATGCTCTTGTTACAGAAGGCTTAGCTGGCACTAGCAGGACACAGGTGTGAAACAAATAGATGTGATGCTACAGCTGACATGCTGAATGAATAATTTGTATTGAATAATTTATTCAATACATTCAGTCTCCTTTTTTGCTCCCGGAATCCCCATCAGTGGATCACGCTTCCCTCAAATATAGTCTGTTCATAATTTTCCTATGTATTTTTATGCAAATGCTTTACACTCTGGATTGCTTACAAACGATTCACTGCAGTTATGCTTCGATTGTAAACCTTTTTGGGACAGGGACTGTCTATTTCACTGTGTGCCTGGGGCCTCTGCGACTAAAGTAATACAAAAAATCATAATCACTCAACAGGGGATCGTCACTATTTAAGCTGCGATTGGTTAGAAGAGTCACACAGCACTGTTTTCTATTCCTGGATTGGAGGAGCCAACAACCATCAGGTGCAAATACTTGCAACATGTAAAAGAAAAGCTTGGGGTTTTTTACTAACACTTGTGAACACAACATTGAAATGGACTTTTCATGGCCTTCAGGCTGGTATAACATTCTTGTTAAAAAGTGCATGGAAACCTAACACAAAAGGAGTGTGCTGCATTGACAGCTTTGGACCAATATTCCTGGATTCATTTGGTTTCACCGCTATTTCTTCAGCTCTCCGTAGCTCCCGCCTGCTGTAGTAAGAGAAGGCAGGTTACACCCAGGAAAGGCAGAGCATGGGTAACAATGATTAAGAGAAAGCTGATGGCATCAAAGCTGATATTGTGTTGCAGCCGAGAATTATGGAAAACTCCTCTGCTGAGCCCAGCAGCTGCAACTGTTCAACACTCAAACCGGAGAACATCTCAGGCTGGCCTTTGCCGCTGCCTTTCAGAACACACCTGCCAGCTGCCTCCGTCATCCCCCACCTCTCTGCCCCATCTGCCACCAGCTTCCCATAGATGCTACTCCTCCTTCCAGCTGTCAGGGAGAGGAATCTATATAAACAGAGGGCATGCATGGCTAGAAACCTGCTTCCACACCCTCCCCACATCCTCCTCAATTAAACACACTTTGTGTTGATCGTGCTGACTGGAGGATCTGTGCTGGAAGGTGCTGGGAGACTTTCTTTGGGCAGCGGATTTGACTTAGCCCTCACTGAGCAGAGAGAGCTGCCAGACAGCATCCAGACATCCTGAGTCTAGCGTCTGGCAGGATATTTATCACTTACCCTGCTTCACTTAATCTCTATAGCTGCACAGCTCCCTGCCTTCATAGCTCTTACCTGCCTGCCCTTTGTATCTACCTCTCTCTCTCTCTCTCCAGCTCTTCGTCCATCTCTATCCTTCCCTCTTCTCTCAATCTCATTATCTTTTTACACCTTGCTCCCTTTCATCTCCCCAGTCGCTCCTGTCTGTCTGGTTCGCGTGATCTCACTAGGTCATGCAAGCAGCCTGGCCTTAAGGGAACACTGTGACTCCCCCCACCCCAAGTGACATTTTCATCTGAAAAATGTCGCTGCTGTTGTTACAAGTGGACCCCGAGATTGCTGGCATGGGACAACGTTACAGAAAAACAACAGCATTCTTCAGTTGGTTTGTCCAATGTCCAGCCCATTGTGAATAGGCCGGGTAACTGTTCTGCGGTGGGAGGTCAGCTGGATTGCCCTCCCACCCTGCTCTGAGGGCAGAGCCCCCACTCTTCCCCGCAGGCCCTGCAACAGAAGATTTACCAGTAAGGGCAGCACCAAAGCTGAAACTGACGAGGCACAGGCAGGAGTGTGGAGAGCGAGAAAGGGGAGCTGAGACTGTTTGAGGGGCTGCTGCGCTGAGGACCCTGCTGAACACAGCAGGGCAGCGGACAAACCCTCACACAAACCCTGCTGTCTGCTGAAAGTTTAATCCGCAGTGTTTATCCAGGGCTTGTGGTCTGAGGTTTCCAGGACAAGCGCCATGACTTCTGGTCCAGGACCACACCAGACCTGCCGACTGGTGCTACAACTACCATCCAAAGGGTCCGTAGGGACAGGCAGTCGGGGGCTGTAGCTGGTAGCTAGGGTGATGCTCAGACTGCCAGGCTGAAGCAAGCCAGACTGGTCCAGGCCGTCTCTGGACTTGATCAGGATTGTGCAGCTTTTGCTGCCGGAGTAACAAAAGGCCGGGTCTCCGAGTGAAAGGAAGGGAAGGGGATGGTGCAGCATTACTTGCAGATCTGAACATGCAGCACAAGGAGTGCATCTGGGACCCCAGCGACTGAGCTCACGCAGGCATCGCCTCTGAACTAGCACAACGCCGCCTCGCTGAGCCTCGTCAATATTTGATGCTCTCCTCTGTCTTCCTCGCAGAGAGAGCTGCTGGTTTTATTCCGGCAGGCAGCAGGTAGAGGGCAGGGAGTTAGTTAAAGGTAGGAGAGGCGGAGGGAAGAAAAAGGCAGAGAAGAAGAAAAGGCATGAATAAGTGATGGCCTGTCCCAAAGAGAGGATTCAGGGCAGGGAGCCAAAGCTCAGAGCTGGCCGAGGGAGCGTTGGTGCGGAAGGATCTGACGTGACAGATACAAATGTGTACTACACTCTCCGGAGATGTGGGGGAATGAGGAGTGCACGGATTCTCAGAGGAGGTGTTGCCTCTGCCAGGGGGATTATTGCCTGTGCTTGCTCAGAAAGATGCTCAAAACTATTGTCTCTTCTTTTATACAAACCTCATTTGCTGAGGGTCAGCGGCACAGGATGTGCTGCCCCCCATGGCTAGCAAAGCTCTCCTTAAAGGGCCGGCAGTGTGGTCCTTTTCTTTAAAGCCCAAATCACCCTCTCTCCCTCCATCGCATTTATTATTTGTGGGACAGCAGCACTTAGAGTCTGACCTGGAGCAGCGCCTCACTGTGCTAGGGGCTGTCCATATACATAGTACAAGATAGCCCCTGCCCTGAAGAGCTTACAGTCTACAGAGACAAGCCAGACAGAGGCAGTATGGGTATGGTTATCCCCCATTTCACAGCTGGGGAACAGAGGCACTGTGGGGACGTCTACACAGCAGCTGGGAGTGAGCCTTCCAGCCTGGGTAGACACTAATGGGGCTGGAGTCAGCATGCTAAAGAGAGCGGTGTGGATGTTGCGGCTCCAGCAGAGATGGATTAGGCACCTGAGCTCAGATTTGGGGGTAGGTTTGAGAGTCCAAGCTGCCTCCACCCTGCTATTTTTAACAGGTTAGCTTGAGCTCAGTTAGCACCAGTCTGCCCACTGGGCCAGGCTCAGGCCCAGCTGCAATGTAGCTATACCCAGAGCGACTGTGATTTGCCCAAGATCATAAAGGGAAGCCTTGGCAGAGCTAGAAATTGAACCTTAATCACGGCTGAATCTTCGACGAATGCCTTGACCACAAGGCTCTCCTTTCTTCTGCAGGCAGAGGGATAAAAAGCTAGTGGGGAACAACGAAGTGCCACTTCCATGGCATGGCCTCTCCTTCCACACCATCACCGAAGCCCCTCCCTGGGCTCTTTGCCAGCATCAGTCTATCCAGGGTGGACGTGGAAAAGGGCAGGGCTGGGGTATGGCCACTGCCAGTGGCATCAGGCCCGCTTCTGCCCACTGCTACTCCCATCAATGTGAACTCCTCCACTAGGGTTCCCCCTCCACTAAGTGAGCCCTTCCCCCCCAGGAATGGCTCCTGGGAAGGAGGTAACTGTAAAGCCATACAGCCAAAAGGCAGGAGAAACCAGCAAGGAATTCCTGGACCCCAGCTTCCCCCCCCCCCCACTTGCTCCTGTGGGAGGGGCTAGGAGTCTAAAGTTACATAAAAGTTCAGAAAGCTCACAAGAGAAGGCAGCTCATCAGAATCCGGTGACTAATGGGTTAAAAGGCTCCAGTCCAGAGCTGCTCCAACACCACTTTTCATAAAACCCCCTAGGCCATTTTCATTGCCCAACTTTCAGAAGGGCCCAGCTTCTCCTTTTTTTGTTTCAAAAATGTGACCCATTTTGTCCCTGCTAGTTTAGGTAACTGTCTGGAGATGTAGTAGCGAATGTACACAGTGCAGAAACACGTACAGAGTGTAGAACATGATGAGCTACGCTCCAACACCAGACTAACACCTAAATAAATACAACAAAATATTTACAAACTGGTCTAACCTGAGGATGATTATTTGTATTACCATAACATCAAAGAGCTGTAGTCAAGGTCCCCATAGTGCAAGGTACTGTACAAACACAGAATAAAAGAGACAGCCCCTTCCCCAAAAAGCTACCAATCTAACTAACGCACACTTTGCAAAACTCAAGCCACACCATAAGCTACACAGGGCAGAGGCTGTGTGTTTATAAGAGTTTGTTCCACATCTAGCACACGGGGGCCCTGATCCCAGCTCCTAGCAGTTACTATACTATTAATGATCATTTAATTTTGGGTGAGCCCCCCGTTCCTTACCCTGCATTGAGTCATGTCATGGCTAACCAGGGACCTGATTCTGATCCCTCTTACACCAGTGTAAGTTAATTGGCTTCAATGGAGTGTTGTTTAAAGCCTGAGCCTGTACCACTGGAGTCAATGGGACTTTGGTGTGTGCAGGAGCCAGCCCTTACACCAGTGTAAGCAAAATCAGAGTCAGGCTCTTTATTTGCTCTGTAAAGCGCCATGCTATGGTGCATACATGCATGTTCCAGCGAGTCAGGAGGAATAGAGTATAATAGTAAACAAGAACCAGAAGGGAAGAACTAGGCAATAAGCAATAAAACAGATCGGGGAATTCTGAAGACTTATGGCCAGACTCCCAGTGGTTGTAAATCAGTGAGACTCCATTGACTCCAATAGAGAAATGCTATTTCCATGAGCTGTGTTGCAGCCCACTGCTACTTCTCGCTCCATCTGGCCTTTATTTGAAAGGCGCAAAGAAATTCAACAGCCCCTCAGGTCTAATCAGCCCCTATCGGCTCAGGAGCTCAACTAGAGCAAGAGAAAGCGTCACTGTGAAAACATGAACGCAACCCTTGAAACTTGGCCCTGCCCCGTCCCCACCATTCACTGGGCGGATCCTGGCTTTACTTGGTGACCTCAGTCAGAAGACAGGAAGAAAAGGAAAGTTGAAAACCCTCAAGGCTGTCGGTCCCCCGTCTGATGGTAACTGACTGGCATATGATCAAGGTCACCCATCATCCAGTTGGGGCTCTCCAGCAGTTCTATTTTCTGCAATGCTGCCAGCTTGTTCTGTGAATCCTGTTTCTTCCGAGCCCCGGGAAAGGTTCTGTAATTGGTTTGGGTTTCTGTTTAGCCCTTGAGAGCTTTCACATTATGATTGCTCTACAAAAGGCTGGCGCTTTTCTTTTTTTTTTTCTTCTCCCCCACTTCCCCTGCCCCAATTCTCAAAACTCAGATTGGAACTAGCTGGAAGTAAACACCTTTTGGAAACAGCAGATCTGAGGAAACAGCAGATCTGAGGACTCAGTACTGAAAGGTGGCATCTCAGCTACCTTGTCACACTTGGCCATGGCAAAGTGACCTGATTTCTAATCACAGGGGTCGAGCCTTCTTTCAGTTGGGAAATGGCAAAATTCCCACTGATTTGAGTGGGGGTGGAATTCTGATTGTAAGTCCATTGGATCCAGGGTTGCTTTTCCGTTCTATGTCTACCCAGGGTCTAACACTGGAGCCTCAGGCAGTACAACGATCAGGAAGAGGAATGAATAGTGTAGGCCCAATAAATGAGTTCCTGCTGACATGGCAGATCCCTAGACACATCTTGTCCTGGCCAGCCTCACCAGAATCCTGCGAGCAGCAGTGAGGGAAGATGGATGCAAAGAAGGAAGGTCTTTTAAAAAAAATCAATCTTTCACTGTGTGCTGTATTGCTTCTGCAATTTGGAGATAGGAATTCCCATGAGACCAAAAGAATCCATTTGTTCATAAAAATACACTACATATGGCAAAAATAACAGTTGGCACTTGTCCAGCACCTTTCATACAGAGATCTCTAAACACTTTACAGACCTTAATTAATTAAGGCTCACTGCTCCCCTGTGAGGTAGGTATTATTAGCTCCCTTTTATGGATGGAGAAGCTACAGCAGAAAGAAGTTAAGTGACTTGCCCAAAATGTGTCAATGGCAGATCGAAGAATAAAAGCTAGTAATCCTGCTTCCCGTTCTCTTGCTTTAAACACCAGCTAATGCAATCTCGCTCCTACTCTATGTCCAATGGACTAAACCCTGCAGACTTTATTCATTCCTTATTCAGGCAAAACTACTGTTAATTTCAGTAGAAATTTTGCCTGAGGCAGGAGTGCTGGATTTGACCAAAAACGGATTTTCCATTATATGGATTTCAGCCAATTATTGCTCTGGAAATTCAACCTGCACCCTCTTGTGAGGATCCGTATGGATGCATTCCTGGGCTACCCCTGTCAGTTCTACTCTAACAGGTCACCCCTCAAATATTCATTTTCTGCTCCGCCCCTGAATAATTCCCCTAAACTCCACCCATAATTCCCACAAGCCTCACTATCTGTGGGCAGGCTGAGAAGATACTGATGCAGAACTTCCAAAGCCTCAAGAGGCAAGAAAAAGATTGTCCCCTCCTATATACATATTTTTTAAACCTTCTCTTACTTGCCTGTATAATCCTTGCAGATTTTGCTTTGGTTTCTCCATCTGATTGACAGAAATGCTATGAAGGGTGCCTACCCAAAGACTGGACAGAACTTAAACATACCTCCTCATGGAAGCAGTACAATTGAAGAGAACCCACCATCAGTGAGCCAAGCAACTTAAAAACTCAAATCCCCCTCCACCTCCAGTTCCCCTCACGTATGATCTTCCCCAGCCCATTTTCAAATACTGGAAGGGAGGGGAGAGAGCTTTGCAACATGCCCCTGAGATTCAAGTGACTTTGGACCGAGTGGAGATAGGATGGTGTAGCGGTTCGGACTCACCCCTGCGGTGCCTCCTGCTGGTCATCTCGGGAATTAGCTCGTTTCCAGCACAGAGCGCCCTCTGCAGGATAGTGTCCCGCTGCCACTTGGCCCCTGTGTCCCTCCTGGACCCGGTGCCCTGTTATCTGAGGTGTTGCCCCTCTGGCAGTAACCCCTCTTTCTCTCAGGGTCTCCCTACCCAGGGGAACCCCCAACCCTCTATCCCCACCTTGCCTCAGTCATGGGCTACTGCCAGTCACCAACTAGCCCCCGCGCCCTGGGGCAGACTGCAGTGTCAGCCACTCATCATAGGCCAGGTTGGGTTTGGACCTGCTGCCTTTGCCTACCCCTGGGCTGCCCTCTGCAACCCCCAGTACCTATTAGCCCAATGCTAGGCCACAGCCTGGGGCTTTCCAGGCTGGAGCTCCCCAGCTCCTCTGCCTTTCCCCAGCCCTGCTCTACTCAGATACCCTAGCTCCCTGCAGCCAGGCCCTTCTCTCTCTGACCGCAGAGAGAGACTGCTGAGCTCCTGGCTCCCAGCCTCTTATACAGGCCAGCTGTGGCCTGATTGGGGTGTGGCCCAGCTGTGGCCGCTTCCCCAATCAGCCCAGCTTTTAGAGCTGCAGCCCTTGCCAGGGCTGCTTTCGAGCCCTTCCAGGCAGGAGCGGGTGTCCACCCCGCTACAGATGGGTATTCATGGCCTAAAGGGGAAACTGCTCAGTAAAGGGCTTTCGAGATTATCACGCAGGCCAACTTCCCTTCAGCATTTGATCACTGCCAGAAGCCATTTATTGCCTTGTATTCCCTTCTGCCACAAACAGGATCCCTCAAAGAAACCGAGTATCCTCTTACAGTTATAAATTGATACTGGGTGTTATGAAGGCAAATGACTGTACAGGCAGCCCAAGAAGGAACGCAGCTCACCAGAAGGAAAATGAGCAGCGGCGAAAGAGGAGAAGGAGCAGAGAGGTGGTCCAGTGGCGGTCCATCAAGGGCCTGCCTGCACACATTGAAATAAATGGCAAAGCTTCTCCCTGATTTCAGTAGTGCAGCATCATGTCCTCATTGAAGGATACACAGGGCCAGCCCGGGGCCCCCAGTTCCACTCCTGTGGTGCTGCCTGAGGAGAAGCAGCCAGAGCTCCCCAGCTGGAGAGTTCACTGACCCAGAGGCTCCTCTAACGGGTGTAGAACCAGCATCGCCAGCTTCTCTGCCACCCACCCTGCAGGCCCTGCCATAGCTGGGAAAGGGTGAGAATGACCCTGCTTATTCACTGCTCCCACGTCCTTCACTTCCCTCCCCCCACCAGGAGTTTGGGATAGCCCCCAAGAACTATGTCTGCATATAGCCCGCGGAACAGTGTAGGAACCCAACTACCTCTGCTCAGATCTGTCTGGTGGAATACACAGCATGGAGAATCGGGGAGTGGCAGTAATACATTGACTATAGTAGCAGATCAGGGCCCCATTGTGCTAGGCACTGAACTTACACATAGCAAGAGAGAGACCCTGCCTGAAACGCTTATTATCTACACAGCCAAGTCAGATAAAGGGTAACAGAGGAAAGAGGTCCAGAAACTCGCTCAAGGTCACACAGAGCCACAAATAGAACCTTGGTCCGATCTCCTCACAGCCAAACCAGGCCCCTACCCACTGTCTCCCCCGTTAACAAGAGCCCACAGAAATGGGAGAGGTCTAATAAGATCCAACAAGGTGCTAGGCACTTTACAGGCTTGGTCCTGCTCTGAAGACTGCACAGTTTAGGGGCACATAGACTATATTGTCCCACAAGTTTATAACAATTGGGACCATCCCATAGACTAGGGATGGATGGCAACCCTGTAACCTGCCTCTGCCCCTTTGTTCTGTAATTGGCTCCAAATGCTCCTTCTCATTCTCTAGGTCTCAGGCTTGACACTAAGCCAGCGAGAGGCATGGTCTTCCCTGGACCTTAACATCCAGTAAGTCAATTGCTAACTAACTCCTGTTAGCAGAAAGGCCAGGGGCCCAGGACACAGGCCCATAGCTGTCCTGTGGACCTATAGGATGCTTAGAGGCCTCTTTGCTATGATGTATTCAAGTTGGTGGGGCTTGATGAGATTCACTCCAGGGTACTTAAGAAACTAGCTGAAGCAATTTCGGAACAGTTAGCAATTATCTTTGAGAACTCCTGGTGGACAGATGAGGTCCCAGAGGACTAGAGAAGGGCAAACATAAAACCTTAGAAGGGGGAACGAAGAGGAACCGGAGAATTATAGACCAATCAGCCTGACTTTGATACCTGGAAAGATATTGGAACAAATTATTAAACAATCAATTTGAAAACGCCTAGAGGGTAATAAGTAATAGTCAACATGGATTTTTCAAGAACAAATCAAACCAACCTAATTTCCTTCTTTGACAGGGTTATTGGCCCAGTGGATAGCAGGGGGAAGCAGTAGACATGATATATCTGACTTTAGTCAGGTTTTTGGCACAGTCCCCACGTGACAGTCTCATAAGTAAACTAGGGAAATGTGATCTAGATGAAATTACTAAAAGGTGGGTGCTCAAACTGAGGGAATCTAGTGGGGTCCCACAGGGGGTTGACTTGGGTCCAGAACCATTCAACATTTTCATTAATGACTTGGATGATGGACTGAACAATACACTGATAAAATGTCTGGATGACACCAAGCTGGAAGGGGTTGCTAGCATTTTGGAGGACATGATTAGAATTCAAAAAGACTGTGATGAATTGGTCTGAAATCAACAAGATGAAATTCAGCAAAGAGAAGTACAAAGTATGACACTTAGGAAGGAAAAATCCAATGCATAAACTACAAAGTGTGGAATAACTGGCAAGCTGGAAGTACTGATGAAAAGGATCTGGGAGTTACGGTGGGTCACAAGCTAAATATGAGTCAACAATATCATGCTGCTGCAAAAGAGTTTATATCATTCTGGGATGCGTTAACAGGAATGTTGTATGTAAGACACAGGAAGTAATTGTTCTGCTCTACTTGGCACTGGTGAGGCCTCAGCTGGAGTACTGAGTCCAGTTCTGGAGGCCACACTTTAAGAAAGATGTGGAGAGGAGCAACAAAAATGATAAAAGATTTAGACACATGACCTGTGAGAAAAGGTTTAAAAACTGGGCACGTTTAGACTTGAGAAAAGAAGACCAAGGGGGGACCTGATAATAGTCTTCAAATAAGTAAAAGGTTGTTTTAAAGAAGATGCTGACCAATTGTTCTCCATGTCCACCGAGGGTAGGACAAGAAGTAATGGGCTTATTCTGCAGCAAGGGAAATTGAGGTTAGATATTAGGATAGATCCTAACTATAAGGCTAGGTAAGCACTGGAACTGGTGACCTAGGGAGGTTGTGGAATCCCCATTGGAGGTTTTTAAGAACAGATTGGACAAACACCTGTCAGTGATAGTCTAGGTATACTTGGTCCTGCCTCATTGTGTGTGTATGGGGGGGGGGGGGGGAACTGGACTGACCTCTCGAGGTCCCTTCCAGCCCTACATTTCTAGGATTCTACAATGTCACTGTCAATTCTGCTCTTAGCCCTTGTCTTATAAGGTCAGGGTTCTCCTTCCAGGGCATGGTCGGGGTGCACTGATGGGGTAGGGTAGAGAGATCCAGCACTGAGTGGAACTGGTGAATTAATTGTGACGCACTAGCAGACCATTGCATAAACAACTGCATTTAAAACAAAGATTAATGTCAAAAGTTTTGTAATTACTGCGCTTCCAAAATGGCACCCAAGTTAGGGCTCCAATTAATCTGTCATTGCGGAGAGGGGAGATAAAACATTTAGAGACCTTTTAATTCTGAAAGGCTTATAAACCACAATAAGAATCCTGGGCCAGATCCCCAGCTGATGTAAACCAGCATAGCGCCATTGACTTCCAAAGAGTTACACTGATTTACACTATCCGAGGATCCATTCCCCTTTAGAGTTGAATGGCACTGGCCCACTGAACCCAAGCATTTCCACCGCATGCAGGACAGGAACAAGGCTAAGTATCCTGAAGAGCTACCCACACACACTGGTGCACGCACAGACACTCTAGTCACACACACGCATATCCAGACACTCAGTCGTGCACACCCACACGTGCCCCCCTGTTCTCACACGCTCGTACGAGCACTTCCAGGCACACACACTCACTCACCCAGCTGGACTTTGTTTTCCAGATAAACAAGGGGCACTCGACTTCAGTCATTTACTACAGATTCCAAGCACCAGTGATGAATCATGTAACAACTTACATTTCGGGGGGACCTTCCAGGAATCCCCTCTAACTCCTCTAGCCCTCTCAGCAGCCTTGTCCTCCTATACACCTGATCGTCCCCCACCCTGGCTAGTCAGGGCCTTTCCACCACCGAGCAGCATTGCCTGAGGGCTGTTGCATTCCCACCCTCTGAGAGCAACAGAGCATGCTCAGAGTTCTCACATGACAGTGAGCGAGGCTGCTGATAGTTTTTAAACACAAGGAAAGCACTAACTGGGCTTTCAGCAGTGAATCTGCTCCCAAATCAGAGGGCTGGGAGAAAGAATAGGGTTTGTTTACTGCCAGGGCATCATTTCTTGGTTTGCAGCAGGATGGCGGCAATCTGGTCTTGTTCAGAAGTGCTTTCCCCTTATATATCTCTGTCCCACCCATGTATCACACTTAAATAGTTCTTTCAGAACCCATCAACGCTACTCCGATCTCCACCACTGGGGTCACTGCTGAGTGAACTCACGTGCCTCCAGGGACTACCAGTGCGGAGAGAGAGAGGCCAGGCCAGAGAAATGGACTCAGTTCTTTTTCTGTTACACTGCATGCAAGGAATTGTGGGAGTTTTTGTAGTTACAGTTGCCAATGCTTGTTATCTGGAGAAGAACCAAAACCAGCAATGGAGAAATACCCAGACTGTTACCCGACCTTTTCGTGCCTTCACTGCAGGAGCTTCCCTCAAATGCTACTGACATTCGGAAAGTATAATATTTAGTTTCTGCTGTATAACAGCTCTTCCCTTATCCTTAGCAGCATGAGAGGTGCAAGTTCTTGCTAGAGTTTCTCCCAGGGGCCTTGTCCAGACTAGGATTTAGAAGGTGTTTGTTAACACATGTTAAATGCCTAGTATAGACAAGACAGAGTCAACTCAGCCAAGTTAACAGATGATAAAGACACACTGCCTTGTCTACACTAGGCATGTAACACGTGTTAGCAAACACCTTCTAAATCCTAGTCTGAACAAGGTCAGAGTGAATAGTAAAGACACTAGATCAAAAATTTTAGGCAGGGCACTGTATCTGGCCTGAACTCTCCATGGGCTCATTACAGGCTGTGATCCTACAAGCTGCTCTGTTTGGGCTCCCTCCCACATGTTGGGGTGCCTGGGGCTCTGTGCAGGAGAAGGGACAGCATGACGGAACAGGAACTAATTAAGGGAACGTAGGTGCTCCTTGCTGGGTTTCTTCAGTGAAGTGCTACTGTTGCTTCTGCTTTAGATCCCCCTGTTAGAACATGCACTGCACAGTCTGGGGGAGCAGAGCAACCTTCCTGCAGAAGACCTATTCCATTCCATGCACCGCTGGCGGCGACACACAGAATGGGGATGAAAGTCAAGGGATTTTAATTTGTTTCTATTTTCTCACCTTTTCTGTGTGAGTTCATGCCCCTAGGGTCAGGTTTTCACCAGAATTCAGGGCCAGACTTTCACATGCGCAGCACCCACAATCAGCACCAGGTTTTCCAGAGAACAGAACTCCAGTTGAAGCCTCTAGATCAGGGCTAGTTTTTAGAAGTGCTCTGCACCCAATATGCACCCACTTTGCTGAGCTCTTTCTGGCGCCGGTGCCCCGGTGGTAGAGCCATCACCGGCAGCAAATGTCTCCCAGGCAGGAATGTGCAGACTGCTTCGGAGGAAACAAGCATCCACCAGAGCTTTGTCCAGAAACGGCTCCACTGCAGCTTCTTCCAAAGGTTTGAAAAATGCCTTTTGGTGCCACCTCTGTGCTTGCTGGAGTGACCATGCCCTGGAGTGGCCATGCCAAAATGCCACAAGAAAGGCTGCTCTTGGGTCACTCCCAGCTGCATGCTGGGTGAAGTCTTCTCAGGCTCTGCTAGAGGGGACACCTGCCAGGGCATGTAGAGAAAAAAGGCCCAGTTCTGATCTCACAATTGCTTAACTCCCCTGACCTCAATGGGGAGACACCTGTCCTGCACCAACAGATGTGAGATCAGACTAAAGACAATGGTGTGCAGGGAGGGAGTCAGGTACTGAAGCGAGTCAGAGGGCTCAGTTCTGCTCTCAGTAGTAACTCCAACAAGTCTATGGACCTACCTGGGGGTATGTGTCTGGTGCATGTGAAAGCTGAATCAGTCTCAAAGTGTTTGTCTGTTCTCACAACTAGCCCTAATTTTGCCAAGTGGCCTGTTCCTGTAAACCCAGTGAGTCAGGGGCCCGGCTTAATTTCTAAATTCTTTGAATATTTTGAACATATCCAGTGGAGATTTGCTCTTCTCCCAGATCTAATCTTTTTCTGCTACTTAGAACTGTGTATTACAATGTTCTTAGGCAGGCATAATCCTATGTAGGAATTTAACAGCACCAAACCTACAGAGATCCAGGGTGCAAACAGAAAAGTTCTTATCAGTTTCGTCCTGGTGCAGAGATATAATTGGAGGTAATTCGCAGCAGCTCCATTGCCTCACCTGATCTAGAAATGGAATCAGGATCCTGATTTTCATCCTACTCTGATAGTCTGGGCGGATGCACCCAAGATTTCAGTCGGCAACAAAAGGAAAGTCCTGACTGTATAAGCTTCTCCATGCTACTGGCAATAGTCAGCTTCCTAAAAGGATCTACATGTTCTATGGATGGAGAGAATTTCATTTCTTCCGCCACTGAAATGCAGCCACCGCTGAGGAGGAACACAGCAGCTCTTTAGCAACAGAGCACAACAGTTTAATACAGGAAGAAAGGAAGAATACCATGAGGAGGTGCATGTATCCCACCACTGGCCAGGGGGAAAGGGGGCTAACAAACTTCATCAACACTACCTGCCACACCCTGAGGAGATTTAAAGGAGCTATGATCTTAGAGGGAGGAGCTGACAGACGAGCCTCATTAGGGAACTAGACCTTACAAAGGAAAGATTTGGAGCAGGGGAGTGGCCTGACCTGAAGAAGAGCTGGGGCTTAATTTGTAGTGAAAGAGGTGCCAGGGCTCAAGTAATTATTTTTACATTCATAACTGATGCAGCAAAGGTGCCGGGGCTCTGAAGTGCCAAGCCTAGAGGTGCCGGGACTCAGTCCTGGCACAAATCAAGCACTGAGAAGAGCTCACCCTGCCTATAGGGCTCAATGCCAAACCATACAACGGGTGGGTGAGTGTGTCTGTCTAGATAGACTGCTGTGGACTCCTAAGGCCGTGGCTGCCATGTTTAAGGAAGAACCGGAGGCACTGGTGCATTAGCCTCCCCAGGGTGGGGGAGTTAAAAAATAAACAAACTCCCCAACAACTCCAGTTCAGACAACACCATGGAAGTTGGTGGATTCAGCAGCGATCAGCTGATACGACATCCAATGGGAAGTGCAGGGGCCATTTGGGGCAGGCAAGATGTAATTGTTCAGCTGGAGTGTAGCCAGGAGAACGTGCTGCATTAGGTGCTCCAGCAAGTCCTGTACAGTGGGATTAGGAAGCGTTGCCCTGTGGTGAACACCTTTGGAAACGAAGTTAAAAGCCAAACAGATGGCAGCTGGAAGTCTGGGCCATGGGCTTGAGGACAGGTATAGTGCAGCTTGAGCCACAGCTCCCACTGGGAAGTTAGGCCTAGATCCTCAAAGGTACTTGAGTGCCCAACTCCCATTGATCCCCTTTGAGGATCTGGGCCTTAACAAGCATTTCTCTCTGGCTTTCTCTGAAACAACACTCAGGAATGCTGCCCAGTGCAGTTCCTGACCAAGGATATAAACAGACCAACCAACCGCAGCTCTCTCACATCCGTGCCCGGATGCACAGGTGCTGGATCTTCCGACCCATTCTGCAGCCGTTACCACCATCAAAGCTTTGTATAACAGCGCACCGCCTGCCACCCAGAAAGCTTTTCCTGGTTGCACATTGGCCCAGGGCCTCCCTGTCTGACACATGACTCATGACCCCTGCAAAACCTTTTGGGAAATAGTAAACCTTCTTCCTCACAAAAGCCGTGCCCAGAGGGAAGCTTTCACTGACAAGTGAAGCCTGTTGTAAACCTGTGGGCGTTGGACACATCTGCTGCATCAGACTCCGAGATCCTGAGTTCAGCTGCAGATTGCTCCCAATTCAAAACTGTCACCAAGAATCTAAAACTTTCCCTGAAATCCTTCTGACTTTTCAAGAAACACTTGCCATTGCGGAGTAAAGAGCCGAGGCAAAATCAGGGAGAGAGAAAAGTAAAAAACAATCTGTACCACTGAGCTGGAAAATACTGCGTGTCCTGTTGATATGATGTGGTTATAGACATGATGTTCTGTTTGATGTGGTTATAGATAATGAACAAGATCCAGGCTGACAGAGTGGATATGTTGTTTGCCCTAGATCAGCAATTTAGTCATATAAAACCCTTAAAAATAAGCTGAAAAGCTGAATGCAAAGCTATAAACTGTTTCCCTATACTGCTGTTCATCACATTTGTACAGTCCACTTGTGTCCTTTGAATCCAAAGAGGAAAGATGCCCTGGTAGATAAGGACTCTGACCTGCATTCTGATCCTTGCTCTGACTCAGACTTGCTAGGCGAGTTACTTAGACCTGCATTCTCAATAACATCCCCTGATTTTGCATGACCAATTTGAGTTGTCTAAAGCTGGATTCTGAGAGGCGCTGAGCAGCCACAGATCCAACTGATTTCCCAAGGGATCTCCAGTTGGGGGTCCAAAATTAAGGGAGCCTCTGGAAAACAGAAGCCTACTTCTCTCTGTGCCAGTTTTCTCCTCTCCAAAATAGGGATAACCTCCCTCCCACAGAGGTGTGCTATGAAGAGATACTCATCCCTGTTTGGGAGGGGCTCAGATAATGTCATAATGAGCACTATGGTAAAGCCTAGCAATAAATTAGAAGGTGAACCGAAAGGAAATTGACTCTGTTCCTACGTGAGTCAAGGAAGGAGAGTTTGACGTTTGGCACACGTGGGGCTGTGAAGGGGATAACTGGTTTGAAGCCACTGGCACTGTAGGTCCCGAGTCCCATTGTAATTGATTTGGGCTTACTGCCAGCATGGCTGGAGTCTCCAGATTCAGAGCAGTGGAATGTGGAAAAGGCTCTTATGGGCGATGACTACCTTGTGGCACAAGTCGGTTGATCTAGTTCGTAGTGGACAGGTGTCCACATCCCAAAACCATTATCACAATTNGCTGACAGAGTGGATATGTTGTTTGCCCTAGATCAGCAATTTAGTCATATAAAAACCTTAAAAATAAGCTGAAAAGCTGAATGCAAAGCTATAAACTGTTTCCCTATACTGCTGTTCATCACATTTGTACAGTCCACTTGTGTCCTTTGAATCCAAAGAGGAAAGATGCCCTGGTAGATAAGGACTCTGATTCTGATCCTTGCTCTGACTCAGACTTGCTAGGCGAGTTACTTAGACCTGCATTCTCAATAACATCCCCTGATTTTGCATGACCAATTTGAGTTGTCTAAAGCTGGATTCTGAGAGGCGCTGAGCAGCCACAGATCCAACTGATTTCCCAAGGGATCTCCAGTTGGGGGTCCAAAATTAAGGGAGCCTCTGGAAAACAGAAGCCTACTTCTCTCTGTGCCAGTTTTCTCCTCTCCAAAATAGGGATAACCTCCCTCCCACAGAGGTGTGCTATGAAGAGATACTCATCCCTGTTTGGGAGGGGCTCAGATAATGTCATAATGAGCACTATGGTAAAGCCTAGCAATAAATTAGAAGGTGAACCGAAAGGAAATTGACTCTGTTCCTACGTGAGTCAAGGAAGGAGAGTTTGACGTTTGGCACACGTGGGGCTGTGAAGGGGATAACTGGTTTGAAGCCACTGGCACTGTAGGTCCCGAGTCCCATTATAATTGATTTGGGCTTACTGCCAGCATGGCTGGAGTCTCCAGATTCAGAGCAGTGGAATGTGGAAAAGGCTCTTATGGGCGATGACTACCTTGTGGCACAAGTCGGTTGATCTAGTTCGTAATGGACAGGTGTCCACATCCCAAAACCATTATCACAATTACTCCCTTGGCTGGCAGTTTCAGCAGAGGGTCCAGGAACTGAATGAATGATGCAGATTGAACTCCTCGCTCAGCCTCTGGAGTGACCTCGCCAGGTCAGGCATGAGGCACTTTGGTAGGGACCTTGCACTGTTGCAAGCTATGCTGAAACCTGTTCTGTAGACAAATAGGCTTCAGTCTCCAGGGCTTTCACCAACACTAAATCCAAATGAACAGGAGGACTGTGTTTAATGACTTATCCACCAGTGGTGTAAAGTAGTGTAGCTCCATTTAAGTTAGTGGAGGGCTTAACCCCTAGGACAAAATGCAGCTGTTTCTCTATTTTAATCAGCCTTCCCCTCAGGTACTAGTATTCTTTGTCTCTGTTTATAGAGACTCCTTTGGCTAATTATCAGTGATGCATTAAAGGACTTTCCCCATTACTATTCCAATGCACACTTGATAGTCACCTTTCTCCAGATGGGAGCCTTTGGGGCTGGGAACTTTCAAAGCTACCCAGCAGATTTGGACACCCAATTCCTATTCATTTAATGAACGTCCAGAAACCTTTGACAGCTTTAAAAATCCTCAGTCCAAAGCTTCTGGGCCAAATCTATCCCTGGTGTATGCAGCTGCAGCTCCACTGACATCAATGGAGCTCTGCTTCCTTCTAGCTTCCTTCTCCATTTGACCCCCTTTGCAATGGGTTGGTCTCATCTCGTGAGAGAGGTCGCCCCCACCCCCCAAATGGAGAATTGGTTACAAAAATAAAAGCCCCTCTGCTACTTTTTCACCACCCCTACTTATCACTCTGTCAAACGATCCATTAAAGTCTCTTTTTCATTTCAAAGGGATGGAGAATATGGCTGTCAGAGAGCCACGGCTCCACATCGATGGCGATAAGTAATTGCCCAGGCCAGAGGAAGCGCTCTGTGTGGCTCGAATGCTTGTCTCTCACCAACAGTAGTTGGTCCAGTAAAAGACATCACCTCCCCCACCTTGCCCTTTTCTTGCAGCAACAGGATTTAGAGAGGCTGGGGGAGGGGCAATGCTGCCCATCAGTTACAGGAAAGCAAAGACTCTCTTCCTGCGGAGGATACAAGACATGCCGCTGGGACTGTCAACATTATCTTGGAGCATAAACAGAGGTTTAGTTTAATGGCTCATTAAATGTAATTACATTCACCAAGTCATACTCCGATAGCATCCCACGTGCTTACACACTACAGGGATGGGCACGCGCAAGAAAACAAAGCCCAGGGCCAGCTACTGTCCTCAGGTGCATGTGTCCAATGCCTGATGAAGTTATGGAGAGTTGCACATCTCTAGCTCCTCAGCTAGCTTCCAAGGACCTACAGTGATTTACACCAGGATCCAGCCCCAGTAGAGTTGCCTTAATTTTTAGGTAGAAAAACACAAGCAGCCTGGTTCTCTCTTTCATAAAACCCTCATTAATATGCAGGCGTGTCCTTCAGATGGGCACAGCACTCAGCTGCCACTCCAACAGGGTGGCTAACATTGACAGGCGTTGCCGGTCTCTCTGTCATTAGAAGAGTGGGCGCTTTGGTGCCCATCTAGTGGCTGATCCACAGAAGAATCCCTTACGGCTTCCAGCCAATAGACTTAGTTCATTCTCAACTTATTTCTGTCTAGCTGTAGTACTTTGCTGGCCCCCATTAACCTTGGGATATCTGAGCACTTCACAATCTTTAGTGTATTTTGTTCTCACGACACCCCCAGGAGGCAGGGCAGTGCTATGATCCCCATTGTACAGATGAGGGAAACTGAGGCACAGAAAGGCTAAGATCACACAGGAAGCCTGTGGGAGAGCAGGGGATTGAACAGAGGTCTCCACAGTCCCAGGCTAGTGCCTTAATGGCTGGAACATCCTTCTTGCTAGAGTTCCAGCAATGGAGGCTTTTAGCTCTGAATATCCCACATTCAAACCTCACTGGTGGCTTAAGCAGGGTCAGTTTTACTTCCATGTAATCAAAATTAGACAGACAAAGAAATGCATTCTGGGGTGGGGAAATAGCATACTAGCTGCACAAAGTGACCGAGAACCTAGGTAAGGGCTGCCTCCAACAATACCTGCCCTCTGCTGCTATCCTTCACCATTGGATTTAGATCTGGATAAGGCACTGAGCCAACACTGGTGGCCCTGGGAGCTAATCATCTTAGACATGGGCCAGGGACAAATGTATTGGATCTCTTATCAGTGTTTGACACATTGGTCATGGGGTGCTTCTGACTAGCCTCAGAGACCTGGCAGAAGCAGATGGAGTTGTTTTACTTGGTCCTTCTTACAAGAAGAGCTTTGCAAAATGAAATGCCACTGAAAACCTGCTGAGCAAATATCGGAACCATAACTTCTCTTTTGGTGATCAAACAAAAAGATCATCCAAGCCTGCCTAGGCATGGCACCATTCAAATCTCCCCCAGTCCTCCCCATTGGCCAGGACCAATCAAACCAGTCCCAGCTCTGCCCTGGGGTCAGGACTAGCCAAACCTAACCTGGCTCTGCCCATTATATTGGCACTGTAGAATAGATTCATAGAGTTGTAGAACTGTAGAGCTGGAATGGACCTCGAGAGGTCATTAAGTCCAGCCGCCTGTGCTGAGGCAGGACCAAGTAACCCTAGACCATCCTCTTCATAACAGCCCTTACCACAATTGAAGATTTATCAGGTCCCACCTCAGTCTTCTTTTCTCAAGACAGTTTCTCTGAGGTTTTTTAACCTTCCCTCACAGGTCAGATTTTCTAAAGCTTTTGTCATTTTTGTTGCCCTCCTCTGAACTCTTTCTAATTTGTCCAAATTTCTCCTAAAATGTGTCCTCCAGAACTGGACACACTACTCCAGCTGAGGCCTCACCAGTGCCAAGTAGAGCAGGACAGTAACCTCCTGGGTCTTACATATGATGCTCCTGTTAACCCACCCCAGAATGATATTAACTTTTTTGCAACTGCATCACATTGTTGACTCATATTCAATTTGTGATCCACTCTAACCCCCAAATCCCTTTCAGCAGTATCACCATCGAGCCAGTTATTCCCTGTGCGTTTGATTTTTGCTCCCTAGAGTGGAGTACTTTGCACTTCTCTTTATTGAATTTCATCTTGTTGATTTCAGACTAATTTTCCAATTTGTTGAGATCATTTAGTATTCTAATCCTGTCCTCCAAAGTGCTAGCAACCCCTCCCAACTTGGCATCATCTACAAATTTGATAAACATACTCTCCACTCCATTATCCAAGTCATTAATGAAAACATTGAATAGTACCAGACCCAGGACTGACGCTGCGGGACCCCACTAGATATATCCTCCCAGGTGGACAGTGAACCATTGATAACGACTCTTTCAGTATGGTCTTTCAAGCAGTTGTGCACCCACCTTATAGTAATTTCACCTAAACCACATTTCCCTAGTTTGTTTATGAAAATGTCATATGGGACTGTGTCAAAAGCCTTATTCATATGTCTGAGTTCAGTTCCTGTAGCTCTTAAAATATCATCACACTATTCTCTACAAAAAGACAAAAGCATTTGTTTTGCTTTGTATCCCTGTCTTCTGCCCTAGTCACATCACCTTACAGCCACCTTTCAGGCCAAGGACTCCTCCCTTATTTACTCACCATATAGGTCGCTGTTAACTTATGCAGACCACTCCCTTTGCATCCCATCCCTGCTGCCCCTTGGAACTCTCGCACGACTTTAACACAGGTATAACGCCCTCAATTCCAGTGGAGCTACTGCTGCTTTCAACTGGTATAAACGAGAGGGGAATCGGGTCCTCAGATGTGAGGCCTGGTTTCCCAGCTGACAGCCTTTACTCATTCTGCAATGGATCCTCCTACATTTTAAAGTGTGATAACATATCCCAGGGTGGCCAGATATTATGTCATGTCATAGGTCTGACCTTTGACCTTGTGAACAGAACTGCACCTTGCTGTGGGCTAATGCTTGCACAGCATTCCCCCCAACTGTCTCCGTTGCAATGAAAACCCTCTTGGGACCAATTCTCTTTTTACTGCTATCAGCGTTGCACTGTTGGAACTCCATGAGGCTTGATTCTGAGCTCATTTATGCTGGGATACATGAGGTATAACTCCAAATAAAACAATGGATTTGGGCTTTAATCCTTATTTATGCTCACCAACGTAAGTAAAGGGGACACAATCTGGCTCTGTGCACGCCATGGACAGGGTACTAATCCCACTTAATGAGTGAATGAAAGGTGGGTCTCTGATGCAGAACTGTGCATGGAAGACACCTAAGAGATATAAATTTATGCTAGGAGAATGAGGTTTGCAGTGAAACCACCCAGAGACACACCACCCATATGCCTTATAGATTTTGGCTTTGCGGAATGAAAAACGTGGCATGAAATCTCTTAACATTTCCAGCAGATAGAGCATGAAACACACTTTCAAGAAAAAGGCAGTAATGGAGCCACGCTAAATATTTCATCTCAGTAGCAAAACAGCCATGTGAAAGGTCAGCACTTCAAACTGCGAGCAGCTCAGCCAGGATCTCAATTTCTGCTCTCGTAGCAGATGTGCAGGAAAGGAAATCAGATTGGGGGCGGGGGGGGGAGGAGGACAGACAAGATTGTGTGCCTATTGTTGTCTGTCTAAGCTTATCTACCTTCATTTAGTGGAGGTGACTGGCAGCCCTGGTGACTAGCATCCTGGATTTATCCACAGGACAGATACAGCAATGGGCCGGGGTGGTTCTATTTCTGTTTATGTCTATTGTTAAATTAACTGATCTTGCTCAGGCCACAAGCAACATTTTTATCGTGTTGCTATTTATAGTTCCTTCCCCTGTCAAGGAGAGGGTTGGTAACGGGGCCATGACACCCCTACCCAGCCTTATATCCAGGGTGTTTTGTGACTGGAATTGAGCAGCCGGGTGCCTGAAAGAAATTCCACAGGGAGGAAAGACCTAGGTCTAGCTGGGATCATCAGGCGTTCATTCAGGGAAATCCTCTGGCCTGTGTTACGCACAATTGTCCCTCTTGGCCTTAGAATCTATTAATCTGATCTTTGTCTATGGTAACTTCTGTCAATAACTCATTCAATAGCCTTATACACTTGGATTCCCCTTCTTCCCTGGTCAAATCCCCCTCTGTTCAGAGCAACGCAAACATGAATCTGATCTTTCAAAGAAACTAAGAGTTTTCCAGGTCTCAGCCTCTACTGGACTTTTGTTCATACCCCAAACCATTAGGAGACAAAATGATGAGGGAAGGTTTGTTTTTCATCAGGGCAAGGGCCTTGTTGGACCACTTTGGAGTGGGCCTTCTACTTGGAGCTGAGTGGGGAGTGGTGTGGCTGCTAAAGCCAATGAGGACACCACAATGCAGAACCCACTGCATGGAATATCAGTAACCCATACTGCAGTTTAACAAGGGCTCCTGAGTCATCTGCTCACAGCCCTTCATCAGCACTATGTCCATCACTACAGCCTGATCCTGCTCTTGCTGCACCAGGAGTAACCCCACTGAAGACTCACCACTGTAAAAAGAACAGGAGTACTTGTGGCACCTTAGAGACTAACGTGAGGAGACTCAAGCCTGTTGTCTCATTAATTAATTGCCACTAGTGGCAAATGCTAATCTCCCATTATCACAACCTCTGGTTTATCAACAAGTGAAAACCCTTCTTACCCATCTAATGAGCCTATTACACTTCCTAGATCACTAGCAAAGCTGCCCAGCTTAGCACATCTCCTGACCCTTCTGAGACTCTATTAATGCTAATTAACTAAAAACCAGGCTCAGGAACAGCCCAAATATTGACAAGTCACAAACAGCATCACATTTTAAAACTAAGCTTCTTAGGGCAGACCATTCAGGGAAGAGGCGGAGGACAGTAAGATAACTCTGTGTGTACCGATGGACTATTCCACAGTATATCAGAAACTCTCTACAATATACAGACAGAATCAACAACAGAGAGGAACTCTGGCTGCATGGATAAATGTTACTATAGGCCCCTTTGCAGGGGACAGAAATTCAGCCTCCAGGATGAGTTTAGACTAGGAAACAAGCCCCACCAATGGTGAAGCGGTCACCCACATGGTGCAGGCAGTAATGTTCAGGCTAAACCCAGCTCTCCTTCCTAATTATGGACTGCAGGGAGAGACAACACAGAGATCCCTGGGAACAAACAAAGGGATGTGATTTCCTTCATTTCAGCAAATCAGGCGGATGAGGCAGTCATTCGACCGTATGTATAGGAGAGCAAGGTTGGGGCTCTACTGAGCTACCATGTCCCTGATATCCAGCACGCCTGCATAATGGGCCTGGTGGAAGCTTCATCACCTGGGACTTTTCAAACTTAGCCTAGGTAAAGGGCTAGGAAGTGCTGTAGGGGACAACCCTGGCCTGGCACAGAGATGGGCTTGCTAAATCCTTCCCCTCTCTGCCTGCTAGGACTCCTCAAGGAGAGGGTGTTACTGCTTTAAAAACACAAACACACACACACAAGTTAGCCAAGAAATCGGAAAGTCCAACAGGGCAGCTTGGGCTCTTGCAAGGAGCGGCAGCCTGCTGACAGCCCTCCCATACTTCAGTGGGGCTCTCCCAAAGCAGAGCTCTGGAGCGGACGAAAGGAAATCTAATAGCCCAATGTCAAGAGCACACCCCGCTGCTCTGGCTCTGCTGCTCTCCGAGCATTCCCCGCAGCCATGCGAGTGCTGCATCACTCACCATGGCCAGATCTGACTTTTCTTCCTTTTCTATGCACCCTCCTGGTCTTTCTTCCCTTTCCTGTGAGGTGGGGAGGGGGAGCAAGAGAATTCAGTTAAATGTCCTAACTGGGGCGCCTGGCAGGGCTGTCAGCGGAGAGGAGCCATCCCCAGCATAACAGCCAAGTACTTTCCCCGGGGGGTCCATGCAAGAGGGGGAGACCTCGCCGAGAAGTTTGCAGAGGGAAATGTCTCGCTGCCTTCTGGACACAGCTCCCCTTTTGCACCGGGCTCTCCCGCTCTCTCCTCTCTAGCCACACAGCCTCCCCCCAAACAGAGAGGCCGCCCCCAAGCATGGTGTGGAAAGCAGCTTACCTTGGAAGCGTCTGCTCCGACCGATCTCCTCCCCCCGACACACACCCGCCCGCTCTGCAGGCAGGACAGGCTGCGAGGGCAGGGGGCTGAGCTGCTGCTGAGGTAGGAGGTGATGGAAGCGCCTTCAGCTCTCTGAGCCTCGTGTATATTTCATGACTGCGTTGAGCGCCCCTCGGCTGCAGGGGGCGCCCTGCTGCAGCGCCTGCCCTCGCCCCCCTACAAGGGGGTAGCGGCGGGACCAGACAATGGCATCAGAAATCCCGCTCCGAGCTCACTCGGGGGAAGCCACCGAGGATGCAAAGCGGCGAGCAAGTGCAATGGCCAGGGCTGGCTCCCCCGCCCCCGCTGAGCCGACCGCGCCGTACAACCGAGGGAGGAGGGCGGCCCGCCTGGGAGGCAGGGGCTACAGGAAAAGCAGGAGCCCAGAGCGGGGCTGTGACTTGCCCCAGGGCAGCTTCGAACTCCCTCTGCCGGGGCAGGCGCCAGGCTGGAGCCAGGGGCACCCGCACGCGGCAGTATCCCGACTGGGAACTAGCGAGCGCTGCCTGGAGGAGTCAGGGACACACACACCCCGGATCGAAAACAGCAGCTCCCGAGAGAGCCCCGCCGAGCGTCCGGAAGCTTCAGAGCAGGCAGGGAGCTGGCGCTGACGTTAGATCAACAGGTTAATCTCCGCCCCGGTACTCAGCCTAGCGCGCCAGCCATGCAGGGCACCTGCCATCGTTCCCACACCCGCGCTCAGAGCCACCAGCCACCCCCGACCAGCCTCACTGGGCCCTGTCCATGGTGCTGGAATCCCAAGCCGCCCTTATTCCTCCAAGTCATCTGTATTTCCTGTACACCTCTGCTCTTTGAATTCCCCACTACTGCCACCAGCACCCCCAGGGGAGCTCCCGGTCTGTGCAGTCGCTAATGAAATCTTCGACCTTTTACCTTGACCAAACTACACCGATCTTTTCCTATTACAGGGGCAGGGGGTTTCTGAAATCAAGCTGCTGCATATGCTTATCCCTCCTGGCTTTGCTAGGCCTGTGAGCTGCTTTGATCCAGTGCCAAGCGTCCCAGGTAATGTACTCCTGGCTGCCAACACAAAAGCCGGGTCAGTGCTTCAAAAGGGCCAGAAAGGAAAATGAATGCCCAAGGCTGGCCTTGGGGACTTGGGCTTCGCCTGAGGCCGAGGCAGGATTGGCACATGGATGAGATACAGATGAGATGGGGATATGAAAGCCAGTCACAGGATTTTTTCAAATAAGATTAGCCCCTGGTCTATTACCCTTTGCAGAATAGAGCCTATCTTCGGCACACTTTAGTCCTGCACAAGAGGGCTTGTTACAAGACACTACTTCTGTTCCTAGTAGCTCTGGCCCTCTCTTATATAACTGTTCCCTCCCACCCCCAAACAGGTGTCCCTAGAGCTAAGTGTTAGCTACACAGAGTTCTGAAGGATGGGGCAGCATTGAAGCTACAAGCAGCTACAGGCCTCCCTTTATGTTTATTTTGTAGAATAAGACCTCATGCTTTAGGCCATAAGCCAACCACTGTAGTGATCAGGAAGGAGCTTGTCCACCCATGTATGTTATTGTACAATTACCTCAGTACGTTAGGAATGTTCTTTTTGCTTTCCTCTGATTTTGAATACTGCCAGAGGTAACATTCTGGACTCAATAGCCCAATAGTCTGATAGCGGGCAGTCTGGTCTAGTCAATAGTCACTGGATTGGGAAACCAGCATTCTGTTCCCCACTCTGCTACATGACCTAGACCAAGTCATGTCACCTTTCTGTGCCTCAGTTTCCCCACCTCTAAAATGACAATAGTGATACTGGCCTTCTTTTGTAATGAAGAGATGAATAGCACTACATACGAGCTAATGGCTTTAAGAGGGCAAAGTAATATCTGTTTTGTCCATACTGTATTTCCTGTATTCCCATTGCCATAAGTTAAGGCATCTGACTGTTAGGATCCAGCATCTCCTTCTTGATCCAGACAGGAAGTTATAATTTCATTTCTGGCCCTCAAATTCTGTTGCCAAAAATATTGATGGTGATGTCACAGATTCAGCATTATGACTGCCCAACACAATCAGAAGGCACAGATGAGCTGGAAAGGAATAAATCTTCGTTTGAATGAGAACTAGAAAAAGGACAAGGGAAATAAAATACAAATGTACCTATATCCTCCTCACCGTGGTATATAAGCACCTAAAAACATTACACACACACACGTGAAGGAATTACTCCCATTTAATAGGCCAATCCATTTTATGAAATCCTGTGCACCGAGGGCTAGTAAATTCACTAAGGATTCAAGCAAGGAAAATGGATGTGCAGAATACACCTGTGGATCATAATAGAGAGACATGTCCCATTAGCTTTGTTTCTGTGTTGCCAATGGAGGTTAACACCAACCTCAGCTCCACAGAGAATGACCGGCGGCCTGAGAAAGCCTTTCCCTATGAAGCTTTGAAAAGGACGTGAAGAACACTATTGTAGCCATTTGAAAATGCAGGGGGAATGGAGACAAGCAGAATGGAAGGATACCACCCAGCTTCTTGGGGAAAAGAGCCATGGGGATCCCAAGAGGGTTGGACCTCACACAAGAGCCCTTCAGCGATAACAAGCATAGTTATCATAGCATGCTAGGGCACAGGTTGAAAGAAGAAATCCCCCTACTAAACAAGCACCATCCTGAGCTGGTCTCCCATCCAACTACTGACTAGGCCTAACCCCAATTCCGATGTTGCTTATGAAATCTCAGAAGACCCCCAGCTCAGGGTGGAAAAGCTGCATATGCCAAGAGATTTCTTATTCCCTGGGTGCCTGAAGGCTATACTCCCTGTGTCAGAGCAACAAGGCTCTTCTGTTGGTCCACCCTCTTAGCAAGTACTGAAATCCTGCAGGGCATGATTGATTCCTGCTGACACACTGACAGCTGTGGTTCATTAGCTTCACCCTGGATCTAGGAGAGGTGGGGACTTAGCCTTCAATTAATATAACTGTAAGGCTAAGTGTACTCCTATCAATCTCAGTGAGGTTTTAACTCAACCCATAACCAGGTTTCAGCCAGGCTGTATTGTTTGTAACCATACAAACTAAGCAACTTCTCCTGGCCCAGGCTTGAGCTTTTAGGCCACTTTAGGTTCTCCTGCCACCTGGCCCTTCCCACACAGCAGGAACTACAGACCACCTATGTCCTAGGCACTGAACTCTGAAGTAGGATGGGAGCGGAGATCTTTGCATGGAAGCTCCAGGAACACTTCAAATTGAGGTTTACATGTTATTGTTGCTACCACCAATAAAGCCAAACCCCAGGAAGGGTGTAACTTTGGGCTAAATTAATTGCCCAAGAACTGCATTAACACTCAGTAAAGGGGGCCCAGTGCAGCCTTGTGTCCTTCCAGAATATGGAGAGTAGCTAAATTTAAGCCACTGAAAGCCAGCAAATACAGAGTTAAGTTACAGGTCACTCTGCAATACAACCTTAACTCTGCCCCCTGGAGCTGCTAATGACCACTGGGAATGGGTCAGCAAGGGGAGGGTGTGTGTGCGCATGCGCACATCATATTAACTAGCCAGGAGGAAGAACAAACAGAACATGCCACAGTTTGTGTCATGTACTGCAGATTTGAATCCCAGCATTTCTCTGCATGCACTCCAGCTGCCAGTCATTGTGTTCAGTGCAGCTGCACTGAATGGCACAGGGATTAGTTGAAGCAGGTCACCAGATCTGTCACTGCGAGATGAGAAGAAGGACATGTGTACCTATGACACCCACTCCTCCCAGGTGGAAATGAGTGCACAAGGTGTAGAATCAGAACCTAGGAGGGCAGATTCTGGGCAGAGCCAGGTAGGAATTCCCACAGCATATGCTCCCTAAAAAAAAAAAAAGTGCTGGGTGTGATAAAGTAAAAGAAAGATTTCAGATATTTTCCCTTAATGTAATGTTACCCAAACAGTAATTAATAAGCAACTGCTACAATCTTCACCTACTTTTAATACCCAGGCTGTTGCATAAATCTGCCTTCCACCTCCAGCTGGCCTCACCCAGCATGTTTAACAATTCCAGCAGGACACTTCCTTGCACTTAGCATTCTCCACCCTCCTCTTCTGCACAGTTTTTAAATGGCTAGCGACAACATTGGATGTGATCTCTTCTCTTGCCAGGGGGAGGGGGAAAAAAAATAAATCTAGGACATGGTTTCTCTCTCTCAGGACATAGGGTCTGGATTGCCCTGCACTTCATGCAGCCAATAATACCAATGCAAAGTGAGTGCAGATAGGGTGGCGGAGGCTGCTAAATTAGAATGGCCTCATTCTACACTCACTTTGTACTATGGGATGTCAGTTCTCCACTCTTGTGATTTTATCATGAGTCTTGTGATATTTGACATTTTTCCAAGAGCTCCAACTGCTGGAGTCAGGTCATTACCTGAGAAGCCCAGTTTTTATTTTTACAAAAAAAAATGTCTAGCCCTTCACTTGAAAACCTGATTTGTGCTCCAATCTAAGAGGACAAAGGAATCAAAATTCATTTTAAAATCTCAATTTTTTAATGTGTGGCCATACTGCTAACGGTAGTACCAAGTGACAAAAAACTTGACCCAAAGTATTTTTATAATGCTGCTGTCTCCTTTTAAAGGGACCCTCCCAAGACAACTTTTTATTCAAATCTTCTTACTCAGTACTAGTATCACCATCAGTTATTGAAACAATTCATTTTAAAGATCAAATTGACTTGCCAGTATTAATGCTCTTTGTTCACTTTCTGAAATTTCATTCAGCTTGAATATTGATACAGTACTAGACTGGTCAGTTTCACATGTTTAGTCAGTTTCACTTCCTGGTTCTCTTCCTTTATGGGGTCTCCCTGTGTCCCAGGCTGAGCACTGGCCCTGTTTCAGCCAGGCACGTAGTAAGCACACAAGCAGTCCCCATTTGCTTCTCATTGCAGGACTGAGCCCATGATGCTTGTACCTGGATTTTCAGCACTGAAAAGGAAGGATTACATTTCAAACAAACACACACTAGTTTCACCAAATAGTTTAAAAAATATTTCTATTAATTTCTGGTTTTGTAAAATCTTTTATAAAGAAAAGTTCAATTTGGGAACTTCACTGCTAGACAATTGTTCCCGTGGTTAGTCATTCAGCAGCTGCACTCCCTATCTAAAAAATATCTCCCAGTGAGTCCTCGTTTAAGTCCAGGTTCTGCAGAGTGCTTAAGAATAGTTAAGTCCTATTGAAATGCTTCGCTGAATACAGATAGATTCAACAAGTTGCACCAAGAAAAATGAGAGCACACAAGGTTTGTGTGGAACCACAGATCTAAATTAAGGAACATCTCTTATACCAAGAAACAGCAGAGGTGCATTATTATACTGTAACGCTGAGATGATCTAGGACGACCTGATACAGGAGACACAACAAGAGAGAGAGCTCAGTGTTCTTTTATATTCTCTCTTACACACACAGCAGCTAGCACAGATCCTTGGACCTATAGAACTTCAATGAGACTCCACATGGGTATAAGAATCTACACCTGTGGATCCAACTGCAGAATTGGGTCCTAAGGGAAGGCACTTAAGCATATATTGAGGGCCATTTACACTGAGGCCAGGTCTACACTTAAAATGGAGGTTGACATAGCTACTGCGCTCAGGGGTATGACAAATCCACACTCTGAGCAACGTAGCGATGCCAACCTAGCCCCGGGTGTAGACGCAGCTAGGTCAAAGGAAGAACGCTTCTGTGGGCCTAGCCACCATTGCTTGGGGAGGTGGTGTTCCTACAACAATGGAAAAACCCCTTCCATTGGCATAGGCTGTGTTTACACTATGGGGTTATGTTGGCACAGCTACGGCTCCATAGCTATGCTGGTACAGTCTCCGTACTGTAGAAATACCCTGAGGCTACTTTGCGAGTGTGATCACAGTGGTCCCTTCTGGCCTTGTAATCTACAAATCTATAGAGAAGCCTGGAGGTGACTTCATTGGAAGACATGCACATGCATCAAAGGCTCTAACATTTAATGAAGTTACTGGGTCAACTTGCCCTCAATTGCCACTTTCCTCAGATCCCACTGAGGAATATACTAAGAAACTGAACCATCTACTCAGGACACTCCCTACACTAACTCAGGAACAAATCAACATACCCTTAGAGCCCCGACCGGGGTTATTCTATCTACTACCCAAGATCCACAAACCTGGAAATCCCGGACGCCCCATCATCTCTGGAATTGGCACACTCACTGAAGGACTATCCAGATATGTGGACTCTCTGCTCAGACCCTATGCCACCTACACTCCCAGCTATCTCCGTGACACCACTGATTTCCTGAGAAAACTACAATGCATTGGTGATCTCCCAGAAAACACCATCCTAGCCACCATGGATGTGGAGGCTCTCTACACTAACATCCCACACACAGATGAATACAAGCTATCAGGAACAGTATCCCTGATGATGACACAGCACAACTTGTTGCTGAGCTCTGTGACTTTATCCTCACGCACAATTATTTCAAATTTGGTGACAATATATACCTCCAGACCAGTGGCACCGCCATGGGCATCCGCATGGCCCCACAATATGCCAACATTTTTATGGCTGACCTGGAACAACGCTTCCTCAGCTCTCGTCCACTCACGCCCCTTCTCTACCTACGCTACATTGATGACATCTTCATCATCTGGACCCATGGGAAGGAGGCTCTGGAAGAATTCCACCACGATTTCAACAGCTTCCACCCCACCATCAACCTCAGCCTGGACCAATCTACACGGGAGGTCCACTTCCTAGACACCACAGTACAAATAAGTGATGGTCGCGTTAACACCACCCTATACCGAAAACCCACCGACCGCTATGCCTACCTTCATGCCTCCAGCTTCCACCCCGGACACACCACACGATCCATCGTCTACAGTCAAGCGCTGAGGTACAACCGCATCTGCTCCAACCCCTCAGACAGAGACCAACACCTACAAGATCTTCACCAAGCATTCTCAAAACTACGATATCCACACAAGGAAATAAGGAAACAAATCAACAGAGCCAGACGTGTACCCAGAAGCCTCCTGCTACAAGACAAGCCCAAGAAAGAAACCAACAGAACTCCACTGGCCATCACCTACAGTCCTCAGCTTAAACCTCTCCAACGCATCATCAGTGATCTACAACCCATCCTGGACAATGATCCCTCGCTTTCACAGACCTTGGGAGGCAGGCCAGTCCTCGCCCACAGACAACCCGCCAACCTTAAGCATATTCTCACCAGCAACCACACACCGCACCATAACAACTCTAACTCAGGAACCAATCCATGCAACAAACCTCGATGCCAACTCTGCCCCCATATCTACACCAGCAACACCATCACAGGACCTAACCAGATCAGCTACAACATCACCGGTTCATTCACCTGCACGTCCACAAATGTTATATATGCCATCATGTGCCAGCAATGCCCCTCTGCTATGTACATTGGCCAAACTGGACAGTCACTACGTAAAAGGATAAATGGACACAAGTCAGATATCAGGAATGGCAATATACAAAAACCTGTAGGAGAACATTTCAACCTCCCTGGCCACACAATAGCAGATGTCAAGGTAGCCATCTTACAGCAAAAGAACTTCAGGACCAGACTCCAAAGAGAAACTGCTGAGCTTCAGTTCATTTGCAAATTTGACACCATCAGATCAGGATTAAACAGACTGTGAATGGCTAGCCAACTACAAAAGCAGTTTCTCCTCCCTTGGTGTTCACACCTCAACTGCTAGCAGAGGGCCTCACCCTCCCTGATTGAACTAACCTTGTTATCTCCAGACTGATTCTTGCCTGCATATTTATACCTGCCTCTGGAAATTTCCACTACATGCGTCTGACGAAGTGGGTATTCACCCACGAAAGCTTATGCTCCAATACATCTGTTAGTCTTAAAGGTGCCACAGGACTCTCTGTTCCTCAACTGCATGTGTGCTAACTAATCCTGTTCCCTAGTGCACAGCGCACAGAGCTCCGTGGGAGTTATTAAGGGCAGGATCTGCCCCTTACTCATTACCTTAAGGATTGAAATGAGCACTTTCTTCCATACACTGCCCTTATTTGTTCATGCACTCATAATTACCCTTGTCACTTCTCTCATCACTGCCACTGCAGTCCAGGATCTCCCCAAACCTTCCCAGCTCTTTGCTAAAGGAAGCTCAGAGTTAACGCAGAGTTTTCCCTTCTGCAGAAGGCTCTCATCGGATGTGGATCAGCCATCATGCACATCAGTGATTCTCCTTTCCAGAAGCTTGCGCAAGCAAAAATTGAGCCCAACTGTTCATGCAAGAAACGTATGCAACAAGCATCCCTATTGTTCTGTGAAACAGGCCCATGGAGAAACCATTGCTGGGGAAGGAAAGCATTGCAATACTTCAAACACAGGGCTAGATCCTCAGTGGGTAACAATCAGTGGAGTTCCACTGCCATTGAGCTGTGCTGATTTACAGCAGCAGAGGATCTGGCCTGCAGACTGGAAAGAGTTAAAATTCAAAATCTGGGAGGAAACCCACGGGAAGAGGCAGCATGATTCTTGGGTTAACAAAAAGCAGCAACAATTGGATCCGAATCCTGAAAGCAGGAGGAATGCAAATAGCTCTGTTAGCTCGTTTACTGCCTTCATTAACATGCAAACACCACATCAAATACTGAGGGGCTGCTTTGTTTCCCAGACAGGCGCCACCAGATCCAATCGCAAATAAATGTTGATGGTAACGCTTGCTATACTTAATACTGTACAACTACAGCAAGTTGTAGCAAAGGCACTCAATTCCCTGCCACTCCCAGCCCTACATACAGGCACCTCACCCATTCTCCAGGGAGTCTCAGCACGTGACTCTGCTCCTGATGGCCTGCACCAATCCTGCTCCCTTGTGCATGTTTGCCCCATCACAAGATCGCCAGCGCCTGGAACAAGAGCAGAAGGGGAGCACTTTGGCCCAGATTCAGTAAGCATATGGGCCATCTCAGTGAAGTTGAGGGGGGCTTTAGCTTAAGTGCTTTGCTGCTTCCAGGGCTCCAGCAGCAGAATGGTTATGGAGCAGTTAGAATTACGGTTAGGAGCAGGGGAGATTAACCCCTTTGCAGGTACGTGTGACCTTTAAAATGACACTCAGACCCACATGGCTATACAGCTCCACTCCCTATACAACAGCCGCATAGCACACTGCATATGGCAACCCCCCGTGACCATGCGTGAGCCCCCAATGCCCTGGCAGAGCTCTGGGGAAGAAGGGAAGGTGGCCAAGCACCCATTTGTACTAGACAGGCACATGGCTCTTTGTGGTGGGGTTAGGCCCTTTCTTGCACAAGCTCCAAATTCACTCCTGATACAGACACACACACACGGAGTCCAGCAGGAGTCAGCGAGATGCTAAAGAAGTGGATGGATGTGGAAAGGTTCCCATGTATATTTTCTAGTGTCCCAAAGTAAACATCTCTCTCCCTAAAGGAGGACAATACAATGATTGTTCCCCAGCCCCCCCCCCGGCTACCTGCAGGGCTGTTGCTGGGCCCTTTGCTCCATCCCACCACTCTGCCCTGCCCAAAGTGGGAGCTAGAACAGCCAGGGCAACAATACAAACAGTACTTTATGCACAAAGTGCATTATATAGAGAGCTAAATACATGTGATTTAGTGCTGGAGGGGAGCGGTTTGTGATAGATGGAGACAGGCTTCTCCTGCAAGAGCTGGCAAGATAGAGGCCCCAGCTGAGTCTTGTTTACTGCTTCCCGAAGAAAGAATTATTCTGTCACATCCAATTGCCTAAGAGCTTCTTCCTAGGATGTGTTTGTTAGCGCCACACTAGCACTTATCTGAGCTCCAATGGGGGCGCGCGTGCCTGGATACGCACAGAGCTACCCCAACCTGTGCAGGAGGGAGATCAGCTGGGCAGAACTCTGCTGCGGCATTTATCTTAGGGAGGGAGGAGAGGAGGGATAATGCTTAAGTGGTGGTGTCACAAGTGAGTTATGTCATCGTCCGTAATGTCAGGCGATATTGGCCCTTGGGTATTTTATATCTAGAGATGCAATGAAGATTCCCCCTTAAACTGGGCTGAAAGGTTTAGCTTACACCTGGGGACTGTTGGAGGTGAGGGAACAATACTGTTAACCTATTACCTTTCACTTGTTATATTATCAAGGGAATAATAGCAGAGGCTGGAGTGGTGCCATTCACCACCAAGCAATTTCCAACTCATTCATACAATGCCCCTGTGATGTGGATCACCCCCTATCACAGAGGGTGCAGAGGAACAGAACTAGATGGCACTAGCAAAAACAGTGCGAGCATTGGCCTGAATTGCAAATGGTCGACTGACTTGACAACGCTCACACAGCTTTTGATTCGCTACTTGTGAAGGGTCATGGGACTGGGCTGTCGTCCACATACCCCGTTTGGGGACTAGTGGTTAGTTGTCCAAATGGCCACTCACACATGCCATGAAAGTTGTGTGAACCACAGGACGGCAATTAGTAAGGACTCAGCCCAATGAGATTTGTTCACCCAACCAGGAAGCACAACCACCACCACGTGATTAACCAGAGCCCACAAATACAGAAGAGCAAATAGTCATGAGAGCAGCTTGTGAACAACTCTTAGGTTGAAAATGGTTCACACCAACCCCAATTCAGCAAGGCGCTTAAGCACATGCCTAACTTTAAGCAGGTCTCTCATTGATTGCAAGGCACATGCTTAAGTATCTTGCTGAATTAGGGGCACAGTCTGTATGTGAAACCATGACAGCAGTGAACCTTTGCTTGAACGCATTTACCAGATACAGAGCTAGGAGTTTCAAGCTGGAATTTGGCTTGGGGAAAAAAAACCTCTTAAGAAGGGTCATTGAGGTGTCAGAGAAAACTAGCTTCGATTTGTCTGGGCCTTTCAAAACTGCATTTCAAATATGCACCGTAGATTTTTTTCCCCCTCCATGTGGAGCTGCAAGGCCCTGATCCTCAAAGATATGTTGATTTCAGTGGAACCAAGGAGCCTAAATACCTGCGAGCCTCTGAGCGACACTCAGGAAGGACTCAGGCCCAGATTGAGGATCTGGGCCCCACTGGTTATGCTGAGTACCTGGCTTCTTTAATGGCAATGAGAACATGTAATGCAGGTGCCCTACGGAACTTGGCACCTTCATTTTGCATCTCCCGACTTGTGAGCACTTAAGTGTGCAACCTGAAGTCCTAACCTGCAAAGGCTTATGCCTGGTCCTTAACGTTACCCATGTGAGCAGCCCCTTGAATTTGATGGCCCGACTCCTCAGCTGGTCCATTTACTTCACTGGCTCTATCCTCATTTACACTCAATTCCTAGTGCTCCTGGTTCTGCCCAGCTCTACTCAATTCCTTCTTCCCTTTCCCTGTGATAGTTTCCCTAAAAGATCCCTCTGCAGTTAGTTTTGAGGGGAGTTTTTCGCTTCCCCAAGCAAACTGTTGTGCACTGTGGTTGGGGCAAAACAGCCTCTGCCTTTCACATCACCCTGAGATGACTGCATGGGTGAATATATGCAGGCATACGCATGGTGTATAGAAGCGCACATCCCATGCTTCATCACTCAGCAGAGTTCCTCCCAGGTTGCCTGTGAGAAACGAAAGCTTGCAGCCTGCCTAACAGGTTAACAAATCCAGGCTGTGGTAGAACAAGGGAGGAGGCCTATTACTAGTCAGAGAACCCTCACAGAGGATAGCCTTATAAGCAGGAGAGGGCTGCTGGCACATGGAAGCCGGAGCAGGAGCACCTCTGTTGATCTTGCTGCGGCAGTGTGGCGGGTGAGTGCATGTGTAATGAGCATGGTGGGGCTCGGGCCAGTGGCTGGTGAAGAGGTGTCCATGTTCCCAAAGCACACCTTGCACTAACCCACCACCCTCACCGGCAATCTCCACCAAGGGACCAACGTCTGCATTCTGCATGGCCCTTGGAGACTGAAATTCCCTTCCAGGGCTAGAGGCCAGCCTGAGCTGTGATACAGAGACAGGGCTTGGCATGGGGGGGAGCTGGCATTGCCACTGCCTGTGCTGTAGAGAGAGGATCTTGCTGCCCCGGGCTGCGCTTTTCACCAGCAGCAAACTCACTTCATAAAAGCAAGAGTACAGGGGAAAATACAGCAAACACTCAGGGCAAGATTGTCAAAGGTGCCCTATTGAGATGAATGGGAGTTGGATGTCCAGATTCATTAGGGAACTTTGGGGGGGGGGGGGGCGGCGGAAATCTCACCTTTCTATCTGTAGCCAGGTAAAACACCAGCGTTAGAGAGGACTTCAAACAGATCCTTAAGCAGGCCTTAGCCAGACTGCATGTTCGAATGAGACTGGCGGAATCCTAGCTCCCCTCCCCCCTCCACCTCAAGGAGGTGTCTGCAGACTCACCCCCATCATTAGCTTGGCCTAGTTCTGGCTGCTCCTAGCCGGCCAAAACAGCACTGTGCAGGGAGGGGCTGACACTCAATCAATACAGCAGGTGGAAGCGGTACGAGAGGTAGATTTTTTTCTCCCTCCAATGAGCACAAGTCTCAATATTTGATGAGCCAAGAGGCTTTCTCCAGATCTTAGCAGGATGAGGCTCTGCGGTGGGAGCAGCTTGCCAGAGGGATGGCAGGAGGCGCTCGAATGCAGCACTGCACGAGCAGGAATGGGAGATGCCAAACTGTGCCCCTAGATTGAGGAGTCAAAAACGTTCTCCCGCTCACCCCCACCCGAGTATCCCACTTATTTCATTCCTAGCAATTTCCTTCTCTCTAGCCCCTTCCTAGCTTTACTTACTCCCCGGGCTCTCTGGTCACACCATTTGGCCCCCGGTAACTTGGCACATGGATGATGCCCTCAACCCCCTCACTGTTTTGCCACCCATCTCTATCTCCCAATGCCTGTTTCCCTGCCCAGCCCCATGCCCACCCAGAGAGGGCACCCACAGACACATTCGGGGCAAGGCTGGGATTTTTACAATCACCACCCAGGACTGTTGTTACCTAGGAATCTCCCTATGGAAAAGGCCTCATGGAGACATTAGAGGCCCCCCAGAGAGGAGCTTTATTAAACGGAGCTGGTTACTTCAGCAGCCTAGATAGAACTAGATAAATTCATAGAGGAGAGGTCCATCAATGTCTATTAGCCAAGATGGGCAGGGATGGTGTCCCTAGCCCCTGTTTGCCAGAAGCTGGGAATGGGCGACAGGTAATCACCAAGTGATCCATCCCCTGCTCTGTTCATTCCCTCTGGGGCACCTGGCATTGGCCACTGTCAGAAGACAAGATACTGGGCTACATGGACCTTTGGTCTGACCCAGGATGGCTGGCTGTTCTTATGGATGTCCACTTAGCTAACTGCCATAAGAGAAAACCTGGCAGCTGGTAAAGCAATTGGTGACAATCCATGGCTGGGGGATTTCAGCCCACCCGACTCAGGCCAGGAGTCACCTCACCGGAGCCCAAGGGAAATCAGTGCTCTGTGAGCTCAGCAGGAAGGATAACTCAGGAATTAATGGTCAGATGCTCAGGCGGTTTAAATGAACATTACTCCATTGATTTCAAAGGTCAGCCAAGTTACACCAGCTGAGGATCGGGGCCTGAGAAACCAGGGTGATCCTGGATCTGTTGAAAGCTAGACTGGCAAGAAAGAGGGGAGAACACTACTCCCTTTCCCTTTGTTATGCCCCCCACCCCCAAACTGGCCCTCTGCACCATACAGGAGATTGCACGGCTGGGCACAGCACTGCCTAGGAAGGGAACTCTCGTCACAGCCCATAATCCAGCCCTCAGACCAGAAAAGTTAGGAACAGCTCTGGGATCATACATCTAGGCAACGCCAGGCTCGCAGACCAGACAGCTAGACAATGCTGGGAGACTGTCGTGATTAAACAAGGAGGGAGAGTCACCAGAGTGACACCACTCAGTACTTTACTCCAGGGCCTTTCCCTCCTTCGGTCTGCCTGCCAAGCCACAGCTGGGTTTGGCTCAGCAGATTCTCTTCCATCATCGGGAAAGCTGTGGGTAAAGCAGCTTAATTCAGTAAGTAGAGAAAACATGTCCTCCGGGACCTGTGGTTCACATGGCTTCAGTGGCTGGTAATAGCCCACAACCCACAGCTTGGGATGTACAGGGGTGGTCACAGGAGCTGAGCCCAGGCACAATGCGACTCAGAACAACAGCTCAGCCCTGCCCTTTTGCCTTCCTGGGGAAAGGGGCAAAGGAGGAAACAGATATAAGCACAAGGGGAGAAGTTACAGCTCAAGATGCAAGGAGGGAAGCAGCGAGAATTAACCCCTTCTGTAGGGGTCCCACTCAGACCTGCTTTGCAGAGCTTGTGCTGACATCAATCCCCCGACAGGAACCCCACAGTGTTCGGTGTCTAGTTTAGTCCCATCCAGCTCCAGGGCTGGGGCTCACACCTTCCGGCTCCTTACCACTGCTTTGTTCGCCAGGGAACAGGGCAGCACATGCAGCTGGCCCACGCTTTATTCCCAAATACTCGGCGTTCATGTAGCCAAAAGGCCCCAGCCATTCGGTTGAACCTCAAGGCAGCCACTGGACCAGAGATTCTCCAAGGGGATTCCAGGAGCAGGGTGGGAGGAGGAAAGTTCCCATGAGTCACCAAGCCAGAAGCAAATTAAGGTATCAGTGTTACAGGCCCAGGTCTCACTCCTGGAGTTATGTGATGTCAGAATCACATGGGTTTTAACTGACGCTAAGTTTCTAGCTCACCTGGTTGCACAGAAAGTCTTGAAAACATGATCCAAGTGTAACCACTGTCATGAAACCTGCTTGAGTCTGCCAGCAGCCTGAGACAAGCTGGATCTGGCCCAAGGAGTTAGAACAGAAGCCATTCTGCAACCCTAGGCCAGTTTCCAGATTCACCCATCATGATTCCACCTTGCAGCTGGGCACAATAACACCAGGGTTACTGCCTCCTTTCCCCCCCTCACCTTAAGGGCTCCACCACAATGGGTCTGATGTTACCTTAACTCTGGGCTGGTTTATTATCCCACATAAGTGCCAACAGTCCTTGAAGGCCCCCCAAACACCACCCATTTATCCCCCACACAATGCACCTAGCCAATAAGTGCCCCCACACCCAGTCCAACAACTCACCTCCTATGCCAGCTCTGGTGGGCTCTGCCACACTCAGCATGCCGTGGCTCCCAACCTGTTCTTCGAGCCAAAACAGCCACCCCAGCTAGAGTCCTCTGCAGGCTTCTAAGCCTCTGCGTGGGGAAGATCACCAGACTGCCCCTAGGCTAGGCTAGGCTGCGCTGCTCTGCTCTGCTCTCCTCTCCCTCAGCCCTTTTCAGCCTCCTGGCCCAGGCTTTCTACCTCAGCAGACTAGCCCCACCCCTGCTCTGCTGCCCTCAGCTTTCCCCCAGGGACTGCTTACAACCCCCTAATCACAGCTGTCTTCCTTTCATTCATTAGCCTAGATGGCACCCCACCCTCTTAATCAGCTCAACCTGGGATGTAGCTGTGCTGGGGGGTGGGCAGTGGTGTCCCACTTCACTTAAGGGGACAGCAGGGGTGTTGGAACAATTTGTACAGTGGGGATGCTGAGAGCCATTGAACCAAACTGTAAACCCTGTATATGATGGAAACCACTTCAAGCCAGGGGGTGCGGCACCCTGTGAGAACTAGCAGCAGTGCTAGGGATGTCAACAGAGCCACCCTGGAATCACCAGTGCATGAGATCAGAACAGAGCCCCTTCGAGGGGGCTGTGTGCTAGCAAGCGAAGGATGGTGCGATTGGCAGAAAGCATACAAAGGCCAGTGTGCAGGCAAGGCATTAGGGCAGTGCTGCCCAGAAGAGCCTACAAGCTCAGGACCCTGTCTCCGGCGCATGGGTGGAAAGAGGATGTCAGTCTGAGGAGCAGATACTTTGGTCAGTAGCAGAATTCAAACCTGAACAGCTCCAGCTCCCACTAGCATCCTCTTTCCACCCAGCTTCCATGTGTCCACTTGTCATTCACTGCCCAGGATTCCTCTCCGACTTCTGGACAACTGGACTCAATTCTCCTCTCACACCTGACTTGCACTGGGGTGAGTGAGAAGAGACTCAGGTCCTTGCAGTGTTGGAGGAGGAGACACCCTTGCCTGGGGTGGGCCTGACAACTTAGCATCACATGGCCCAGAAGAGGACAAGCTGCAATGGTGCTGCTCTTCACCAAGAGGAACCAGAAGGGAAACATGAAGAATTTTGAAACCACCTGGGTGCTCTTGGGACGTGCAGCTGTGACCTAGGTTACCTGGGGACTTTGGCTCATCATATCGATGGCATTTGCATCCTTGTTCGGTTGCAGGTCACCTGTAGCTCCTCAGTGGCTCTCTCATCTATTCTACATGCAAGTGTGAAGATCACCAGCAGCGGGAGAGAAGATGCTGCTAAAGTCACCATTTACACACTCCTCGGCTGGCATAAATGAGCACAGCTCCTTTGACTTTACTTGAGAGAGGACGGCTCAGAGCAGCTGAGGAGTTGGCTCAGCACTTTGAGTCGAGCTGGTAACCAGAGCCCTGACTGCTCCGAACATGGCTGGTATGTACACCCAAATTGTGGTCAATGTACAGCTAGTAACTGTGGCAGCTGAGCCCGAGTGGCCCTTGCCAGTGACCAACCCCGCAGTGCCCTCCTGTGTGCATGTCCGCTTGCAACTTTCCCCCTGCTGAGGCATTCTGGGATAGATTTTTCCCAGGATGCACTGAGACAAGCAGGTAGCATGGCAGAGGTGGGCTCACACACACAGTCGGACACGTGGCTGTGCGGTGAAAAGCTGCTGTGTGAACACGGGGTCAGATCTCAGAGGAGGAGTTATGGGGGGTGGGGGGGACTGTAAACATGGCTGCGCTCTTGGCCCAGAGAGGACGGAAGGCTGAGATTTGCAAAGCTGCGTACAAGAGCTGGGTGCTAATCGCCATTCAAACTAATGGGAACAGAGGGGCCAATCCTTGGAGTCCTTTGACAGTCACAGCTTTCGTATTGACAATGGGTTTGTGCTGCTGTGAGGGGAGAAGGCTGCTCCATTGAACAGGGCAGCGACAGGAGGAGGGACCGGCTCCTGCTTCTTCTCGAGGCATCAGAGGCCCCAAAGTTCATGATGGCCTGATTATCCCTTGCCCTCGGTTTGAGGCTCTTTGTAGTGGGCAACTCTCCCCCTTTTCCCTTTTCCAGTCAGCAACCCTAGGTGATGCTAATGCAGCTATGACCCACCAAGCCCCTCCCCCTCACCTCTCCAGGCCCCCCTTGAGATCACCTGCATCGGCTGCCATGCTGCGCACACAGGCCGCGCTGCTAGCAAAACGTGCTGCATGATTGCCAACACAGCAAGGCAGCCACCATCTCTTTCCAAACACCCCACCAATGGGTGCAAGGGAGAATGCTGGCAGCTGAGGAAGACAAAAGGCGGAGGGCATTGTCCCTTTAAGACATCACTCTCCATCCATCACTCTCCTGAAGCCAAGGCGCTGCCCTCATTTCAGGCTGGGCTAGAGGGAGGCCGGGCCCCAGAAGTAGTAGAATGATGCCCAAATCTCCTAATGGAGCTTGACAGCAGAGGGATTAAAAGCACAAGTGCAGCACCCAGAAAGCAGTGAGATCCCACCCCCGCCCCTGCATCCAGCTTCTTCTTTTAAAGAGCTGAACCAGAAAATAAACCTTTTGGCAGGGAATGGGGAAAAAAAAAACCAACAGTGATTAAAGAGCACTGGAGAGGAGAAGATGGGGCTGGGGGAGGGAGGAGGAAGAGAAAAGATGGGTGTATGAAACGAGGAGATCTAGGGAACGGGAGGTGTGAAAGACCTACCTGCCAGGGGCCTATGTGAAAGGCATGTCTGTGAACAAGAGTCCAATGGGCATATATATACACTGTATACACATAGGCATAGACTCTTGCCTGTTTGCTCCAATCCCAGCCATGCCATGCACTCAATATTTACATTTCACATGCAACCATTCTACATCCACTTTCATTCCACTCCCAGTCTTTCCACCCCCCCCCCACCTATTCCACTTTGGTTTGCATTTACACCCACACCCCTTCATTCCACATGCACAAGACACCTCCCTCATACTAAACAGAGAGCTACTCAGCTGGCACCTGTATCCCTGCACCCCATGGCCATGCAGTCCCCAGGTATCTATGCCCATTTCCGGACATGCCTTCCAAATGCAAACAAAAGATAAAGCAATGCAATGGTGCCTTCCAGAGTCTTCAGCCAATGGCTCGGAGAGGTGTGAACTCCCCTATCCTCTATTAAACGCATTGGAATGGCAACTAAAGTGATGCTTTAGCTATTCCATGACTGATCATTTTAGCAGATGGACTGGAGAAGGGATAGTAGAGCCGCTCGGGGGGACGAAATTGCTGCAGGGAAGGAAGCGTAGAGGGAAGAGGAGGTGACACAAAGATGAGGAAGATGGGGGAGAGACAGAGAAAAGAGGCTGGGGAAGGAGGAGAAGCAAAGGGCCGAAATGGTGGTGGGGCAAAGAAGGTGGCAGATTTTCTCCCATCTGACACGGAGCATGACAATGAAGAACTTTACAATAATGAACCTAGGCCCAGACCTTCAAAGGAATTTAGGCACCTAACTCCCATTGAAATCAAAGGGCATCCGCGGCTGCCCTCCACAGCTGCTGGGATTAGAACTCATACACCAGAAGTGCAGGAACACTGAAGCCCTTGCAGCACCAACCCCTTTGTGTGGTAGCTTGCAGCTGCGGCAGCACCAGCCTTTCCCAGCAGGAGTCACTGTAGGGAATGGTGCCAGAGCACTGGCTTTGGGGGTCATGTGTTCCCAGTGTCTGGGGCCAGGCCACACTGCCGGGAATAACGGAGACGTGCTGGATGTGGAGCTCTGTGCCATGGCAGTTCCTGCCCCACTCATTAGGAGTCAGTCTAGGGACAGCTGCAGGAATGCTGGCATTGGAGGAGCTCACAGCTCCGGCCGTCCCAGCCTTGCTCATTGTAAGCTCCCAGGGAGTTTAGAGCTAGCTACTGCACTCCCAGCCCTGCAGTGTAGAATGACCATGAGCCTAATCCGCTCGCCACCATCCCATTCCCTGCATTAGGGAAAGGGAGGCTGGTGCAGTGGAGTAAATAGATCAGCACAGCTCATCCCCTTGCTTAGAGCCAGCTCCGTGCACTCAGAGCCCCAGGATGCAGCCCCAGCTCTGGGACACCACCCCACTGCACTCAGTGTATACCCCAGAGCCCCTTCCCTGGCTGTCAGTGCGACACTGCCCTGTCCTGGGTGCCACAGGTGTCTCAAGCCCCCGCATCGCCTGCTCAAACACTCACGTAAGCTTTTAAGCTTGATCACTAAGTTGCTGGGGTTTGTGGCCATCTGTACCTCCCACCCTCTTAGATGAGATCGGCGGCTGGAGGCCTGTCCTCCCTCTGGGCCTGCTTGGACACGTGCCAGCTCACAACAGGCTCTAGCCCCTAAATCCAGGCACCCTCCACCAGCTATTTCCCCTGCCATGTGAACGGGGGGGGGGGGGGGGGGGGGGGGGGGCCCCCCCCCCCCCNGTCTCCCTCTCCTGTGTTCTTCCCCCAGCCACGCTGTGAACAGTCTGGGGTGGGGGATGCAGCAGTGAAGGGCTGAGCTGAAAAGCTGCCAGCTCTCTGCACTCGGTATTTGTCAGCTGCTGCAGCTCTTTGTTAAGCTGAAATGAGCTGTCATTTCTCAGCCTCGTCCTGCCCGCGCCAAATGCTTTCTGACAGGCCATTTAAAACCCAAAGTGCTTCCATTTACAGTCTCTGCAATGGAACTGCTGACTGCCACGGCCAAACGCCCAGCACGTGTACAGAGCAGCGCTGCCCCCACCCTTCCCACTGCCCGGAGCCCTGGCACCTCCCCAGCCCTGCCAGCTTGCAGCACATCTGGGCAGATGGCTACATAGCCGATCTCTTACCCCTCACCTATTCCACGTCAGGAGATACCAGGTGAGGGTGGTGCTCTATTCATTCTGATGGAATACGTGGGCCCAAACAGTCACAGCTGTTAACATGACTGAAACTGTCCAACATTAAACAGGGTTAAACAAGGTTCGGGGTTTGGTGTACAGAGACCTCTGCCAGGTCAAACGCTCCCTTAAAATTCCTTCTAACCTTTGATTAAAGATACAGAAAAGGAGGACCAACAGTTAAAGCATTAGAAATGGAAGTATTAAGTGAGGCTTTTATTTTAATAACATCCCTTGTTCCTTTTCCCTTTAGCTGGAGAGAGTCTTTAGAGAGAAACCCTCCTGGATGGTATCAAAGATGGTAATAACTGTCCCACTGGGGGAAGAGAGCAGCAGTTAGTTGAAATGGGCTGGAGTTGCCGCTGTTGGTAAAGTCTGATCCCAAGAAGACACTGTCCCTGGTGCTGATTTGCACTGCTGGCAAAGCACAGGCCCAGCACAGGCACTCATCCGCCACTGAGACCTGGCAAACTTGTACCAGCATTGGGCTGTATAGGGCACTGCTTTTAGCTGTCTCTCTGGTCACAGGCTCACAGCAGGTGTTGCAAAATACATAGTCTTGGCTGGCTATGCCAGACTCTCATTAGACAGAAGGAAGGAAGAGGATAGAAAAGAGAAGAAATAAGGTAGAGATGGAAAAGGACACAGAGGAAGGAGAGATGAAGTCTCTCTTCCCAGGTGTTGTTTCAGATTGAGCTGGAGCTGGTGGAGCTGGCCATGTCATCTGGGTCCCTCTCTCTGGCCCCTTTCGGCCAGGACATCTCTCAGGCTCAGGATGACGAAGGTCCGGGATCCCAGGAACCGCTGGGAATGGCAGCCATCATGGTGAAGCTCACTCCTTCCTTCTCTCCCCCTTTTCAGTCAGCCAGCAGCCTCGGCACCAGCTTTCCCCCTCTGCTCATTCTCCTCTCAAAGTCTCTAATTTTAAGGGCCCCACGAGGGGAGTGCTGGGTGAAATAGCCCATCCCCACATTGTTTTGTCCACCTAATATTCGACACATCAATTTAGGTCCATTGATTTCTGACCCCTGCTTCTCTTATCAGGTCTGATCCCAGCGCAGTCCCCAAGTTCTCCCCGGGCCTTTTTGTTTGGACTGACTCAGTCAGTACATCTCCCTTTTGTACCTTTTCCCATCAACATTAGTCACCCTCAGTTATAATGACACCTTAGGAAACCTATGTGCACTTTTCACAGCGGCGCTCACAATCAAGGCACAGCCATTCCCTTCCCTGTGATGGCACCCCTGCTTGTAACCCGTCCAGTCACCCCACCCCGGGGTAGGGAGAAGACTATGTGCACATGCTGGCCACAGCATGAGCGCTGCTCCCAGCATCTCCCCTCCCTGGGCACTTGATAGCAAGACAGGGAGAGCTCAGTGCACCCCAACCGCAACCCCCCCCCCCCACTCCAACAGGAAGAACCCCTTCGGCCACTAGAAATTAGGGCAATGAAGACCCCTCAACAGCACCAGCCCAAGCCTGACACCAGGATGGGCAGAGCTGCTGCATCTCCTCTCTCTAGTACTCCAGCCCTCTAGCCCATCCCAGGTGATGGGAGTGGGGAAGAGGACAGACTGCCCTCCTCCTGGCCCAGGACAGTCTTTCTATTCCAGGACACCTGACAGGCAGGCAGTGTAACCTAGTGGATAGAGCACTAGCCCAGGAATCAGGAGCCCAGGGTTCTATTACTGGCTCAGCCACTGATCTGCTTGGCCAGTCACTTCACCTCCGTGCCTCAGTTTCCCTCCAGCCTGCCTGGTCTACATGTGGCTTTTGTACCGGTATCACTATTTCAGTTAGGAGTTCCTGTTACACAGATCCCAGAACAAGCCCTAGCATGGACATAGTTATACCAGCATAAAAAGGTGCCTTGTAGCAGAATAGTTCATCCCCATCCCATGCAGGACTTAGCCACACCAGTCTAAGCACAGTACAGCTCTGCACACACTAGGAGCTGCACTATTTGAAATGCACCAGAGAGTTAAAGTAGTATGACGCAGGGGTGTAGACGAGGCCCCTTCTGGCCAGGGGCTCTCGCTGGGTGTGTGCAGCACCCAGCACAACCGGGCCCACAGGGACTATTGTAACAACCAATACGGCACCAGACAATGCACCGACTCCCCACCCCGTCTCTCCTATTCCAGGCCATGTGACAGCAGGCCGGGGAGGCGCCTGGTTGATCTGTTGTAAGGCCCCATCGATACAGACGCAGTGAACTGTGACCCCACCCATCACTGCAGTCCATTAGCCACTCCCTTAGAGCACACACCTCGCGGACGTTTGCCTAGCCCTGGCTTTTAGGGAAAGCCAGAGCGAGGGGGAACGCTATGCTGCAGGTCCATTTTTAATTCACTTTCAACATTTTTTCCCTCTCCTGGGAGCCCTGGTTCAATAACCCCTGCTTGCTGCAGCCGCGCCTGTTCGTGACTGGGGCACTAGCTCAGCCCAGGGGCGCCTGCTATGCATCTGAATCGCAAGAGTTAAACTCATGTTTGTATGTATATACATTTTTTAACCATACTCCTTTACTCTTTTCTTTAATAAATTTTAGTTTAGGTAATAAGAATTGGCTGTAGCATGTATTTGGGTAAGATGAAATATTCATTAACCTGGGAGGTAATGTGTCTGGTCCTTTGGGAGTGGTAGAACCTTTTCTTTTATACGATGAAATAAGATTTTCAGAAATCATCATATTTGACTTGGGTAGCTGGATAGAGGCTGGATCACTTCAAGGGAATGGTGTTATTGACTTCTGAATAACCAGTGAGGAGATAAAAAAGCTGTTTTATGCTGACTTGGTGAATCTAAGTATTGAATTATCCACCAGCTCTGGGGTTTGTCTGCCCCATTCTTTACAGTTCACCCTGAGTGACCACAGCTGGCCCACACTGGGACCCCGGTCACAAAGGCTGTTGGAGGAACAGTGGTATGGAATCCTGAGACAAGAGCTTTCATCCCCACAGAGGACTCGCATCGTGTTAGTGTCTTGTCACAGGAAGATGATGCTCCAGCTGAGAGAACCCCACCACAGCTGCAGGGGATGGGTAAGGGGACCTACCCCAGGAGCTCAACCTGCAGGAGTCACTTATGCAAAGACTGTATCAGACTAACTGCAGAGGAGATTGGGCCTGGAGCTGTGGGCAGATGAGCAGTGCTAGGGAGCCATGCAGACTGGCTGATGGGGTGGTACGTTAACACAGCTCAGCTCAGCCATGCAGCACATCCCACCTCTCTACACCTAGTGAGCCTGCAAAGCTGGGCTGCACATCCCAGGAGAACAGCCTCCCTTGGGGCATTTCAGCACTTGGCCTTCCAGCCACAGCCCCCACCCCCAAACACGGCAGCACATGGATACAAGGAGTCACTGCACAGGAAGAGTATTGCAGGGAGCGGGCCCTCCAAACCACCCTGCTATTCCAACTTGGTGGGAAAGGGGTGATCAGCTCCTAGTGCAGACTGCAAGCTGGTTTGCCCAGCCCCTGCAGTGCTTGAGACAGTAGCAGCAGCACATTCGAGGTGGTTGTGACGGGTTGGATCACAGAAACCCCCTTGGGAGCTGCCAACTGATGTGCAAAGGCTACCTCTGTTCCTGTTCTCCCTGCCAGCTCAGTGGCTTCAGCTCCCTATCTTGGTGAAGCCAGACACACCCGTCTGCTCCAGCACAGACTCAGGGTCTGAATTACCTGCCCCAAAGCTGCAGGTTTACCTGAAAACAGCTCACAGAAGTGTGCTTGTCTTTAGCACTCAGCTGCCCAACTACCAATGGGGTTTAAACCCAGATAAATTTGTTTTACCCTGTATAAAGCTTATACAGGGTAAACTCATAAATTGTTCGCCCTCTATAACACTAATAGAGAGATATGCACAGCTGTTTGCTCCCCCAGGTATTAATAGATACTCTGAGTTAATTAATAAGTAGAAAGTGATTTTATTAAATACAGATAGTAGGATTTAAGTGATTCCAAGTAGTAACAGACAGAACAAAGTAAGTTACCCAGCAAAATAAAATAAAATGCGCAAATCTATGTCTAATCAAACTGAATACAGATAATCTCACCCTCAGAGATGCTTCAGTAAGTTTTTTCTCAGACTGGACACCTTCCAGGCCTGGGCACAATTCTTTCCCCTGGTACAGCTCTTGTTCCAGCTCAGGTGATAGCTAGGGGATTCTTCATGATGGCTCCTC
>QXTE01000091.1:3251972-3760466 GCA_003942145.1 Platysternon megacephalum
CAAGTAGTAACAGACAGAACAAAGTAAGTTACCCAGCAAAATAAAATAAAATGCGCAAATCTATGTCTAATTGCACTAAATATAGATAAGATCCTCACCAGTTCCAAAATGTTCCCTTTTACAGGCTAATCTTCTTTTAGCCTGGGTCCAGCAATCACTCACACCCCCTGTAGTTACTGTCCTTTGTTTCAGTTTCCTTCAAGTATCCTGGGGGGGTGGAGAGGCTTCTTCTTTAGCCAGCTGAAGACAAAATGGAGGGGTCTCCCACGGGTTTAAATAGACTGTCTCTTGTGGGTGGAGACCCCCTCCTCACCCTCTGTAGAATCCAGTCACAAAATGGAGATTCGGAATCACATGGGCAGGTCACCTGCCCATGCATGACTCAGGACTTGCAGGTAGCAGCCATTACCCACATGCTGCCTTGAACGTCCTCAGGTAGACTTCTAATGTGGATTGGAGTCTTCCAAGCTCTTTTGTCTGTTAAGTGCTCCTTGATTGAACATTTAATTTGCACATTCCTTTCCCAAGAAGTGATCAAATGTTCTAACTGAGGCCACTTAGAAATCAAGTAATTATATAGCCAATGTTCATAACTTTGAACACACAAATGGTGCCTGCATACAACTAGGGTGAACATAACCCGTAGATCACAACCTTTACATAGATATGTTACATGGCCTATGTAGCAAAACCCTATTCCAGTTATACATACATTTATGAGCCCCCCCCCATAAAGCTTTATGGGGGACGCTGTCACAGTGGTCAAAGCAGAAGACAGGGAATCCAGGACTCTTGCATTGACAGTAGAACCTAGAGGCCCCAACCACAGTTAGAGCCCCACAGTGCTAGGCGCTGGCCAGACTGGCCCTATCTTGAAGAGTTTACAATCTAACTAGACAATGCAGACAAATGGGGATGGGGACTGGCACTCAGAGGGGAAGTAGGGTCAGTAACAGAGCTGGGAATAAAACCCAGGTCTCCAGAGTGCTAGGCCAGGGTCTCCTCCACTAGCCCAGGGGTTCTCAACCTTTTTCTTTCTGAGCCCCCCGCAACATGCTATACAAAGTCCATGGCCCAACTGTGCCACAACAACTGTTTTTCTGCACATAAAAGCCAGGGCCAGCGTTAGGGGGTAGCAAGCAGGGAAACTGCCCAGGGCTCCACGCCACAGGGGGCCCTGTGAAGCTAAGTTGCTCAGGCTTCGGCTTCAACCCCGGGTGGCAGGGCTTGGAGCCCTGGGCTTCAGCCCCAGGCAGTGAGGCTTTGGCTTTCTGCCCTGGGCCCCAGCAAGTCTAATGCCAGCCCTGCTTGGTGGACCCCTGAAACCTGCTCACGGACCACAATGGGCCCCAAGCCCCTGGTTGAGAACCACTGCACAAGGCAGTCCAGGCTCTGCTAAAGAATTTCTGTGACTTTAGGCAAATTGCTTCACTGTTCTGTTCCTCAGTTTCCTCATCTGCAAAACATAAAAATACCTTCCTTCCCCGGACACAGTGTTAATACAGAAACAGCCATGAAGAGTCCTAGCCAACAGGTGCTAAAGAAATACAAAGGATATTTATCCCCTCTCCCCCACCCACCACCACCTCTCCCCCCGCACCCCCATCATTCCCAGTGAGTTTTGTGGACCACCAGACTCAATCATGGACTAACACTTCCAGTGCTTTGTAAGGGAATCCGGACCATATTTCCAGGGGTTTTGCCCTACCAGCAGACACATTTTGACCTCCCTACAAAGGTTCCAGGGAGCAAAAAGGGTGGATCACAGGAAAAACTGCTCTCATATTTCTGGACAGAAATTCCAAGCTGAGCTGAGAGCTTTGGCCCTTTGAACTTAGCAAATTGTTCAGGTTTAATTAAATTCCACTCCATTCCCCAGCAGCTGCAGCCCACTTATCTCAAATCTGTCATTAAGCTGCTGATAACCTTACAGAGGAGAAGGGTAACCAGGCAAAACGTGAAAGCTCTCCAGTTCCAAAGATGGGACATGACCCAGTTAGGGGCCCAGGCTTTCCGAAAGTTACAGCCAGAGGAGTGATTACAGCAAGTTGCAGAATTACCACTAAGCCCAAGGGTCAGAGGTGGCCTGCCTGCCCGCCTCCCCTAGGTGATGCACATTCAAAGGCAGATTTATTCAGAGCGCTAGCAGCCGCCCAACGCCATTTATCACAGGGAAGTGAGTGCTGTGCTAGCAAGCCAGGGGGCCTGGGAAATTTGAGTGAGGCGTCACTGAGCTTCCCTACCAAGCTCCTGACCATTGAGGGACATCGGTCTTCCCTTCCAGAGCCATCACCTCCCTTAAGGGACCCGGGAGAGGGGGGCAGGATGGGGCAGTGCTAAGGCACAGGATTGAAAGTCGGGGACCTGGATTCTTTCCCCAGCTCCACTCCAGCCCTCCTCTGACTCGAAGCAAACTGCACCACCTCTGGGCCTTGACTCCTCCCTCTGTACAACAGGGGGGGATGGTACTTAGCTCCCTGCCAGAGGGGGATGAGACACTTAATTCACTCACCTTAGCAAAGGGCTTGGAGATCCTCAGGGGAAAGGAGCAACAGAAGGGACAAGACTGAGAATTCGGGCTCCCCACGTGCTCAGTGCAGTGCTTCTCCCTCCCTCTGCCCCAGAGGGGCCTCCCACCTTCTCCCCTCTCCTCAGGTGCCAGGGAAGCTCATGTTCTCTGGGCTTCCTTACAGTAGCCGAAGGGCAAGTCCAAGAGCTTTCCACCCAAGGAATAGTGCCATTCTCTCCTGACAGCGAGGACCCAGGGCTCAAAGCAGGGAGCTCAGGAGCCTTGGAGCCTACAATAGGCTGGGCTCCCGTCTCTTCCTTCTCCGAGCCCTGGCTTGCTGTGGCCGCTGGAGCACGTACGCTATAATACAGACACGAATGTGACATTTTACTGGGCTCCCTCAGGCATGTTATTCTTGCTCCTGCGCCTTCAGCAACAGTGTGCAAACAGGGAGCCACGTAGCATTAAATGCAACCCAACAGTCCCAAGCCCATCACTCGCCAGCAAGCTGTGGGTCGTGCAGCACAGCTGGAAGATTAGCCCAGGCAACCCACAATGCGGGTTGTGGTTTGTGAAAACCTCAGACACAGGAGCACCGGACCATAGTGCTCAGCAGCCATTGCGCTCAGGCAGTCTGCTAGTGGCACTGTGGTTACAGGAAGGCTGTCTAATGTTTAAAACAAACACGGTGTGGTTTCCAAAGTGGTTTGCTCTCTGACAGTTCAGGCTTAGTTTGACTGAAGCCAGCACAACTGCAGTCTGAGAGCTAAATTTCAGGGAGAAGGGACTAATTTACTCCCCTCTTCATTCTGGGATCTGAGAGTCAAGCTGGGCTCTTTCTGGCTCATGCATCATCGCCAGTAACAAATACACCAGGGCCATCCTATTGAATTACAGGTGTAACATGACAGAAAGGTTACTAATTCTGTGGATGATAGGTGAGCAAGAATATAACCCAGCTCACCTCCATAGCTTTGCAGGGAGAAGAGATGTAAAAATTTAAAGCTGGGATGTTCACGGCAGCCTGAGGGAGCTGGGCACTCAAACCCCACTGACATTCAATAAAAATCCAAGTCTCAGCCACTAAAAGAAGCTGATGCATCTCAATGCAGCCAGGAAGCAGACCATCTGTATAAGCAGATGCCATTTTTACAGCAACACTTCTCATGCTAAAGTGGCACGTTACAGCTGATCTGACCCCTTTCTGTTTCATCCCAAGTTCCCGTTCTCAGGCACTCATTCCAGTTTGGATGCTTAGCATGTGGGGACTCCACCTCTCTGGCGATTTGGTTAGGAAAGTTTGGTAACATTCTGCAAATTCAAAAAATGTCTCCACCCAGCCCTGCTCATCAGCTCCCCAGGCCAGGCCCAGTCCCCACTGCTAGCTGCACATCCCCATCCCAGGCTCCCCATCTTCACCCCCAGGTCTGGCTCTTCACACCTCTGCATTCCAACCCAGCTGCTGCTCCTTCTACAGATCACCCTTCCCAGGGACCAGCATGGGGAGTATTGAGAGACAGTCTCCTTGCTCTCAGTTCCTGTGCCTAGCCCAGTGTCCCCTGGCCACTGCAAGGGGAGTCCTGCTCAGCCCCGCAGCATGGAATCTAGGGGCCAAAGTCTAACAAGTCCTTTATTTAGCATATGGAGATTGAGACTGGCCAAATTGGAGTAGCTCTTCATGGGGACAGCAAAAGGCACATCCCTGACACTGGGGTGACTGACCCCGCTGCCAAATTTCAAGCCCCTACTCGAAGGCATGGGATGCTAGAGATGCTCAATGAAATATTGAAAAACAAAATTAACATGGCAAAACAACATATTTTTCACTAGCCTCGTTCTGAGGAGCAGCTGAGCCATTTTTGCTGACATTATCCAAAACAAATTCAGCCGAAAGATGACATCAGGTAGGAAAAGTTTCAGCCCAAACACTTGAAATTTGGTGACGTTATAAGGTAATAAACTGAGGGTCTTATATGGGAAACGTCAGGCAACCCACGGAAGGTGTTACTGTACTTCCTGCACCTCTCCAATGCATGTGCATCCTGCATCTGTCCTCATTGCCCAGCCGCAGTGGGAGGTATTCTGCCTACATTGATCTGAACAGAGTACGACAGGCTTTCCTTCACTTTAATTGATTCATCTCTCACTGCTGGTTTGGGGTCGCAGAGAGGTCACAACCAGCATCTCCCGTTTAACGATCCCCCTCTTTATGACAGTAAAACAGCAGAGCACAGCTTGGTGACAAGGGCACAGTACAATCATCAGCCAGAGCAGGGGTAGGCAACCTTTCAGAAGTGGTGTGCCGAGTCTTCATTTATTCACTCTAATTTAAGGTTTCGCGTGCCAGTCATACATTTTAACATTTTTAGAAGGTCTCTTTCTATAAGTCTATAATATATAACTAAACTATTGTTGTATGTAAAGTAAATAAGGTTTTTAAAATGTTTAAGAAGCTTCATTTAAAATTAAAATAAAATGCAGAGCCCCGGACCGGTGGCCAGGACCTGGGCAGTGTGAGTGCCACTGAAAATCAGCTTGCGTGCCGCCTTCGGCACCCGTGCCATAGGTTGCCTACCCCTGAGCTAGAGGAATCGCTTTTTGAAAGCCTAAGTTACTCCATTAGAACAAGGCTGTAATAATCAGGGTGCCGGTATTCTAGTGTGTCACTCGGTCAACAGCTGAGCTGTTAACTGCACAGACTGTCCGTGGTGTGGTTCTGGGCAGGCAGGGGCGCTATCTTAACACGATGGAGCACTGATCCTGGATTGGGGCTCTGATGCACTACCATAATCTGAACGGTTTCTAACTGCGGGCAGCCAGAAGCTCATATCAACACAACAGTGCTTGGTGGGATTGACACTCCCAGCCTTTGACAAATCCACACTCCTCAGTAACAACCTACCCTTCTACAGCACCTTTCATGTGAAATCGCAAAGCCATTTACTTGCAACAACACATTCAGCCTCACAACATTCCCATGGAGGTGCAATTACAGCTGAGTTAATACATGAAAACACATTCACAAGCTTTTGCTCAATACAAATACTAGTGATCTGGTCTGCACTCAAGTCACGTTCAGTGATTATTCTAGCAGGCACACTTGTGGGAACAGTGATTTTTAAATGGATATTACAGAATATTTGCGAAATATGCATCTCAAATGGATAGATGCAAACGTGTGCCAGTCAGCTGATCGTTACATCCCCTCAAATCAAAGAACAAAACAATATCATGCGATCTGTGTGTCCAGTCAAAAAAACTAACACCCCTTTCTTTTAAGGGCTGGGTGCTGGCAACAAACAGCTCACAAATAATCTACAGACCAAGAACTATTAGGGAACAATTTTGAATAAATAATATAAGCACAATTTGTTGGTGAACAATTTGGAAACAGAAAAAGGTGACGTTTGTTAAATAAGTTATTCCCTACAAATCGTTTGCTCGGCTCTAATTATCAACACTTCACACATGGAAAAATTGAGGCATAGAAGATAAGTGGTTTACCCAAGGGCCAACAACAAGTGTGTGCCAGAGCTGTAAACAGCATCCAGATCTCCTGACTTCCGGCCTCTTGCTCTATTCTAAATCATATTGGGTACGTCTACACAGCAAAAACCATACCCCACAGCAGTGAGTCTCAGAGACCAGGTCAACTAATGCATGCTGCGGGGCTAAAAAAAGAGCAGGGTTGCCATTTGGGCTCAGGCTGGAGCCCGGACTTAGAGACCCTCCCCACTCTCTGGGTTTCACAGCCTGGTCTCTGTGCTGAGCCCAAATGTCTACACTGTCCCCATGGCGCAAGCCCCAGTCAGTTGACCCACGCTGAGACTCACTGCCCAAGGGTTGGTTTTTTTGCTGTGTGGACGCACCCTTAGCCAGTAGTCCTAGCTCTATGCAGCAGACAGCTCAGCTAATTATCATAAAACACTGCCTCCTGAGCTCTTCTCTTTTGTTCTAGGCTAGGAGAAGGAGGCTCCCAAGACAGATCCCCCAGGGCGAGCTGCATCCCTTCCTGGATCTAGTACAATCTTGTGCATTTCAGGCCTGATCCACCTACCCCAAACACCTCAGCCACTGTTCTCCTGTCTCCCAGGCAGGCCGGTCAGCATCAGAGAGTGATTCAGATAGATCACCTGAGATTTCCTAAGAGGGTGAGTTCACACAGCACAGCCCAAGCTGCGATTACAGGTTCCCAGGCAGGAATTTCCCTCTTCCTACCTGTTCTCCAGGAAGACGTTGTTCCGAATCCGATAGTTTCTTTAGCCCTAGAACACTGACCAGTTCCTACGGGGATGACAGATCATCATAGAATCCTTAGAACACTAAGCACAAGGTTAGTTCTTTCCAGGGAAGTGAATAAACACGGAGGCCTTATTGCAGTGGGCACTGTTCTGTACGGGCCTCAGCTCCTCATACTGCCCTCTTCCCCCCAAAACTCCCTCCCAGCACCACCCGCCATCCTTACAGCTGCTGAAGTGTGTCCTCTTTGATCCTACCCAGCCTTCATTTAAACCCCCTTCAATCCATTTCTGACCAAAGCAGTTTGGTCAGGTTGGGAGTTTCTGTACAGCAGAGGCCTGCAACAGGGCTAGGACAGATGCTGTTGGTTTGATAATAGGGGCAGCAGCAGAGCTGGGGAGAGGGCAGGCCCAACACTGAAGCAAGCAAGGAGTCAGGAATAACGTGCAGCATTAGCCTTGGAAATTGGGACATTTTGCCCATGCTACATCTTGTGTTACTAGCTCCTCAGATCATTGTTATTCCTGGGGAAATAAAGTAGGAATCCCAGTGTATCACTCAGACTTCAGCTCCCATCTCTCTTACTGGAGCATGTCTCACACTGACACACACACAGGACCTGAACTGTGCCTGCATCCTGCCCTAGGCTGCCATCTAGTAACTACAAGCAGCAATGCAGCTCGCTTATCCCAACTCAGGGATTCTCTTACTGGCCACCTGCTCTAGCAAAGCCATATGCTAAGGAAACCGAAAGTCCCAGGCTGGAACTACGGTGCAGAATTAAGCCAGGTAGAATACAGATTCTAAGGCTTTCAAACTGGTCTGCAAGATCACCCCACCCATCCCATGGTGAAGACAGAGTCCCCACTCACTCCTCTGGGGCAGAAGGGCAGCAGCTCCCGAGGATGGCAATGCTGCTGGGCCCCAGCATGGCTGGTACATATCAGCCTGGCTGCAGGCAGAGCCACTCCATGGCAGTGCACTCCATGCCCCCCACCCACACCCTACAGCCAGCTGCGCGCCAACTTGTCCTTGTGCCACTCCCACCCAAACCTTGGGCAGCACCAGGCCACAAGCTACTCCCGGAGCTCATTAACAACTGACATTAACAAAGAAAGGAGCTGGAACAGCAAGGGCCCCTCCTCGCTTTCTGCTATGCTGCCGTTTGCTCTCACTCGCCCAGCTGGCGAGTGACAGATCTTCGGGGGACATTATTCCCCAGAAGCAGCCCACTTACTGCTCCAACCCTAGTTTGCCCTTCGCAGTCAATGCTTCACAATTTACCCAGGTCTGATTTTTGGTTGTTTGTGTTGGTTGGGTGTTGGAGCACCCTGCAAAGGCCTTGAAAACCCACTTACCTGGGAATTCCTCATGCACAGGGCTACTCCCCCCTAGAGATGGCAGGAAACTTGCTTGCTTCAGGTCCCAGGGCCCGGCTGTGCGTGGCCTGAGAAGAACTCAATGGAGGTACCCTAATCAGACAACTTTGTCAGCTCAGATGTCTGAAGAGGAAGAAGCTCCAGCCCCAATGAAGAATCTTTTCCAGCAGGTGGATGGAAGAGGGGGTCTGTGCTTCTCTAACCAAAATAGAGCGAGTTGTCACCTACTTGAGCATACTGTACACAAGGCCAACACTGGATCCTACCTATGCTAGGAGGCTTCCCAGAGTTGCACTATCAGAAGTGCTGCTCAGCCATTGGAGGGGGGGGAAAGTGTTACTAGGCCATTTTCCTTCTCTAGATGGACCCAAAGGAATGGTCATTAGAATTTGACTTACATTCATAGAATCATAGAATCATAGAATCTCAGGGTTGGAAGGGACCTCAGGAGGTCATCTAGTCCAACCCCCTGCTCAAAGCAGGACCAAACCCAACTAAATCAGCCCAGCCAGGGCTTTGTCAAGCCTGACCTTAAAAACCTCTAAGGAAGGAGATTCCACTACCTCCCTAGGTAACCCATTCCAGTTCTTCACCACCCTACTAGTGAAAAAGTTTTTCCTAATGTCCAACCTAAACCTCCCCCTCTGCAACTTGAGACCATTACTCCTTGTTCTGTCATCTTCTATCACTGAGAACAGTCTAGATCCATCCTCTTTGGAACCCCCTTTCAGGTAGTTGAAAGCAGCTATCAAATCGCCCCTCATTCTTCTCTTCTGCAGACTAAACAATCCCAGTTCCCTCAGCCTCTCCTCGTAAGTCATGTGCTCCAGCCCCCTAATCATTTTTGTTGCCCTCCGCTGGACTCTCTCCAATTTATCCACATCCTTCTTGTAGTGTGGGGCCCAAAACTGGACACAGTACTCCAAATGAGGCCTCACCAGTGCTGAGTAGAGGGGAATGATCACATCCCTCGATCTGCTGGAAATGCCCCTACTTATACAACCCAAAATGCCATTAGCCTTCTTGGCAACAAGGGCACACTGTTGACTCATATTCAGCTTTTCGTCCACCGTAACCCCTAGGTCCTTTTCTGCAGAACTGCTGCCCAGCCATTCGGTCCCTAGTCTATAGCAGTGCATGGGATTCTTTCGTCCTAAATGCAGGACTCTGCACTTGTCCTTGTTGAACCTCATCATATTTCTTTTGGCCCAATCCTCTAATTTGTCTAGGTCCCTCTGTATCCTATCCCTACCCTCCAGCGTATCAACCACTCCTCCCAGTTTAGTGTCATCTGCAAACTTGCTAAGGGTGCAGTCCACACCATCTTCCAGATCGTTAATGAAGATATTGAATAAAACCGGCCCCAGCACCGACCCTTGGGGCACTCCACTTGATACCGGCTGCCAACTAGACAAGGAACCATTGATCACATTCTGCATATTGCATTTTACTGAAGCCATACATGAGCTTCGCTACACCAGCGAGGTTTTGCTATAAGCAGGTGCCCACATTTTAGTACAAACTCCTAATTAAGTGCACATTTTGCTGCCTGTCTGTAAAGGCTAGCAGTCTAAGGTGCAAGCATGGGTCAGAAGCAGAGCAAATAGGTTGCTTAGCCTGGGATCAAATGAAACAGACAAGAATCCAATCATACATGTTTTCACCTTTCCAGGTTTTGGGACATCTCCCCGACTGCACCAACACCAAACTTAGGCAGGGATCATCCTGCCTTCTACACTATTCATTAGAAAATGGGAGGCTGACAAGTGAGGCCACACCCAGAATCACCAGGGATGAACAATGGAGAGTGGGAAACAAGAACTGAGCTGGGCGGTAAGCAGACATTAGGGTATTGATATAAATATGGACTGGCCCTGAACCCAAAAATCTAAACCTCAGCACTTCAGACACACCCGAACCCAACTTGGGACCTGATTAGTGGCCAGCCATTTCAAACGCCATCATCACACTGCAGTAACCACTTTGGGCAAGCCCTGGGCGACTGGAAATTGAACACACCCATCAGGCAGCAGCTTCTCCAGAGAGACCTGACAGGACAGGAGCATGAACAGCATCAGGATGGCAACAACCAGCTCAGGGCATGCCCCATCCCAGCAAACAAGGCAAGCTCTCCTTTACGTTTAAGCCTTTAACACGAGGATGCCCAGTGGCGACAAGGGAAAACCAGTTTTGATTTACCAGGCCTGGATCCCCACTCCCCAAGCCTGCAGCCCTTGTGGAGGCCATCCAGGCTGTGCCCCACTAGAGGCGGCTCAGGGCACCCTGTAGTGACCCCTGCTGGTTGAGCAATGCTCACTGCAAGGATCCATAAGGAATTCCTGTCACATAAAGCAATGCCAAGTACAACACTGCAGACCCAGTCCGTAAGCGAAGGTTTTAATGGGAGACCGGCAGAAGGGGTCTAACAGCAACCAACCTGTTTGAGCAGTACCTACAGAGCTGGGCCAATAGAATTGCCAGGTGGATGGTGACATTCAGCAGCTGGAAGAGGGAGTCTGGGAACTTGTCAAGGGGCAGCGTGGGGACTAGGCAGCTGGGAGAGAAAGGGTCTGGCAGCTACGTGGGACTGTTGGGCTCCTTGGCAGGTGGAGGGGAGTTATGAAGGGAGTAGTCGTGTTACATACAAGGTAGCGGGAAGGTTCAGGCAGCTGGGGGAGTCACCTCAGGGAACGTGGTGGGTAAGAGGAGGGTTTGGCAGGTGCTGGGGTGGACAAGTCATTTGTCAGGCAGGGACTGGTGGCGTCACCAGCGGGGAAGGCATTGTTAGGTAAAGGGGATTGCGGAGAGAGGTGGCAGCGATGGAGGGGAGGGGAGGAATGTCACATGCTAGTTAACAGGCTAACGCAGCCAAGAACTCTGTGTTAGACATATAGAGCCCCTTAGGCTAACACCCCACCTCCCAGAATGCCACGGGAGAGCCCACGCAAAGCTGAGCCGAACAGGGTCCGTTTAAGGAGTCATTGGAAAACCAGCTGAATCAGCAGGTCAGCAACTTAATTACAAAGAGCAAACGGCTAATGAAACCCCCACTGGGGGAAACAGAAGGGAGGTTTCTACTGGAAACCTGAGAAAAACAAGCTTCTCTCTCCACTACTGTGCTTAATGGCTCAGGGTCTCAGGCCCCAGCCTTAATTCTGATCTTTTATAGTCACTATCCTACCCACAGCCTTTAGCCGCAAGTCATTTCTTCCCAAGCAAAGGTGAGAGGGGGCAGTGGGGCCTAGGAGCTAAAAAACTAGGGTCTAGGAAGTAGAAGGAGCCAGGTGGCCAGTTCTCTGTGGCCCCTGTATGTGGATCCAGCAGCATGGAGGGGCTGCTATAAAGCCATAAGGAGCTGGGGAAGAATTACCTCAGCGCAACAGTAGCATAGAATTGCCTATAGTGGCCCTATGCCGCTCCCCTCAAGGTCTGGCATAGGGATGGTTGGAGTGGGGCTGGAGGAGGCATGCTGGGGGATGTCTCCACAGCACTGATAGTTGGACAGCAGCCCACAGTCAGCTCTGGGCAGGCTACTGTGAGTTAGAGAGGTCCCTGGTTACGTTTATACCACCAGTCACGCTGGTTCCTGCAGCGGCCCAGAATCCAGACAGCAAAATGGTGGCTTCAAGCCGTGCTGCCCCTGGATGGTGCCTTAAGTGCTGCCCTTCCTGGAGGCCCAGCACAGCATGTCTCAGGTTCCATTTAGAGTTGCTCCAAAAAGCTACCAGTGGCTGTGTGTGTGTGTAAAATATCCAGTTCTCAGGCTTCAGGAAATACATTTTTACTTCAATTTTAATAAAAAGATGGCAATTTCCTCCTACAGATGGACTGCCATTTCACCTCCCCCGAAGTGGCCAAATTCTCCTGGGATGTAAATTCCGGTTCATGTGCTGTTCTAGTAGAAGCACAACTTCCCCTTTCAACAGGCGAGACCACTTGTCTCTCCCTATACTAGGGTCACTCTTCCACATGGAAGTAGCCTGGTCTCTTAACAGTCCTGTTCCCTCTGAAGCAACATTACTTCCACATCTCCTCCTAACCCTTCATGAACCTCCAAAGGAGCCAGTATTGGCACCCTCCCCATGGTTCAAATCCCTTCGAGACAACACTGCCCCAGTTTCCACAGTTTAACTTTTTTGTCTGGTGGGGACTACTCTGAAGAAATCCTCTGCTGCCTCCTTCTCCACAAGGGAACAAACAATCCTCTTGGTTTCTTCCCCCCACACACACTCCCACCCCTGTAAGGGTACTTTAGTTGTGATATAGTAAGTGTCCATACAAGGGTTACCTAGGGAGGTTGTGGAATCTCCTTCCTTAGAGGTTTTTTAGGTCAGGCTTGACAAAGCCCTGGCTGGGACGATTTAGATGGGAATTGGTCCTGCTTTGAGCAGGGGGTTGGACTAGATGACCTCCTGAGGTCCCTTCCAACCCTGATATTCTATTATTCTATAATATTTTATGCCACAACACAAACAAAATCTTGTATCACTGAGTTTCTTTGGGAAGCTCCTTTTATAGACATGACTCCATCTAGGAGATTCCTCCAGACTGAGCCACCATGTGGAGCAACTTACGACTGCAAATCTCTTTGGGGCCTCTATTACAGCATTTTCTTTTTGTGCACACTATTGCACTGAGATGATGACCTATAGTTTCTCCTCCACCACCTTTGGTTCCACCACCACCACTCAAATGGGGCACTCCCCAAATAGACGTATTTGCTTTCAGCAAGAATAAATGATTGGATTTCTTCTGCTCCAGGCACTGGGAGAAAACAGGCCTGGAGGGCAATACCTTGTCCCTCAGCTGGTCCAATCATCTGATGTGCGCTTTCCCTCCTCTGCCTCTTCTTGCCAGAGTTATAAGATCAGTTTGGTCAGGGCCAGTGCTTTCCAGATAGACCCCTATTAGCCTTACAGGACCCTGACTCCAGGAGAGCTCTTTGGGAACCACATCTCTCAGCAGATCTCCTGTAAGACCCAGTAAAATGCTGAGATCCAACCAGACACCAGTTAAGGGCCTGGAATTCAAGAGAGTAAATCTCCAAAACCTGGCATATTCTGATGTCATGATGGACATCCATCCTAAGTTCAGAAAATATTCCACCGCATGGGGTTTATTATTGAATATGGAAGACTTTTAGGGGCTGGAAAGCCCTCCACAATATGAACACTAGATCCTCTCAATTTTTTGTTTGATGGATATACAAAGGACTGAACCTTAGTATACTTAGGCCTGGCCTACACTACGATTTTAGGTCGAATTTAGCAGCGTTACCTCGATTTAAGCCTGGACCCGTCCACACGACGAAGCCCTTTTTTTCGACTTAAAGGGCTCTTTAAATCGATTTCTTTACTCCACCTCCAACGAGGGGATTAGCGCTGAAATCGGCCTTGCCGGGTCGATTTTGGGGTAGTGTGGACACAATTCGACGGTATTGGCCTCCGGGAGCTATCCCAGAGTGCTCCATTGTGACTGCTCTGGACAGCGCTCTCAACTCAGATGCACTGGCCAGGTAGACAGGAAAAGCCCTGCGAACTTTTGAATTTCATTTCCTGTTTGCCCAGCGTGGAGAGCACAGGTGACCACGCAGAGCTCATCAGCACAGGTAACCATGATGGAGTCCCAGGATCGCAAAAGAGCTCCAGCATGGACCGAACGGGAGGTACGGGATCTGCTCGCCATATGGGGAGACAAATCCGTGCTAGCTGAACTCTGTTGCAGTAAACGAAATGCCAAAACATTAGAAAAAGTCTCAAAGAGCATGAAGGACAGAGGCCAAAACAGGGACGCACAGCAGTGCCGTGTGAAAATTAAGGAGCTAAGGCAAGCCTATCAGAAAACCAGAGAGGCAAACGGAAGGTCCGGGGCAGAGCCGCAGACATGTCGCTTCTACGCTGAGCTGCATGCCATGCTAGGGGGTGCAGCCACCACTACCCCAACCCTGTGCTTTGACTCCATCAATGGAGAATCACGCAACACGGAAGTGGGTTTTGGGGACGAGGAAGATGATGAAGAAGAGATTGAAGATAGCTCACAGCAAGGAAGCAGAGAAACCGGTTTCCCCAACAGCCAGGATACGTTTTTCACCCTGGACCTGGAGCCAGTAACCCCCGAACCCACCCAAGGCATGCTCCCGGACCCTGAGGGCGGACAAGAGACCTCTGGTGAGTGTACCTTTGTAAATATTACACATGGTTTAAAAGCAAGCGTGTTTAATGATTAATTTTCCCTGGCATTCACGGCCAGGACAGCTACTGGAAAAGTCTGTTAACGTGTATGGGGATGGAGCAGAAATCCTCCAGGGACATCTCCAGAAAGCTCTCCTGGATGTACTCCCAANGGGGGGGGTTAGTTGGGTTTGTGCTGCACGTTAAACCGGAAACTGCAGCCCGTCCTTTTAAATTGCCAACCCATTTTAAATGGCCAACCCAACGGCCGCTTGGTATGGGAAATGAGGGCGCTACTGTTTGAAACCATTCCCACATGTTATGAAGGTTAAAGAAGCCAAAAGACTGTGGTTTACCATGGCTGCCTGCAAGCCAAATTCTGTTGCCTGGCACTGCGTGAGTGATCTCTCAGACCAAACCGGCAGGCCCTCAATATAAATAAGAGGCAAAATGCGACCTTGTAACAAAAGCACATGTGCTGTGTAATGTGAACAGCAAGGTTTAACGGGAGAGTGTGATCCTATTGTTCTCTAAAATGTGTCTTTTTAACTACCTATCTCCCTTTTCCCCCACCAGCTGCAAATGATTCTCCTTTGCAGAGGCTAGCGAAGATTAGAAGGCGAAAAAAGGGCACTCGGGATGACATGTTCTCGGAGCTCCAGATGTCCTCCCACGCTGACAGAAGGCAAGAGTTGATGCTCCGACTGCTGGAGCATCAAACTGATATGCTCCAGTGTATGGTTGAACTGCAGGAAAGGCAGCAGGAGCACAGACCACCGCTACAGCCCCTGTGTAACCAACAGCCCTCCTCCCCAAGTTCCATAGCCTCCTCACCCGCCAGATGCCCAAGAACACAGTGGGGGGGCCTCTGGCCACCCAGCCACTCCACCCCAGAGGATTGCCCAAGCAACAGAAGGTAGGCCTTCAATATGTTTTAAAGTGCAGTGTGGCCTTGTCCTTCCCTCCTCCCCCACCCCTCCCGGGCTACCTTGGCAGTTATCCCCCGATTTGTGTGATGAATTAATAAAGAATGCATGAATGTGAAGTAACAATGACTTTATTGCGTCTGCAAGCAGTGGTCAAAGGGGGGAGGGGAGGGTGGCTAGCTTACAGGGAAGTAGAGTGAACCGGAGGGGGGAGGGTTTCATCAAGGAGAAACAAACAGAACTTTCACACCGTAGCCTGGCCAGTCATGAAATTGGTTTTCAAAGCTTCTCTGATGCGCACCGCGCCCTGCTGTTCTCTTCTAATCGCCCTGGTGTCTGGCTGCGCGTAATCAGCGGCCAGGCGATTTGCCTCAACCTGCCACCCCGCCATAAATGTCTCCCCCTTATGCTCACAGATATTGTGGAGCGCACATCAAGCAGTAATAACAATGGGAATATTGGTTTCGCTGAGGTCTATCCGAGTCAGTAAACTGCGCCAGCGTGCTTTTAAATGTCCAAATGCACATTCTACCACCATTTTGCATTTGCTCAGCCTATAGTTGAAAAGGTCCTGACTACTGTCCAGGCTGCCTGTGTATGGCTTCATGAGCCATGGCATTAAGGGGTAGGCTGGGTCCCCAAGGATAACTATAGGCATTTCAACATCCCAAACGGTTATTTTCTGGTCTGGGAAGAAAGTCCCTTCCTGCAGCTTTTGAAACAGACCAGAGTTCCTGAAGACGCGAGCGTCATGTACCTTTCCCGGCCATCCCAAGTTGATGTTCGTGAAATGTCCCTTGTGATCCACCAGTGCTTGCAACAGCATTGAAAAGTACCCCTTTCGGTTTATGTCCTCGCTGGCTTGGTGCTCCGGTGCCAAGATAGGGATATGGGTTCTGTCTATCGCCCCACCACAGTTAGGGAATCCCATTGCAGCAAAGCCATCCACTATGACCTGCACATTTCCCAGAGTCACTACCCTTGATAGCAGCAGGTCTTTGATTGCGTTGGCTACTTGGATCAGAGCAGCCCCCACAGCAGATTTGCCCACTCCAAATTGATGTCTGAGTGACCGGAGCTGTCTGGCGTTGCAAGCTTCCACAGGGCTATCGCCACTTGCTTCTCAAATGTGAGGGCTGCTCTCATCTTGGTATTCTGGCGCTTCAGGGCAGGGGAAAGNGCCTCCTTGCCTGGTTTTGCTTTGGCAGGTTCTGGTTCTGCTTATATACTCCAGGATAATGCGCGTGTTGGTTATAGTGCTCATAATTGCCACGGTGATCTGAGCGGGCTCCATGATCCCAGGGCTATGGCGTCTGGGCTGAAAAAAGGCACGAAACGATTGTCTGTCGTTGCTTGGAGGGAGGGAGGGAGTGGGGGCCTGATGACATGTACCCAGAATCACCCGTGACACTGTTTTTGCCCCATCAGGCATTGGGATCTCAACCCAGAATTCCAATGGGCGGCGGAGACTGCGGGAACTGTGGGATAGCTACCCACAGTGCAACGCTCCGAAATTCGACGCTAGCCTCGGTACTGTGGACGCAATCCGTCGACTTAATGCACTTAGAGCATTTTGTGTGGGGACACAATCGACTTTATAAAAACGATTTCTAAACAACCGACTTCTATAAATTCGACCTAAATTTCGTAGTGTAGACATACCCTTAGAGTTGCTGTACTGGGAGCTGTAAAGGTGTCACCTAGGAAACAGGCTAGCATCTGATTCTTATGTCAGATTCCTGAAAGCAGCTGCCAAACTTCATCTTCCTATCGAGGTCCCTATTTTCAACAGGAAGCAAGACTTANACAATCAGTTTCATAAAATCGAATTCCGTAAATTCGGACTAATCCCGTAGTGAGGACGTATCCTTACAGAACACCTTTCTGGACCAACCCATTGAACCAATGGTTGCATTGCTACCACCGTGGCCAGAAGAATTAGTGAGTTTAAAGTCTTGTCTTCCTGAAAAACCCTACCTAAAGTAGTTTCACCAGAACATCACTCTTCCTTCATTTTGTGCTAAACTTCCTCAAGAGATGACACTGTCTGGATGTCTCTGCAGAGACATCCAATGCAATGCGGATAAGACACAGCCCTTTAGGAAATCTGATGCCAACATACCAATCATCCTGCCATCATATCCACGCAAGTCACCTCCAATACATATTTGAATGTAGCTGTCAGAATGGTCATCACTTTGGTTTAGTTTGACCTCCCAACACAAGAGGAGTTGCCTTTCCTGTGTGCTCAGAGCCCAGAAGCTAGCCCTCTTTCAGCTTGGAGATCACCCTCGTCTGAGAAGATAAGGGAAGTCACAAACTGTGGAAACTCACTTTCCTCTTCATGGCCTTCACCAAATGCATGTACAAACCCAGGATCCAGGCACCACTACACCCTACACCAACCCTGACTGGCAAACAAACAATCAGCAATCAAGAGCTTTTTTAGCATTAAAAACCACACAGCTTGTACTTCTGTAAGCCAAGGTGGACCACCCTGTGAGAACACTTTCAGTGGTTGACCTGAATCAGATGCAAAATTTCACTCTTTGTCAATGCTTAGCAAGAAACAATGTTTTTAAAATACAGTAACTGTCTATTTCAATTACTGCAGGCCAAGGAACATTAGTCATTTCACTTGCCTTCCTGAACTAGTATGTATTGTGCAGGGAAAAGGGTCAACACAGTAAGGCAGCAAAATCGGCACTACCATTTTGTAAGATCCCCCCTCTCCCCCCCTTAAAAAAACATAAAAAAAATTCCCAGTGGACAGGAGTCCTCATTGAAAACCAAGAATAAAAAGTCCCCTTGCTGGCTCCTTTACAGGCCTCATGCCACAAATCCACTGAGACTAGAACAGTGCACGCTGACAAAACAATGACACTGTAGTAGCGGCTGAAAAAGCAGTTTTCAAACATGCAAAAATCATTTACTTAACGGATTGTATAATATGGGCCAGGTTCTGAGCTGGTGTAATTCAGTGCAACTCCTCTGAGTCAAGGGAGCTATGGGGACTTATACAAACTGAGAATGTGGTACCATATGTTTAGCCACAGAAGTACAAAAGATAACATTCACAAGACTAACTATGTATCTACCCAAAGAGGCAGTCTCTCTGCTAAATTTGAGTTTTAAGATTTTCTTCAAACAATTTTGGGTTTCTCCTTCTATTTTAAAAGATAAGTTTTGCATTTACACCTCTATCCCGATATAACGCGACCCGATAGAACACGAATTCGGATATAACGCGGTAAAGCAGCACTCCGGGGGGGGGGGNATGCGGATAAGACACAGCCCTTTAGGAAATCTGATGCCAACATACCAATCATCCTGCCATCATATCCACGCAAGTCACCTCCAATACATATTTGAATGTAGCTGTCAGAATGGTCATCACTTTGGTTTAGTTTGACCTCCCAACACAAGAGGAGTTGCCTTTCCTGTGTGCTCAGAGCCCAGAAGCTAGCCCTCTTTCAGCTTGGAGATCACCCTCGTCTGAGAAGATAAGGGAAGTCACAAACTGTGGAAACTCACTTTCCTCTTCATGGCCTTCACCAAATGCATGTACAAACCCAGGATCCAGGCACCACTACACCCTACACCAACCCTGACTGGCAAACAAACAATCAGCAATCAAGAGCTTTTTTAGCATTAAAAACCACACAGTTTGTACTTCTGTAAGCCAAGGTGGACCACCCTGTGAGAACACTTTCAGTGGTTGACCTGAATCAGATGCAAAATTTCACTCTTTGTCAATGCTTAGCAAGAAACAATGTTTTTAAAATACAGTAACTGTCTATTTCAATTACTGCAGGCCAAGGAACATTAGTCATTTCACTTGCCTTCCTGAACTAGTATGTATTGTGCAGGGAAAAGGGTCAACACAGTAAGGCAGCAAAATCGGCACTACCATTTTGTAAGATCCCCCCCCCTAAAAAAACAAAAACACATTCCCAGTGGACAGGAGTCCTCATTGAAAACCAAGAATAAAAAGTCCCCTTGCTGGCTCCTTTACAGGCCTCATGCCACAAATCCACTGAGACTAGAACAGTGCACGCTGACAAAACAATGACACTGTAGTAGCGGCTGAAAAAGCAGTTTTCAAACATGCAAAAATCATTTACTTAACGGATTGTATAATATGGGCCAGGTTCTGAGCTGGTGTAATTCAGTGCAACTCCTCTGAGTCAAGGGAGCTATGGGGACTTATACAAACTGAGAATGTGGTACCATATGTTTAGCCACAGAAGTACAAAAGATAACATTCACAAGACTAACTACGTATCTACCCAAAGAGGCAGTCTCTCTGCTAAATTTGAGTTTTAAGATTTTCTTCAAACAATTTTGGGTTTCTCCTTCTATTTTAAAAGATAAGTTTTGCATTTACACCTCTATCCCGATATAACGCGACCCGATAGAACACGAATTCGGATATAACGCGGTAAAGCAGCACTCGGGGGGGGGGGGGCTGGGCTGCGCGCTCCGGCGGATCAAAGCAAGTTCGATATAACGCAGTTTCACCTATAACGCGGTAAGATTTTTTGGCTCCCGAGGACCGCGTTATATCGGGGTAGAGGTGTATTTTATGCTTACTGTGAAAGGTAACTCTAAAATGGCACTGTTGAGGCTCCTTATTTGTTGTGTTTCAATTTGTACATCATATTTGCTTAGTTTACAAGAGCATTTTTTCCCTCTCCCCCTCTACAAACTACCTGGGATCTGAAAGTTAACCTCATTTTTTCTGGTTCACGTATCACCAGTAATAAAAATCTGCAGGCCACATTCTGCCTTTAGGTGCATCTGAAGAGACACATTACCCAGTAGCGGCGCCAGCAGGTCCCGCCCCCGAAATCCCGCCCCCAACAGCGGCGGCGGAAGGTCCCGCCCCCAAAATTCTACGGGCGGCGGGGGCGCAGGCGCCCCCAAAATAGCAGCGCCCTAGGCGACCGCCTAGGTCGCCTAATGGGAGCGCCGGCCCTGACATTACCTCCAACAGGGTTCACCAGCGGTGCACTGAAGGTGGACAATGAGATTGCAAAGTTCTGAGGGCAGAATCTAGCTCTGCAATGGAAAATTAGTCAATGTTGTTGCTGATTCAGGAGCCAGAAAAAAATCAAGCTCACTCTTCCAGAGCAGAACTGGCTTTGCAGGGATATGACAAGTGGTACACTTACTTCTGTCATGGCAGTCAGCAGATCTGATTCTACATACGCACAGGGAGGGGGGAAAAAGTATGATTTTCAAACTTTTCAAAGCACAACAGCTCTTTAAATAATTGTAAAGGTGGTGATAAAAATAGTCTTGGCCTGAGCAGTGAAATTCCTGGTTGGTGTTATCTGTTCTGTAACTTATACTACTGTGCCTTTATCTCTTGGATTTTGTCACATTATATCTGGACCTGCTAAAATTGAACTAAAGCTCTTGAACTGTGTCTACACTGCATTGTCTGTGTTTAAGGGGGTTTTCAATGCAGTTAAATTAACCCAATAAAGCAGCACCTTTCTCTCCTCTGCCCCGAGTCTAGACAAAGGTTTTGTCTCTTACCCTTACAGCGGGGTTCTAGTCTGAAAAGTGACTAAAAATGGCATTGTGGGAGGTGTCCAAGTTTGCCCCTTGACTTGCAGATTAAAAAAATCATTTTACAAATGTTATTTCTAACTGCCCACCCTGCACATTTCACTGGGGAGCTGAGTCAAGCTGGGTTTGTTCCATCTGACAAACTGCCAGCAAAACATTTCACAAGCCAAACTGTGCCCTCAGCCACACTGGAACAACTCCCTTCCTACACTGTATTTGCAAAGGGGTAACTGGTGGCATTTAGTCAAATTTTGTTGACGCATAAGATGGTACAGACTCCAGCTCACTCCTTCCTCACTGCTGGCTCCTGGAGCACGGACAGGAGTAAAAAAAAGCAGTAAAACCTTTTGTTACCGAAGTCAGCAGCTGTATCTGAGTACACACAAGCAGATCTGCTAAGAAAGAAGTGCCATTTTTAGAGCCACTTTTTGAAGAATAAAACATTACCTATCTGTAACTGTTGTTCTTCAAGATATGAGGCAGATGTGTTCTCTACTTAGGTGTCTGCACGCCCAGTGCACCGGAGCAGGAGAACTTTGCCTAGTAGTGCCCGGAGGGGCTGTGCTCATGCCCTAGCCCCTCCCCTTGCTATCTAAAGGTAGCGCCACTCCAAACCCCTCATAGGAGGGGCTCAGAGTCTACTTAAACAAGTACTGGAGGATTGTCTTCCCAAAGTTTGCATCAGATCTGGATGCAGCAGTAACGGCATATTGGTTTGTAAAAGTATGCACCGAGAACCAAGTGGCAGACTTGCAGATGTCCACTATAGGAATGTCGCTTAGAAATGCCGTCAACATGGAATAAGCTCGCACCCGTTGAGGAAGAGTAGCCTGGTCTACTTCGTATGCTGTCATGATACACAAAATTATCCACCTGGAGATCGTCTGAAGAAAACCACTTGACCCTTCATTCGGTCTGCACGTGAAACAAACAAACAAATTAGATGAGGAGCAGAAAGGTTTGGTCCTATCCAGATAAAAAGCTAAACATCCCGACATCCAATGTTTGAAGACACTGTTCCTCTGCAGTTGAATGCAGCTTAGGGAAGAACACTGGTACATATATAGCTTGGTTCAAGTGAAACTAGAAAACCACTTTGCAACCACACCCTAAGTTTTTATCCAGAGTTACTTTGTCTTTAGAAAATTGCATGGAAGGAGGCTCCACCACCAAACCCTGCAGCTCACCCACTCTCCTTGCAGATGTTATTGCCACAAGAAAGGCAATTTTCTGACAGAAGGAAGAAAAGTTTCCAGAGGCTCAAACGGAGGTCCCATAAGAGTTGCTAAAACAGTATTTAGGTCCTACAGAGGAATCATCTCTTTAACCAGCGGGGGAAGACAAATGATTTCTTTCAAGAACCTCACTGCCCTGGGGTTTGAAAACACAACTTCCCCTGCATGGGTGGATGAAACACCAAAAATGCCACCCGGTGGACTCTCAATGAACTAAGTGCAAGACCAGAAGACTGAAGGTGTAACTGGTTCTCCAAGATGTCCTGGATACAAACCAGCTTCAGTTGAACTTCCCAGACTCATGACCATATCAAGAACCACTTCCATTCTACTGAATAGGAAGCCCTCAAGCAGAGCGACCTACTATTGAGCAAGATTTGTCAGACCTCCTCCGCACATTGCTCCTCCTCATCTAACCAGGCAGCATCCACGCTGTGCAATGCAGGAAGCTGAGCTGAGCACTGGATGCAAAACCTGACTGTGATGCTCAATCAGGAGGTCGGGGTGAAGAGGAAGTGATATGGGAAGTCAACTTGATAATGTGAGGAGGTTGGAGAATCAATACTGTCATGGCCATGCTAGAAAAATGAGAATTAGCGTAGCATGGTCCAACTTCATCTTGAAAACGACCTGCAGGATGATCCAAATTGGAGGAAAAGCATACAGGAGTGCCAATTCCCAGCTCAGGTGAAAAACCCTGGTCAGGGAGCCTGGACTGAGGTCCCCCTTGGAGGCAAAAGAGACAGTATTTCTTGTTGTCTCTCATGGCGAACAGGCAGATTGTCAGGACACGCCAAACTCCAAACATGGATCACTGGATGCTGGGCTTCAGAAACCATTCATGATTCAGGGAGTGTGTTCCACCATCTGTTCATGTAATACATCATGGAGGTATTGTCAGTGAGTATAAGAGGCACTGTGTCCCAGATGTGATCTTGAAAAGTCTGACAGGCATTGTAGGGGCAGAGCTCTTCTAGACCTGCTGCTCACAAACCGGGAAGAATTAGTAGGGGAAGCAAAAGTGGATGGGAACCTGAGAGGCAGTGACCATGAGATGGTAGAGTTCAGGATCCTGACACAAAGAAGAAAGGAAAGCAGCAGAATACGGACCCTGGACTTCAGAAAAGCAGACTTTGACTCCCTCAGGGAACTGATGGGCAGGATCCCCTGGGAGAATAACATGAGGGGGAAAGGAGTCCAGGAGAGCTGGCTGTATTTTAAAGAATCCTTATTGAGGTTGCAGGAAAAAACCATCCCGATGTGTAGAAAGAATAGTAAATATGGCAGGCGACCAGCTTGGCTAAACAGTGAAATCCTTGCTGATCTTAAACGCAAAAAAGAAGCTTACAAGAAGTGGAAGATTGGACAAATGACCAGGGAGGAGTATAAAAATATTGCTCAGGCATGCAGGAGTGAAATCAGGAAGGCCAAATCACACTTGGAGTTGCAGCTAGCAAGAGATGTTAAGAGTAACAAGAAGGGTTTCTTCAGGTATGTTAGCAACAAGAAGAAAGTCAAGGAAAGTGTGGGCCCCTTACTGAATGAGGGAGGCAACCTAGTGACCGAGGATGTGGAAAAAGCTAATGTACTCAATGCTTTTTTTGCCTCTGTCTTCACGAACAAGGTCAGCTCCCAGACTGCTGCACTGGGCAGCACAGTATGGGGAGAAGGTGACCAGCCCTCTGTGGAGAAAGAAGTGGTTCGGGACTATTTAGAAAAACTGGACGAGCACAAGTCCATGGGGCCGGATGCGCTGCATCCGAGGGTGCTAAAGGAGTTGGCGGATGTGATTGCAGAGCCATTGGCCATTATCTTTGAAAACTCATGGCGATCGGGGGAGGTCCCGGATGACTGGAAAAAGGCTAATGTAGTGCCCATCTTTAAAAAAGGGAAGAAGGAGGATCCGGGGAACTACAGGCCAGTCAGCCTCACCTCAGTCCCTGGAAAAATCATGGAGCAGGTCCTCAAGGAATCAATTCTGAAGCACTTAGAGGAGAGGAAAGTGATCAGGAACAGTCAGCATGGATTCACCAAGGGCAAGTCATGCCTGACTAACCTAATTGCCTTCTATGAGGAGATAACTGGGTCTGTGGATGAGGGGAAAGCAGTGGATGTGTTATTCCTTGACTTTAGCAAAGCTTTTGATACGGTCTCCCACAGTATTCTTGCCGGCAAGTTAAAGAAGTATGGGCTGGATGAATGGACTATAAGGTGGATAGAAAGCTGGCTAGATCGTCGGGCTCAACGGGTAGTGATCAACGGCTCCATGTCTAGTTGGCAGCCGGTTTCAAGCGGAGTGCCCCAAGGGTCGGTCCTGGGGCCGGTTTTGTTCAATATCTTCATTAATGATCTGGAGGATGGCGTGGACTGCACTCTCAGCAAATTTGCAGATGACACTAAACTGGGAGGAGTGGTAGATACGCTGGAGGGTAGGGATAGGATACAGAGGGACCTAGACAAATTAGAGGATTGGGCCAAAAGAAACCTGATGAGGTTCAACAAGGACAAGTGCAGAGTCCTGCACTTAGGACGGAAGAATCCCATGCACTGTTACAGACTAGGGACCGAGTGGCTAGGCAGCAGTTCTGCAGAAAAGGACCTAGGGGTTACGGTGGACGAGAAGCTGGATATGAGTCAACAGTGTGCCCTTGTTGCCAAGAAGGCTAACGGCATTTTGGGCTGTATAAGTAGGGGCATTGCCAGCAGATCGAGGGACGTGATCGTTCCCCTCTATTCGACATTGGTGAGGCCTCACCTGGAGTACTGTGTCCAGTTTTGGGCCCCACACTACAAGAAGGATGTGGAAAAATTGGAAAGAGTCCAGCGGAGGGCAACAAAAATGATTAGGGGGCTGGAGCACATGAGTTATGAGGAGAGGCTGAGGGAACTGGGATTGTTTAGTCTGCAGAAGAGAAGAATGAGGGGGGATTTGATAGCTGCTTTCAACTACCTGAAAGGGGGTTCCAAAGAGGATGGATCTAGACTGTTCACAGTGGTACCAGATGACAGAACAAGGAGTAATGGTCTCAAGTTGCAGTGGGGGAGGTTTAGATTGGATATTAGGAAAAACTTTTTCACTAGGAGGGTGGTGAAGCACTGGAATGGGTTGCCTAGGGAGGTGGTGGAATCTCCTTCCTTAGAGGTTTTTAAGGTTAGGCTTGACAAAGCCCTGGCTGTGATGATTTAGTTGGGATTAGGTCCTGCTTTGAGCAGGGGGTTGGACTAGATGACCTCCTGAGGTCCCTTCCAACCCTGATATTCTATGATTCTATGACACAAAGCTCTAGGACACTGATGTGCAGAGAAGCTTCCCATTTTGACCACAGGCCTTGAACTTCCAGCGACTCCAGATGTGCTCCCCAACCTATTAAGGAGGCATTGGTGACAATAGTTTTGGTCAGTGGAGACCGAGCAAAGGGAATGCCATAGCACATTTCCCTGAACTGTCCATGAGCATAAGGAGTCTAGGATCAGTGGAGGAAGTTGAACCAGTCTGCCTAAGGGATGACTATTCGGATGATAGACCTATTTCAGTGACATTTGAATAGGATGAAGGCACAATCTGGCAAACTGGACTACCTGTGTGCATGTAAGTATGTGGCCTAGTGACATCAGGCATACACGGGCTGTGCTTGAGGGTTGAGACTGCAGTTCCAGACATAGGTGGCAAATTGCATAGAATCGGTAAGTCAGCAGACATACTCTCAAATTCAAAATCAGTCAGGGCCCCAGTGGGCTCTGTTCTTTAAGCTGGAACAAATGTTTACTTCCTGCTGTTTAAGATGAGACCTAGACGATACAGTAAGCACAGCATGAACTGAATGTGAGAGGATTTCTTCTCTGGACCTGCCCCTCAGTAGCCAATTGGCCAGATATGGGAAGATATGAATTCCCCTCTTCCTGAAGTACACTGTCACTACAATGATGCATTTGGTACAAACCTGGGGAGCAAGGGACTGACCGAAAGGGAGCATGGTTTACTGATTGTTGTGGCAGACCAGCACTAACTGGAGAAACCTCCTGTGGCTCGGAAGGATTGCTATGTAAAAATAAGCAACTTGAAGGTCTAGGGCAGCAAACTAGTCCTTGTGATTTAAGGCAGGGGAGGACAGTTGCATGTATCTGATGTATTTGTTGAGATTGCGGAGGTTGAGGATAGGTCTCATCCCTCCCTTGGGCTTGGGAACTAGGGAATATTGGGAATAGAATCCCTGACCCTCATACTGCAGGGGAACCTCCTCTATGACCCCATTCCTCTCCCCTTCCCCCGAGACACTAGAGACTGAACCTGTTCGAGAAGCCGTGTCTCATGAGCGGGATCCCTGAAAAGGGACGGGGTAATGGGGAGGGGAGGAGTGATGGAGATGAACTGTATGGCATAACCCGATCTGATGGTGCTTAGGACCCAGATGTCCGTGGTAATCAAGTCCCAAACACCATAAAAACAGGCCAGCCTGTCCCCGAAAGGGTGGGATGGAAAAGGAGGTTACTACTGGATCGCTGACCTGGATACATGAGTCAAAATGGGCACTTGGTTGATAGGGAGGAGGGGGGGGGGGACGTGAGCCAGCTGGTTAACCCAGAACCAGAGAACCACCTTCTCTGGGTTCTATGGCCCTTGCGGGAGTAGTCCCGCTGCCACAAGGAGAGGGAGAGCTGTCTCACAAAACACTGCAAGCAGCATTGCTGCTGTCTATTATACTGGCATCTGTTTATGGCTGAAGTATATACTCCCAAAGAACATGATGCATCTCAGGAGTCTTTAAAAAGTGAAGGGTTTCATCAGTTTTCTCTAAAACAAAACCCAGCCATCAAATAGTAAGTCCTCAATAGTTTACTGTACACTGAACACAATGCCTGAATTCTGCAGCCATGAGCCCCTCCACATGCTCACAGCTGATGTCATAATTCTGGCCATGGCATTTGCCACATCCAGGGCTGACTGCAATGAGGTCTTGGTCACCACATGGCCTTCCACAATGAAGACCATAAACTCTTCCCTGGAGGGTTCTGGCAACTTGTCCATGAACTTAGACACGGCCACCCAACTGACAAAGACATTTCTTTCCTGGGTGCTGGCTGGTGAGTCTTGCCCACATGCTCAGGGTTTAACTGATCGCCATATTTGGGGTCGGGAAGGAATTTTCCTCCAGGGCAGATTGGCAGAGGCCCTGGAGGTTTTTCGCCTTCCTCTGCAGCATGGGGCACGGGTCACTTGCTGGAGGCTTCTCTGCACCTTGAGGTCTTTAAACCACGATTTGAGGACTTCAATAACTCGGGCATAGGTTAGGGGTTTGTTACAGGAGTGGGTGGGTGAGATTCTGTGGCCTGTGTTGTGCAGGAGGTAAGACTAGATGATCATAATGGTCCCTTCTGACCTTAAAGTCTATGAGTCTAAAGCAACGCCTGCTGGTTTGTGATGCGCATTTCCAGGGAAAAGGAGGTATAAATCTTCCTCCCCATTAAGTCCATCCTCTTGGACTCTTTGTCCTTAGGGGTGGACTTGTATCTTCTCTGCCATGCCCTGTCATTTACTGCAGTTACACCACCAGAGAGAGTTAGGGGACAGGTGGGAGTAGAAACCTGCAAAGCCCTCCATGGGAAGGAAGTACTGCTTCTCTGAATGCTTTGCCATGGAAGGCAACGAAGCTGGAGTATTCCACAGGGCCTTTAGAGGCTCTAGTAGAGCCTCATTTATTGGGTGGGCTACTCTCCCTGGAGCTGATGGTTGGAGAATATCTGCATAGTCTCCTGCAGGAATTCCACCTGGATATCCAAGATAGAGCCCACACGCGTCAGATGTGCCTTAAAGTCCTCAGACACCGAGGGAGAGGAAGATTCAGGCACAGTAGGTTCATTTGGGTAGGATGAGGAGATGATCTGCTGCGCCAATGATGGGTCCTGTTCTTCCACTACAGGATCCAGTTCGAATAGCCCCAGAGGTCCAGGGGGAACAGGCTCAGAAGTCGCTTGCAGCTGAGATGACTTGTGAGTGGAAGCTACCATCGGGACCCGTGATCTCGCTCTAGAGCAGGTCAAGGAGTGAGATCTCAGGGACTCAGTAGCATCCTGAGGAGGCCAGTAGGCATATGGATAAGACATTGGTGGCCAGCAGACACTGGACCAAGAGCCCGTCTCGACGGTGGGACACATGCCGATCTCAGCATCAATGGTGATCCAAATGCAATCTCTGGTGCCTGTGTGACAATGAGGGGGAGGACAACCCCAAGCAGGATCTTGAGGATTCCTGGAGGTTTTCTGGTGACAATGTGGGAGCCAGCCCCAACAGGGCAAATGGTCAGACTCATCTAAAGCCCATACAGGGGCAGCATCAATGCCAAAGAGGAACAGGGGATCAGCACACCAGTGGTTCTGAATGAGAGACACTTCTACCCAGTACCAAGGCAAAGGGCCGTATTGAACTCTAAGGGATCTGCTACCAAGATGACTGTCCCAAAATACACACCAGTGTCGAGGGGGCTTTTGGTGTCAGGCCCCACGTTGGCCTCCACTCCACAATCTGAGGCCTGGGAGGTGTGAACTATGGTACCAATGAACTTGGCAGCTCTGCAATGCAGCTGGAAGGTGCCAAGGGCACAATGGAGGGTAATGTGGTAGAAGGCATGGCACCAAAGCACTCTGGAACCAGTGGAGGGTCTGGGACTGAGAGGCAAATCACGTCTGTTGCCACAGGCATGCAGTCAGTCAGTGCTGGTGCAGACTTCATCAGTACCAGACTTTATAGATGGCCCACAGCTTGAATCTGAGTCAATGGTACAGGCTCTCACTGATCTCGGCATGGTACCAGGGAGCAGTTTGACAGATCTGCTTCATCCCACATGCTGGAGGGAGTACGGTACCAGTGACCACTCCTCTTAGAAGATGAGGAGTTTCTCCAAACCATGAAATGGTCCCGATTCATTTTATGGAACCAATTCCTCACCCTACCAGAGAAGGGTGAACGACCGCTCTTCCTCTTGGGGGAAGCCCAATGTGCAGCGACATCACTTGCCGAATCCGAAGGTGACTACCATTGGGACGAGGGCCTCTGTGCCGAAGCGAGCCTCATGGCCTGATCTAGCAGGTGCTACTTCAGCTGCAACACTCTTGCCACCTGAGTCCTCTGTGAGCAACTTGCGGATGGGGCATTTCTCTTTAATGTGTCCTTCGCTGAGACACAATAAGCACCTCATGTGGGCGTCACTGTTGGGAGATGGCACCACACAATGGCAATGCTTGAACCCTAGTGAGGGCATCACAGACAGCAGCCAACTGCTCTAATACTATACTCACACTGAAATGAAACTAAGGTATTACTAACTACTAAATACACAAGAAAAAGTTCTCAGAAACAGAACAAAAGTGTGAAGCGAAACACGACAGAGCTCAGACTCTAGCCACAGGTGGTCAGAAGGAACTGAGGGGCTTGAGGCGGCGCTGTCTTTTATAGTCGGGGAGGGGCTAAAGCCGCAATGGCACGAGTGCCACCCCTACAAATATTGCTAGGCAGATCTCTCCGGCTCCAGTGCACTGGGGGCATGCACACCTAAGCTGAATACACAGCTGCATCTACTTGAAGAACCACCACCATATTTTAACATTATGTAGATGCAGCAAGACAGTGGGGCATGAGGTAGGCCGTTTACTGGTTAGCAGTGCTCACCACAGGCTGGATGACCTGACTTACGATGTGACCAGTAGTTGTACTACCAAGAAAAGGATTATGTGATGGATCCATTGCATTTAAAAAATCCTTACTCATAATAAGTCATAAGTTGCGATGCTCAAGGCAATACCTGTTTGAGGGGAAGTGGTTTAGGGGTGACTGGAAAGAGGTTTTTTGTTTGTTTGTGCTTGTTTTTTAAGATGATCTGTTTTTAACATGCCAAATCTGACCCCAGTTTCCTTCCTCCACCTTTTGGAGACTGTTTATACACACAACACAACAACATTGAAACACAGTTCAAACCACTATATTAAAAAGAACAGTCATTACACAGCAGTACAATAGAAGGAATATAACCATCTCCACTGAAAATAAAAGCAACATTTATCCTATACACAAAGGCATGTCCAAGGAGGCCCTAGGCTCTAGTTATCAGAAGGATGAGCATCTCTTATGGCCAAAGAGAAATGGCACAGGAGAACCAACCCCTCAAAGAGCATCTGCTTTGTTTCTCCATCTTGTCTGATGCAGTACAAGTGGATTAGACTCCTTTCTTGAGAAACCATACAGCTTGGGGTTCCTCCTCCTCCTCATGTCTCCAACTTTCTCAGGACAGCGAACCAGTGAAAAAGGCCACTGGAGGTGGCCAAGCGTGCAGCAGCTCCCAATGCTGCGGTAGGCGAGCTGCGAGGGACGTAGAACTTCTGGGACACCTGGAGCTCAGCAGCTAGGATCAGGGAATTCTGATCCTCAGCCCCTCGGTTAGTGCAGCTGTTACTGCTACTCAGCGTGATAACTTGGGTCCTCAAGAGGTCCTCATTCTTTACCTTCTCTGGAATGACTTCCCCTGCATAGTAAATGAGACAAGGGTGGAAGGATGGTCTAATGGATAGGGCACTGGACTGGGACTCAGAAGAACTGGATTCTCAGCTTTAACACACACATACTATGCAACCTTGGGCAAGTCACTTATTTTATCCTGTAAAATGGGGATAAATATTTCATTACCTCAAAGGGGTGTTGTGAAGTTAAAATCAATTTATGTTTCAGAGGACAGACATATGGGAGCTAAGAGGGCTTTAAAAAGAACAAGGGCTTCACTCGCTCTCATTTTCCATGGTCTTACATGGAATCCCTTAAATGCCAGGAGATGAGAGTCCATTTAATATTGGGAAATTCTAACATTTGAAACAGACAGGCAAAAATATTTAGGATAAGGGCAGGACAAAGGTAACAGAAGAAAAATATCTGGATAAGGCAGGAAAATGAACCAAGAGAGGAATAAACCTCAATTCAAGTTCATCCCCATGAAATACTTATGAATCCACTTCTCTGCACATGGGGCCAACCTGAAGTATTGCATCAACCCACAGTCACTGTTATTGCCATCTGTCCATTGCACCAAGAAGCCAAGATTCAAGGTCTCCATTTGCATACACCAGTGCCCCAGGATTCCTGAGCCCAGCTTCTGGCTGTAATGGACTTCAGACAATACCAAGAAACACCCACCAGTGCCATTAACACAGTACCAGGATCGCAGAGCTAGGGCCAGCATTCAAACTGGGGAGTGGAATGCACAGACGAATACCCCTTCAGTCTTCACACATCCTAAAAAAACATTCAGACAAATCCACAGTACCATTCTGCTTCTCCAAAGATACGGGTGTTGTTGTAAGTGAGGCAGAAGCAGCTGGTGCTGTAAGAAGCTGGACCTTGTTAGGCAATAGTTTGTTCTGATCAGTCTCCAGTTGGCTAGGCTCTGCTGAGGGCTGGGAACAGCTTAGGGAGACATAAAACTCTTCCAGTGAGTTGGACAAATCAGCAGGATCTGATAAATCTCCAAGAGAGGCTGGTGTCTGCAATCAAATATAAAACAGAGCAGAGAGCGAGATTAGTGCACCCACAATTCATCAACTGTCCTGGTCACCATATAGTTAAGCATCCAGACATAGCCGGAAAGGAATTCTAGCAACTGCATTTCATTTTTTTTTTTAATTATTTTTTTTTTGGCCAATTGCACAAAATCAGGGCCAGAGAGCAGCACCTCCTCCACATTCTCCAAGGAGGGCGGCTGCTTATTGCAACGTACAAAATTCCATCTCTGCTCATGTCTTAATAAGATATTAATGGTCTGCTGTAAAAACCCCTCATAATTCTTGAGCTGAGAGAGGCCCCAGGCACAGCAAGACTGACAGTGACAGAGTGAGCACAAGGGAGTTTGGACTGAGGTTGAGTATGCTGCTCAGTCAATTTTTAGTTGAATAAAACCTTAGCTTCTAGTTTAATTCACAGATCTGTACTGGGACTGATGTTTGTATTTACTAATTTACTGGAAAAGGGGAGGATAGGAAAAAACTTCAAGAACTTTCTAACTATAAGGATGAGTTAATGCACTGGCAGAGGCTACCTAGGGAGGCTGCAGAATCCCCATCCTTGGAGGCTTTTAAGAACAGGTTAGACAAGCATCTGTCAGGGATGGTCTAGGTATACTTAATCTTGCCTCAGCATGGCAGGATGGACTAGATGACCTTGAGATCCCTACATTTCTATGAACTGTAAAATGACAACATTTACAGAAGAAACAAAATTGTTTAAGATAGTCAAGGCTAGACATGACTGTGGGGAGCTCCTGAAGTAGTAAACAAACTAGGAAGCATATATATAGACACAAAGGAAATTCAGTGTTGACAAATGCAAGTTAATGCACATTTGGAAAGAATAATTTGAACTAACTGACATTGTTCGGTTGCAAATTAACCAACCACTTGGGAAAGACATGGCCATTGATGTGAATAGCTCAATGGAAACCTCTGCTCAATATGTAGCAGTCAACGCATGAGAACAATCCACAGTGAACTAAGATAAAGCACAAAAGATAGAAACCCTCAGGCTCCAGACACAAGCCAACTACTAACTGATGGGGGACTAGGAAGAATCTTCTCCTAAGGGAAGTTTTTTCCATAATTGTCATTTACAGAGTTTCTTGTACCTTCTTCTTAAGTACCTGACCGGGATCACTGTCAGACAAGATACTGGACTAGATGAACTGTTCTGCTCCAGTAGGGAGATTCCTAGGCTCCTAAAGCCACATGATCAGCTGTCTAATAGTTGTGTAGTTATGTCTGAGTCAGTACATGAGGAACTCTGCATTCTCACATCATCCATTCTGATCTCCCCACCTCTGCTTGCACAAGCTATGTTGTCTGCTCTTCTCTCATTACCTTAGTGCCACTTTCCTCACCCCAACCTCTCTTTGCTCTCACAAAGCCTCACCCCATCTCCACCCCAGGAAGGCCCATCTTTCCTACCCCTCATTTCTTCCAGCTCTTCCCTTGATCCTCTCAAATCTGGTTTCTGATACCCCACTAGAACGGCTCTCATCATAGTCAGAAACCACCTCTTCCTTGTAGTTAATGAGCTGTAATAACGCACAAAAAACTTGTAGGTATTTGATCATTCCTGATCCCTCTGCTCCCATCAATACTAGAACAATCTATGCCCCTCCACTATTCCCTCCTTTTGTCCATCCCAAACTCTGCATTCATAAATGGTCATGTTAACTTATACCATTAGATAGGTGGTGATAATAAATAATGACTAAGTATCAGCACTCACTTTGTGCCCCACATGACCCACAAATGATCCTCCCCAACCTTACTATTAAGAATCCTGCCTTCAATCCCCTAACTCATCAAGCAGTAAGAGGCATTGGCAATATTGACTAAGCAGCTTCAAATAAATTCAGCCATAGACGCACTTTTAAAATGGTTAACATAGAGCCTGCTCCTCCTCCCACTGAAGTTAACTGTAAAACTCCTGCTGAGTTCCCTGATGCAAGATCAGGTTCAGTGTGAAACTACACTGAGTAGATTTTACAGATTTCCCACCTACAATAGAACTGGTCACACCAAGAGTATGCCAGGGGAAAACAAACAGCCAGGGATTCTTTCTGTGGAAGCTGACAAGCACTCTCCACTATCAGGCCCAAGCATTACACTAATATAAAGCTGCTGAGTCTGGAGTCCTAACTACATTTATATATTATAAAGATTCTTTTCTGGGTTCTTTCATTGCCCTCTTACCCTTTATCATCATCACTGGCATACATGAAAAGGAATGGTCAACACCGTTGACTAGAGAGATGTAGCGCAGACAGGAGATATGTACGCTTCCCCACAGAGTTCTGTAAGAGAATCTAGATTTACCTGGAACCATTCAACTCACTCCTGCAGATCACACAGTTTCTATTAGCAGAGGCTGCCAATCATACCAAAGCATGGCATGGTTCTCTGATACAAAGATACTGAATTAGGATGAGACATTACATTTTGTTTCACGTTACTTGCTATAATTGGATTAATCTGGGAGGCACTCAAACAAACTGGTGGTGGGCACAAATATAAGAACCTAGATACAGAGGTACGTAGATTATCTTAAAACAGTTGTGCCTCATTTGGACTAAAATTTCAATTTAATAAAGACCAAAAAAAATATTTCCAGGAATATTAAAATAATTTAAAAACAAAATACGCTACTATACCGGGCCAGAAAATGTGTACTTACCTTCAGCCCCCCGGTGGGCTCCAGGACTTCTCCCTGTTCCAGTGTCTCCTGGATTGGGTATTTTGACTTTTCAACTGCTGTCCTTGTCATGTTCACATGATCCAAAAGTGGCCACATATCATCCCAAGTCTCTTCAGCAGCAGCAAAATGCCCTACCTAAGACACCCAGTACAGTGGGTACGGAGAAGAGAGAAAGCGGGAAGGGCAGAAACATATGGAAAATCTGGCAAAAATTGCAACCAAGAGAGAAATAGCATTAAAGGATCAATTATTTAACCCTTAACTGATAGTGGACTTAAACCTCTCATTTTATTTCCAAACAAAAAACTTTTCAGGCACACAAAAACTTGAAGTTGTGTTGGTGTAGGAGGCCAGCAAGAAAGGAGCCCTGAAATCACAGATCTGGACAAAATGGAGTATCCCTTCGTACACACTTCCGCTTTAGGGTATTGGCCAGGTTTCCCCATTAAATCAGCATATGCAGCCTACTGTGCATCATGCACAAAATGTTTAAATCCCTTTAGGATGTCACCATGGGGCATTTGTCCATTTCCCTCCCTCCACGAAAGATTACAAGTAACCTGTTGCAGCTGCTCTTTGCTTTGCAGGCTCTGATTCCTTCCTTCATGGCTGGAGGTCTGACTGGAAGATATCACAGTATCCAATTGCAAGGTGTCATGGCCAATACCAGTCTGCTTCTGTAAGGTTTGCAGAGACAACCAATTTTCATCCCAGATGTCTGAGATCACAGACACCGGCTCTAGGTATGGCATCTCCAGATGAGGACTTTCCTTTAAAAAAAGCAACTAACAAGTTGATATTCTATAAGACTATGTGAAGAACCCAGAAACCATTTAATAAAGGGCAGAGAGTGGACTCATCTCTCCTTATCCTTGTCCATCTTTCCATTTTCTAAATACCTGCAGCCCCCTCTTATTTAGCCTCAAGAGTTCAGTGAGGTTTGATAGTTACAGTGGATACCGCTTAATAGCAATCCTAATATTAACAACATCCAGTTAATAGGAACATATGGCTAGGAACCAATCCCATCCCACTGACTTTAAAGTTCATGAGACTTGGATTTTGGCAACAGGCATGTCACTTATGGCAACTTTTTGAGATGCCTTCCCTGGCTACAGACCCACAAGCTTGCCTGCAGTTGGGAGAGGAGGGTACAGACAGGTCAGCAGCTGGGAGGGCCGCTGCAGTCTGGATGCGAGGCTTTCCACAGTTGCCATTTACCTGAAGGTTGCTAGTAAGCAGAAGGGAGGCTTGTGGGGCTGCAGCCAGGGAAGGATGCACTGGGACATGCTGAGCCTGGTCCCCCAGTGCCAGGCCAGGCCGCTCAGCATGTCCCAGTGCATCCGTCCCTGGCTGCAGCTCCACAAGCCTTCCCTCCTCTTACTAGCAACCTTCAGATAAATGACAACTTTTTACTGGGAACCGAGTGGTTGCTAATAAATGGAATCTACTGTACTTTAAAATGGACAGAAAAGTAATTGCATGTCTAAGTCTGGAAGCTTTTAATACAGCACACACTAGCAGCATTGCCGCAATACCATTCTTTGTCCTAAGATATGGAGTTCCAGCATTTTGCTCCTTTCTGTGGATGAGTGGAACACTCTAATGTATAGAATCTGGTTTCTTGGGAGGTTCAATTCCACTGTTTTCTTTTGCTTGCATTTAAACAAAATGTATGCTAGTAAGTTAACACTTATTTGCTTAAGAGCATTCTTCTCCATTAACACTAGTTCATATTGTCATCCACAAGTCTGCAAAATGTCATTGCCAAAACTGTTCCTATCCTAATACCTTGCCACCACCTATAAGTATAAAGATTAACAACCTTTGCAAACATCTCTTGAACAACATTTAAAGTTTGCAGTTTCATTACAGCAGTTTTAAGTTGTCACCAACACTTGATTCCTCTGGGGAGCTTCTTTCTATGTCTTATTCTTCCTTACCCTTCATTGCAGGTAAACACGTTTGCAAAATGCTTTTTGGAATTGCCCTAATCTTACTGTCAGCTGCAAGCTGATTAAGGGACAGTCTCAGCTCAACCTCAATTAAGTTATTCAGTATTGGAAAAAAACCCAACCTCACCTGCATTTCCTGTTTTGGATTTCTGGGCTCTCCATTTGGACTTACCTGGGAATTTTTGTAGTTTTTGCCTTGTGAGTCCCATGAAGTGAGAGAAGAATTCACAGAGCAGGCATGTTCTTGTACCCTTCCTTCAGGTTCTAAGCACACTGCATCCTTCTGGTCAACCTGAGATCTCTAGAAAGAGAACAGCAACTTTATTTCAGCTCGACTGTACATGCTTGGGGTTTTTTTAATTCTGATTTTAAAAGATTTATTGTATTTGACAAATTATTGTACAAAAATATGTAGAGACATCCACCCAGTGAACCAAGGACTCACCCATAACATCTATTATTTCAAAAGAGCATAAGCAAAAGTAGTAAGGTACAATTCTGTACAGTACATATACAATATTTATATTGTGCAAGGTAATTAGCTATAAGATTCCAAATGCAGACACACAGCTCTCATTCTGCTTGAGAGCAGAGCATGATCATTTGTTATTTGTATTATAGGCCCCAATAAAGATGGGGTCATTGTGCTAGGCACTGTGCATGGTGTTTAAAACAGGATGCTTAGATTTTAGATTTGTTACACCAGTTTTAAATTAGTTATATTATGAGAGATATTAAAAAATGGTTCCTATAATACTCAGGTCAAGGAACAATGCAACATCTGGGCACCACATTTTAGGAAAGATGTGGACAAATTAGAGAAAGTCCAGAGAAGAGCAACAAAAATGATTAAAGGTCTAGAAAACATGACCTAAGAGGGAAGATTGAAAAAATTGGGTTTGTTTAGTCTGGAGAAGAGAAGACTGAGAGGGAACATGATAACAGTTTTTAAGTACATAAAAGACTGTTACAAGGAAGAAGTAGAAAAACTGTTCTCCTTAACCTTCGAGGATAGGACAAGAAGCAATGGGCTTAAATTGCAGCAAGGGCAGTTTAGGTTGGACATTAGGAAAAACTTCCTAACTGTCAGGGCAGTTAAGCACTAAAATAAATTGCCTAGGGAGGTTATGGAATATCCTTCACTGGAGATTTTTAAGAGCAGGTTAGACAATTACCTCTCAGGTATGGTCTAGATCAGCATTTCTCAAACTAGGGTCCACAGAATGGGGTCCACAGGCCCTGCTGATCAACTCCTCCTCCACCCTCCCAGGAAGGGAGACAGGGTGCGCTCGGGGGAGGGGATGGAATCATGTCCAGGGCCATCAGCCCCACTGATCAACTCCTCCCCCGCCCTCCCAGTGCTCCTGCATGCCAGGGAACAACTGTTCCCTGGCGTGCAGGAGGCACTGGGAGGGCGGGGGAGGAGCAGGGACGGGGCGCGCTCAGGGAGGGGGGTGGAAAGAGGTGAGAAAGAGTAGGGTTAGGGGTGGAACGGGGGTGGGAAGAGGTGGAGTGGGGGTCGGGCCTTGGGGGAAGGGGTGAAGTTGGGGCAGGGCCTGGGGCTGACCAGGGAGCTTGGGGGTCCGCAAAATTTTTTAAATCAAAATGGGAGTCCTTGGGTTGCTAAAGTTTGAGAACCGCTGGTCTAGATAATACTTAGTCCTGCCATGAGTGCAGGGGACTGGACTAGATGACCTCTCGAGGTCCCTTCCAGTCCTATGATGCTATGATCTACTCAAAAGGTGCTCAGATGCCCTGATAAAGTGTGCCACAAAAAAGCCTGTAAGAAAGAAATAGACAAAATTGGTTTATAAATATTTCACCACTGTGTGGCCTAGCGGATTGAGAGCACTGCACTGGGATTCAGGACACTGGTTCTATTCCTGGCTCTGCCACTGGCCTGCTGGGTGACACACAAGTGGCTGTCCCTCTGTGCCTCAGTTCCCCCTTTGCAAAATGGGACAACAATGCTTTCCTTTTTTGTAAAGTACTTGGAGGTCAAGTGATAAAAAGTGCTATATAAAGAGCTAAATATTATGATGAAGGTTTTCTGGAGTGGAACAATAGCTATGTAAGACCAACTCCTCCCCATGCCCCAAAACTGGTTTTCATGGGTTTTTTTTAATAAACTAAATTTAGGATGAACAAGCCAAATTTTAATAGCAATAAGCTATGCCAGGGTGTTTATTAGGTGGCTTATGGCATGCTTCTCTGACGGCTGAATCCTACACATACAAAACTACAATTAATGCTGCTCCACTGCAACTGCACATGAACAGATAAGAGGAAAGCAAGTGAAGACACAGGAGATGAGAAAGGGAAAAGTCTGAAGTCAAGGCTGATTCCAAGATACAATATCTGAACTCAAGAGCCAAGTAAAGGTCTGAGTTCAAAGAGTAAGTAGAACAGGAGTCTCAGAGCAAAGAGGACTCTATACCTAGAAGGTTATGGAGTACCCAAGAGCTGTCAAGAGACCAGACAAGCAGGAAGGAAAATAAAAGATGAGGGCAAGCATGAGTTATTTGTGTCCCATCTGAAACATTTTTATTCTTATGGCACCTGTTTGCTTTTTTTATGCCACAGGGTTAAAACACAGTGTACCAACCCACCAGAGTCTCCCAACACAACAGCTGTTTTTTATCTTGTCTTAGACACAGAAGAGCTAAAAACCTCCCACCTGGGCATATGGTTCACTCTCATTCAGCTCTGGATTTGCTGCCCTGCTGACTTCACAGAAAGATTCCTGTTCCTGTAAGGGAAGGTCTGACCCTGATGATTCATCATTTGGACTGGGCTGCAGGTACAATTCTGAGGGGTTCAGTTCTATGAACCCCTATTAAAAATAAAAAACAGTACAGTACAGTCAATAAAGTGTGTTGTAATTAACAGAAAATGAAGAAGAAAAAAATAGAGCAAGATTTTGAAATGGTTTTCAAACTGCAGCAACCTGCTACCCAACTGAGTGGGAGCTTGCTTGAGAGCCATCTGGATGCTGGCAGAGTCTGCCTTGTTGCAAAAGTTAAAATGGTTTTCCAGAGTGACAAAACTACTCATCAAACGATATCTAGATACAGCACATGCCAAAATGGCAAGACTTCTTGCCACAAGATTTACTGTGCAGCGTACTGATTAAAGCAAAGGACACAAGGCCCCTGGGTTTTGCCTGTTACTGACATTTGAAATGGTGGGATTTTGTTTATAGTTCTTGGTAAAACAGTGCTGACTCTCACTTTCAAATCATGGTGTTGGCTGTTCTTACTTATATTTTAATTATACATTTTTACCGCACTGTTTAACAGCCTATGCCCCTTTCTAAACTATAATGTGGTGCTGGAGCATAATCCATTTAGTGTGGAACTGTAGCATAGGCCACTGTACTCTTACCAGGAAAAAAAATAAATCACACTAGCATCTTTATACCTAGATCTGTGTATAAACGCAGTATGCTGTAACTGGGTTTCAGTGGTCAGTGCAGACAAGGTTGGAGATTTACCTCTTGTAATTCACCTTGTGCTTCAAACAAATCAGCTAATTATAGCTAAATCACCTGAGATTGAGATTTCCAGAGCAAAAGTACCAAAACCGCATAACAGTTTGAGTTCTTTCATTAACAAAAATAAACACAAAGCAGAAGACTTCCAAGCAGACTTCAAACTAGACAGTAAAACCTCATCAATTTCAAAGATATAGAACTAAATGTTCTAGTTAATTTTCTGAGTGGATCTTGTGCTGTTAAAAATGATAGACTGACAGAACTGGTGAGAGCCAGGCATAGAAAAGGCAAGTATCTTACAGGCAGTTGCACCTGTGTACCTTAATCCTGCCCTGTAACACAGGCTCTTCACTACTATCCAAGTTCTGGGCTGCTGTTGAGAATGTCTACAGTTCTCAATCTATTTTTTCCATATTTATATAAGGTCCCTATCCACAGTACATGAATATACAATAAATGATAATAAAATATCCACATTAAGAATCTCCTAAACCCGTGTTAGCAAATGTAACCAAAAGAATCCTCTCTGTAACATCAATGGAGTCATGGCAGCTTTTCGAACAACTGCGAAGCAGAGATGAAAGCGCACGTGAACCTTGCAGCATTACACAGTGGTGGTTAGGTGATGAAGTTCAAATGTCTAATTGTGCTCAGGCTGTGAAAACCTGTTTCTTAAGATAAATGTGAACTTAAGCTTTATGAGATAAAGGACTATTGTATTAATATACTGCACCAATGGACTCTTCTCTCTGGGATGAGTGAAATTTTAAGGTGCACTGGAAGTTCCTGTTGCATTTCCTTTTTGTTAAGAGTAAATTTTCCATGTTACATAATCCAAATTCCCACCATATTACAGCCCCTTCCTTGAACAGTCTTGCTCAAACTCGCCACCTCTGCTCTTCTTCACCTTGGAGGGAATATTTTCTCTGAAAATGACAGCATGGCCCTCTGCTCTCAAGACCTGATGGATGTAGATATCTTCATCAGAGGCAGTGTCACACAGGAAGAGGTGAAGAATACCGTTCACATATTCATCCACCACTCCCACCAGTGGCTTCAGGTTACACAGCTTCCAGAACTGGAGAATGGCATTGGTGGTCCAATGCCCCTTGAAGAAAGAGAGATAAACAGGTTACTACAAAATAGCCCATCGGCAGCCATATGATGCTTATTCTCATTCCTAGAAAATTTGGTGTGGATGCAAAGGGAGAAGGCAAGCTAGATTCAGGGGCACAACCGGGCAAGGCTTAGCTGAAGTAAGTGTAATAAGGATGCACCAGACAAGCAAAATGCACCAAACTGAACCTGACAAGGTTACCAACACTCAATTAAGTTAAACTACTTAAAATGTACAAAGGCTGCAAAGCTGGAGTTATCACTGGGAAGCCATTTGCACTCTAAGGGTACGTCTACACTACGGGATTAGTCCGAATTTACGGAATTCGATTTTATNATTTGGTGTGGATGCAAAGGGAGAAGGCAAGCTAGATTCAGGGGCACAACCGGGCAAGGCTTAGCTGAAGTAAGTGTAATAAGGATGCACCAGACAAGCAAAATGCACCAAACTGAACCTGACAAGGTTACCAACACTCAATTAAGTTAAACTACTTAAAATGTACAAAGGCTGCAAAGCTGGAGTTATCACTGGGAAGCCATTTGCACTCTAAGCTCTTATTTTTCAATGACTGACAAACTGTGTGGCCAGCTCCTGACGTTTTATCAGGAGTCGTCCAATACATGGTGCTTTGCTGCAAGCCTCGGCTCCTGGAGTCATGTGATTAAAGGAGAATTTCAGCTTTCATTTATAAAAAAAAAAAAGTTTCTAGCCCTTATGGTTCTGAAGAAAAGCTTGAAAATGTGAACCTAAATGCTTAGAATGTGAAGGAAATAAAAAGAACCCAAAATGTATTATTGTTAGAAAGCCTTTCCTCCCTTTGGAGCTGTTTCACATACTTCTCACCCCAGACAGATGTTTTCGTTCTGAGAAAGTCTGATGGAAATTTATTCATCTATTTTGAAGTTAGAGTGGAAAGGAAATCAGGGATCCTGCTGTAAGGGGTGATGGGCTGACTCTAAAGAGGGTCCTGGCCAGTCCCCACTTGTGAAGGAAGTTTTGAGTAACGTGGGTCACTCAAGTAAAGCAAATATTTAAAGCAGAGAAAACTGGGCTGGATTTCCCAAGGCTCCAGAAGGGTCACAGAGGACTCAGGGCAGATGAGAAAACTTATTCAATGGCATAATGAATACCTCTACAGGTGCTGTCCATTTGTAGACAGAATGCAAACAAGCATGTTATGAATATTCAGAAAGGGAACAATGATAGGTTGACAGACAACAGCAAAACTCCCATGAACTTTGGTGGGAATCGGATCAGGTCCAGAGATTGTCAACATCAATATTACTCAGTTTATTTCAAGTAGGCAAGAGGCCAATGTCTACTGCACAGTCCCATTATATATACACATAAGTGAAAAACTGTATGTGGATACATACCTCTATGGGTTTCACCCATGCCAAGGAACAAGGGATAGCTTGGGCAGGAAGTTTCGAATAGCAGCACCTGCAACAGGAATCAAATCCATCATTTCATCATACACCAAGAGTTAAAAATACGGATGGTACAAGTTTCCGTGAGACATTTAGCCTCTTGACCTTCAACTCCAACCACCACCTCAGTTTTATTTTTTTAAATTAAAGTTATATGCTTGTGAAAGATGCCAGATGAACAGCCCTGGCAACCAACATTCTGCATCCAAAGAATGGATATAGCACAGACAACAGCAGTGCCAGTTCCCACACACTGCCCCATGCCAAATGTATCTCACCCCTGCAACTCATTAAACAAAGACCGATAGTTTATGACTTTTGGTCCAATCAGTGCTAAAGCCCCCATGTAGAGAGGCAGATGAGACAGGAGAACAGACTAAACAGTGCGGAGGATGAAAAAAAGCTCTCTTCCCTCCACTCCAACCAACTCAAGATAAGGACAACTGATGCTTTATGTTCACCCCAGAATAAATGACAACTCCAAATATGTCTAGAAAACACTGTGAATTCTATTGACAGTGTTTATGCAGCTTTCCCCAAAGGGAGTGAAAGTGGGGCAAATTCCAGGAGAGAAGGTAAGATTTGGCAGCACTTAGCCAGAATACCGCAATTAACTTACTTGAGGAATCTCAGGCAAGACTTCTGGACAGTCCTCAGATTTCCAAAGTCTGGGAAGAACACCTCCACCTCCTGTTCGCTGAGCACCTGGTGGATGATGACTCGGTACCACCATTTGTCCTCCGAAATCCTAACACAGCAAAGATGTCCAGGCTGGACCAAGGCCTCCGGCATGACATAACGGTCAGAAACGTTTTTATTTGAATAGCATCGTCTGCAAGACACCACAGAAAAAGGTAGTGCCCAGCAGGAAGCAGTATAGAGAGAACTCCATAGGTACTTCAGTACGGCATTGTTTCCTTGTTTTCCTTTAAACCTCTCTTTGATATGAACTTTCAAGGAGCCTTATGGTAAAACATCAGAGCTGAGAACAGTTTTCAGAGTTAACATAAGATCTAGGAACAGCAATGCAGAGGAAGATCTTCCTTAACAGTGAAGGTGACCCTTCCATATCATGCTCTTATACCACATGGGTAGAGTACACATGTACTTTAAACATTTACGATGAACATAGCCAAATTCAAAGGCTTAGAGTATAAAGCACATACAGGGATTTTACTAGCCTTCCAGAAAATACAGTAGGTGCAGTTGTGACACACTGTACTTCAAAGTAGCACCCTGCAATCCCCATATTCATTGATAGTATATGGTTGTGGTATTTCATATAAAGCGTGCCTTGCAAGGTATCATATGAAAGGTCATGATCTGCTGAAACTCATTGTTCTGTCAAAATATGTGTATCATTATGTATGACGTTATAAGATTTTGCTATATGGTTGTTATTGAAACGTGTTATGAGTTTGGGATATGCCCACTGCTAGCTTTCCAGTGACAACAGGGGTGGTGACTCTCACCCAAATGGGCATTAAATGACCACCGATCAGCAGGGGAATTGTAAACAAGAGATTTACAGTTCTGTAAGAGACAGTTGCGCAAGCACCACACAATCGGATTGCTCAACTGACTCAGCAAGGCCTACCAGGACATGCCTGGGCCAGTATCTTTCCAGGGACATAGATTGAGAGTATAAAATAAGGGACAGTGGCATCATCAGACCATCTCTTGTCCCTGACCTATGGCGAAGACAACAAGAACAACGGGAAGACAAAGACTTGGAACTGAGGAGATTGGTCTCATGCTGGGAGGGAAATTCAGCCTGAGAATTAAGAACCTGCCTACAACATCCAGTAAGATGAGAAAAACCGATTGATTCAATTCTTGCTTAGTCTAAAAGTTTAGGATTTAGAATATGTGTTTACTTTTTGTTTTCTTAAGGTAACTCTCTCTGATCTTTATGCCTACCACTTATAATTAGGGCTAAGATTATATCACGGAATCCATGACTTCCAGAGACCTCCGTGACATTTTCTGCCCCAGGGCTGGACTACTGTCAGCAGGCAGCCCCACAGCTCTCACCGCCTGCTGGCGGAGGCCCACAGCAGCTCTGCAGCAGGTGGACCCCAGAGCTCCCTAGGGGTCCCTCAGAGCTCCAACTCCCTGTGGGCAGCTGGGCTCCCCACAGCTGCCCAGCCACCAGGGCAGGGATTGGACCCCACAGCTGCCCAGCCGCTGTGGGCGCTGGACCCTTCTCCCTCCCCATTTTGTCCATGATTTTTACTAAAAACATCCCTGACAGGTCACGGGCTTCCGTGAATTTTTATTTATTGCCTGTGACCTGTCCGTAATTTTTACTAAATATCTCTGACAAAATCTGAGCCCTATTTATAATCACTTAAAATCTATCTTTCTGTAGTTAATAAACTTATTTGAATGTTTTATCCTTACTAGTGAGTCTGTCCGAAGTGCTTGGGGAATCTGCTCCGATTACAAAGGCTGGTGCATATCTACTTTCCTTTGATGCAGTGGCGAACTAATTACTGAGCTTCCACTGTTCAAGAGAAGGTCTTGAGCAGTGTAAGACAGTATATTTCTGGGGTGCAAGGCTGGGGACTTGGGAGATTTACTGGTGTTTCCCTGTGTATAGTAGATTATTTGCATGAATGCTCTCCACACCACTTAGCTGGGTGTGCCTCTGCATGCTGATGGCGGACTGATTACAGTGCCTGGAGGGGTTTGCTGCTTGTCACTGGCAAAGCATTGAGACACAGAGCCCAGGCTGCAGAGTTAAGGGGGGCAGTGATCCCACAGTTCCAGGTTGCTCGCACAGCAGTATGTAAAAAAAGTATATGTAAAAAGGATAGTTAGAGCTGTGTTACAGAGTTCAGTTTTAACAGAAGCTGTCAACCTTTATTTTGTTGAAATCTCATTGAAATGGCAAAAAATATCAGAATCCAAACTGAGCACTATTTGAATTTTTCATAGCGGTTCAATGAAAAATGAAGAGAGAGAATTATAAGCATTTAAAAGTCACCCCATTTGGCAATTTTTCATTAAGATTATCTCACTTTTTTGGTACCCCTTCTGCAAGAAATCTAACACATTCTGGGAGCTGTCCTTTGGTCACTTTGCTGTTCCTCATGCATGAATTCCTAGAATATGAGTTATGCATCAGTAGTGATGCTAGAGAGCATTTCATAACTATCCCTAAAAGCAATATGTACCCCAGTCATAACAAGCTTTTACTTTAACACAAAACCTTTAGATAATGACCTTCCCAAATGCATGGAAAGCATGACAGTCAGATGTGCTGATCTGCTGATACAAAAGCACAGGAAGTCACTGTCAAGGTGTTGCCTTAGAGTGCAAGTTTGATGAAGCTGGGGTAAGTAGTGCTTTTTGGTATCTGTTGGAGATGGACGTGAAAGCCTTAAGGGGTCCTATATCAACAGTGTTGTAGGCAACATGAAGGTGCGAAGGAATGCATAAGTCCTTTGCCATAACTATTTATTTCCATGCTTTTAAATGTTGGGTGGATGAAGTGTGTCCTGCTGCAGCCTTAACTGCCACCAAACATAGTTCTTGTTTGCCAGTTATAGAGGGATGAGTAAGCACTATGCATACATGAACGAGTAGAGTGCGTGCACATCTGCACCAACATACCCAAGCCAATACCAACCACAACAGCAAGCTGGGTGCCCTGCTCTCTCAGCAGCATAGCACATGCATACACATACTCATGGAGAATCTGCACAGCAGGCCACAGCACAAAGCTGATGCAATGCTGTCTCACCTCATCTCAATCATCATGTCCTCCAGCATCTCAGACGTTTCCCGGCTACCTATCCGGATGTAGAACTGGTTAGGCGAGATGATGTACTCCACAAAGACACCCACTAGGGTGCTACTGTCCAGTGCAGGGAGACAATAAAGGCTTCTGTCCTGAACAGCATCAGGGGGGATCTCTGGTTCCGCTATCTCCCAGGCTAGCTGTAGCTCCTCCACATCCAGATACTGCAGAGCCAAAAAAAGGAGTAAAAGGATCTGGGGCTTAGACAGATGGTTAAATGCTGGTGCTGTCGGTGCACTGAACAAGGACAAGCAACCGCCCCATTAAGATAAAACCCAGTGCTGGTGGGGCTTGTCTTAATACCTAATGGAAAGGATTCTAAGTGGCACTGTATAGCCTAAGTCCAGTGCTTAACTTGTAACGAAAGAGGTGCTGGTGCTCAAGCAATATTTTTACTTTCATAACTGATGTGACAAGCCCAGAGGTGCCGGGGCTTTGAACTGCCGAGCCTAGAGGTGCGAGGGCTCAGCCCTGGCACAAATTAAGCACTGCTTAAGACCTATTGCAATGCCCTGCCTCTTAAGGTCTTCAAACGATGAGGGCTGGCAGATTTAATTGGGGTGGCTCAGACCCACAATGAAGGGGAAGGAGTGCCTGACTTACCCACTGCAAATATTCCAATTAAACATTGGGTCTGACTGGCTCAGCAGAGGAGATCTGCCAGCAGAAAGAATTTCTCTGTTCCCAGAGAACCTAAGAACTCTCTCTGGTATGTGTTACACCCACCAAGGAAGCAAATGGGGAAGAAACAGAAACAGATACCTCACACCAGATTTGAGAGTGACCTCTGAACAGCTCCCATCTGGGAGCCTAGAAAATAGGCTATTAAACGCAAAAAAACTATTTCATCATGAAAACTTAGAGGCAATCCCAGAGCGGAGAAAGCCAATCCCTTCCATGAGAGGACTTGACTGAAAAGGTGAACTAAATCTTTTTTGGTTTCATTTAGTTATCTGGGTGCATGCAGTGGCCTGGAAGCAGTGCTTTCTGCTGCCCTACAGAGATTCAGACTCCATCTGTGTACACTGCTTCTTGTGCCAGCAAGGAGAGTGTGTGCCATAGAAGTAACTTCAGGACATGGAAGGTTGAGGCAAGGGAGAAAGAAAGAGAAAGGCACCTCACCTCACCTGGTAGCCATCCCTACTGGACAATGCAGAAGCAATGCAGATGAGCTCAAAAGATTGCCTGATCAACCACCACAGGTGGAAACTGCATTGTGGGAGTAAGGTACTTAACAGAATGAACAAATTCATAAATATTAAGGCTAGAAGGGCCCATTATGATAATCTAATCTGACCTCCTGCATAACTAGGGCCGTACCAAATTCACAGTCCATTTTGGTCAATTTCATGGTCATAGGATTTTAAAATTTGTAAATTTCATTATTTCAGCTATTTAAATCTGAAATTTCAAGGTGTTGTAACTGTAGGGGTCCTGACCCAAAAAGGAGTTGGGGGGGGGGGGGTTTGCAAGATTATTGTAGGGGAGGTTGCGGTACTGCTACCCTTACTTCTGTGCTGCTGCTGGCAGTGGCCCTACTTCAGAGCTGGGCAGCTATAGAGTAGTAGCTGCTGGCTGGGAGCCCAGCTCCGAAGGCAGAGCCACCGGCAGCAGCAGTGCAGAAGTAAGAATGGCATGATATGGTACTGCCATCGTTACTTCTGTGCTGCTGCTGGCTGAGAGCTGCCTTCAGCACTGAGCACCTGGCCAACAGCCACCCCTCTCCTGCCGCCCAGCTCTGAAGGCATCACAGAAGTAAGGGTGGCAATACTGTGACCCCCCTAAAATAACCTTGCGACCTCCCCATGCAACTCCCTTTTGGGTCAGGACCCCCAATTTGAAAAATGCTGGTCTCCCCCATGAAAGCTGTGTAGTATAGGGTAAAAGCACACAAAAGACCAGATTTCACGGGGGAGACCAGATTTCATGGTCCGTGATGCGTTTTTCATGGCTGTGAATTTGGTAAGGCCCTATGCATAACAGGCCAGAGATCCTCACCCAGTATTCTCTGCATCAAGCCCATAGCTTCTTCTTTGAGTTATAGCATATCTTTTAGGAAAATATCCCATCTCAATTTGAAAACTTCAAGTGATGGAGAATCCACAATGTCCATAGGTAAGATGGCTTTGGATAGGCTGGATACAGATGCAGAAAGATTCCAGTGGCTGTGCAAGGCTGAGTCTGGCTACAGTACACTTTTGAAGGGATATTTAAACTCCCAGCAGCCAGCCACACTAATCACAGCTTTCAAACCTGAAAAGCACCCCTGGTCATTATATTATTGAAGGCCACTCACTGGTTTCACCATCTTTTTTACCACATTGAATACTCGGCTTTTTTTCAGGTCCAGAGCCTCCGAGTTCTCAGAATGGAAATCCCAGCTGGAGACCTTGAGCTCAGCAGCACCTAGTGAAGATGTCAAAGAATCAGACTGACAGATCTCATCCTTTGATTGCTCATCTAATGGAACCAAATGTGCTCTGTTAGAGGATGAAACTGACACGTCTTAAAAGCTAGAGCTGTTACTTTCTAAGGCTCTATCTACATTCAGGAAATTTACCTTTGCTCTAACTCTAGTGCAAATATGTTGCACTGATGTAAAGCAGGGCTTACACAAGTGTGACTTAACCCAATAAAGAAATTGCCCCTGGTGTAACTACATCAAGATAATTACACTTGCACAAATTCCCAATGTAGACACACCACACTGCTGTAAAATGGGGTTTACAATGCCACAGTTTATACTGCTAAGTCACACTACACTGATGTAAATTTCTTTAGTGTACAGACGCTCCCCCGGGTTACGCAAACCCGATTTACGGAAATCCGCACTGAAGGAAAAAGTTCCGTAAGCTTTTTTTTTTTTTTTGGTGCGCGTAAAAGTTGGGTATACGTTCCCGACTTATGCAAAATTCGACTTACGCAAGGCGTTCCGGAATGGAATGCTTGCGTAAGTTGGGGAGCATCTGTAGATAAGGCCCTAAGAAAGGAAGGAGAATACATCCATTTGGGCTTCAGAAAGCAATAAGAAAAAGAACTGAGGTACATCAAGATACAAAAGCAGAAACACTAAAATTCATTCCTTGCCCAGTGGTACATGCTACAAAACTCATTGATAAAAACTTCCCTCCTCAACCCACAACAAAAAGGTTTCAAAAATATCTGCATTAAAGCATAATCTGCAAGATGCCAACAAGGCAAGCTTCCCTCCATAGAGAAGGGAAGGAGAAGCAGATAATTTGCCTTCACAATTCAAATGGACAGAACTTTTACCACACACTTTCCACTGCTGTGATACTGGTCACAGATCCCAATACTTGCAGCAGAATCTAATCTTTCATTAAAAAAAAAAAAAAAAAAAAAGGGAGCTAGCCTTTATTGTGAAAATACTCTTTGGCAATGAATCTAAGCTATTCTGTCTTCTTGACAGCCTCAGACAGTAATTCTAAGACAGATGTGAAGTCCCCCCATTCATCTCAATAGGTTTTTAATTTTGAATATAAATGTCAAATCTAAGAATTTCACTCAGGTTTGACAAATCCACTCACCAGTGGTAAGAAATGAGCAAAGCTCTTAACGTGTAATGCTGCATCATGCTCTGAACGCTACTCTGTTTAGACCACGGTGATGAATTGCATGATGAGATTTGTAGACTCTGCTTCTCTTTTACAGATCCCCGTTTTAAGGGACCCTGCTGTAGGTCTTCATGGGTAACATCTGTCCCACCAGCAGTATTTTGGTGACTCCTGCCCTACAGTGAAACATGGACATACAAACCCCACTTACCATCTGCTAAGCACTTGGATTCAAGATCAAAGACCAGCCAGTCTTGTTCGCCTTCCTTGCACTCAACATGGAGAACATCATTAAGGGCCCCAACAAACTCCATCACATTTAAGAACCCCAGCTCCTTCACGGATAGCTTCTCTTTAAAATGTGCCTGTTGCCAGAAAAGAAGAGTTTTACAAGGCATATTCAACTGCCTTTTAAAAAAAAACAAAAAACAAAAAAAAAAACACTGCGACCACACCATTCTAAAGGGAGTTAAAAGCATGGGGAGGAAAAAAATTCCAAAGCTATAAAAACAGTTCAATGGTATCTTTTAAACAAAACTGTTTCACAGTCGGGACTATAAGCTGGTACAAATCATATCCAGATGACTTGCAACCTTCTCATTCTTGGTGCTGGACATGGAATGCAGCACTCCACAGTGCATCAATTACAAGGTTCAACGCTGTGTAACAGACACATACGTGATCCCTAAAACTGGACATAGGATGTAGATTTACATTTTGAACATCTAATAATTTTGTTAAATAACCAAAAAATGTGTTTAGCTGGATCACATGACTATAGATAGAAGCCTGCACCCAGACAGAACTAGCTTGAACACTAGTTCCCTAATATTAATGGAGCTGCTCCTCAACAGCAAAAAAAATGAGACTTTGTACAAAATACATTTATTCAGTTCTCTTAAGCTTCTTAAGAAGGGTATTTCATTTACTTACAGGATTCCACAAGGATTCGAAAAATCAATATTTCAGCCTCTCTGGCCTGCCTCAAGATTAATTAAATAAAATACCCTTTGAAAACTGTTTAAAAGAATTATTGGAGTAATTAAGTTTTGGGGGAATATTCCTATTTCCTCATTGTCAGCATGTGAATGGACATGAGTTAGGCGACATCATCTTAGCTCCTACTGGGTATTTATCTTCACCATAAAGCCAACACACAGAGTTGGCAGCTTTTTCTGGAGGGGACCTGCACTGAAAAGAGAAAACTGCTCTACCAGAGCTGAGAGAGAAGCTTACAGAGATCTACATGTAGCATGCCCAGCTTTAACCAAACTGAATAAAGAGTCCCTACCTGCTAGAGGCAAAACTTACCTCAAACTCACCAGGTAGCTTAGAAGCAAGCAAACCCTCAGGATACTGGGCTGCAACCTACACGATAGGAAAAGACACATCATAACCAGACAGTTGTGTACCTGGACCTTAGGTGAAAGAGGGAGTAACTATAGGTTTCATATTGCAACACAGACAACTAAACAGCATGTTATGCGTGCAAAACAAGTACTTATAGAAAGTTAGGGGCCCTAGCTTTTTAATGACATGCACTTTATTACTAGCCCCTGTAGCTAGACATGTTGGACCTTCTATCTGTCGCTGCCCCCAATTAGCAGTGCTTTGCCACTCATCCAGAACCTCAGACTTGCATAACTTAATTTCTGAGGGTACATATAAACTGGAAAAGGAGGAAAGGACTACAGATAGCATGTGCATGTTTGGAATTCATGGCCCCACACAGTGAAACAAGCAGGAGGAGCAAATGGAAGAGCCCTTTAGATGATCTGCATTTTGCATTTGACCCGTTGACCTCAGCTGTGGACACAGGCCCTGCTAGAAGATACAGAAAGTGCACCCAGAGCCTGGCTCAGTTACAAGAGAGAATCTCAATGGAAAGTATCTATCCAGAAGCGTAATTTACTTGGCATGGGTTCATCTGTCCCAATCAGCACGTCCACACATCTCTGAACTCAGTGCAAAGAGAATCTCTGTTGTATACAAGGATTATGAAAATTCCACATTGTAGAATAGCTGCAAAGACCAAAAGTCTAATTTCCCAGCTAAATAATCTAGGCCAGTGGTTTTGAAGACCTTTCACATACCTTTACCTTCTTTTCCAAAAAGGCACCATCCTAACACCCCTAGCCAAATCTAGCCAAAAACCCCTCTCCCACTTAGCAATATGGGAAGGACAAAGTAGTCATGGCTCCTACATCTACCTGTTCACGACCTCCAGGTTCAGAACCCCTGACCCAGACAGCTATGCTGAGAAGCCCAAAATTAGCAGTCCACCACTGTATTTCAGTATGATTGCTTAAGTGCACCCATAACATGCAAGGTACTGTCCACACTTATAGGAAGATGGTGAGCTCTTTAGCGCATGAACTATCTGTAAAATTTCAGTTGCTGTGAAGGGGAACAGTTCAAGACACAAGCAGTAAAAGAGATGATAGTAGATTATTGTCCAGTGTGATCTCACTCCCCCTAAATACACACATTTAAATAATCTATAGGGTGTCACCACCTTTCATAGGTTCTGGTTCTGCACAAGCATCAGGATTCATAGATAGCCTGGAAAAACCCAGCAGAGAATACAGATTATCTGATGCCAAAGACAGAGGAAACAACATATTTCAATCTTTCGGGAAGAGAGGCAGACCACCGGCAGGCTGATGCCACATCATCTTCCCTAATTTACCTGTAACCACCAAGTCTACTGAGAAGCAGTGGTGGTGTTCCTTGATCATCAGGCTTTAGACATGCTAATGTCTAAATGCTTATTCCTGCCCAAAGCTTAGAGATATTTCCAGATATGAACAACACTTACAACTCGGATCTTTTCTTTGAGTTCTGAGCTGACTGTCCCTCCGGCTCCCTTCTGTGCAAGCATCATCTTAATATCCTTCTCCAACTTCAAGGAAAAAGCCAAAAATCATACCAAGAACAAAAAGGTGAATTCCAAGGCTCAAGAAAACTCATATCAATTGTGCAATCAAGGGGGCAAATAATTACAGTAAAAGATTTGTTTATTAGTGGAAATTACATAGAGATTAGGATTGCAGTGAAACAGGATTGAATGTCAGCATCTAGCAAAGGATTTTTAAAACACACAGCATGCATAAGATGCACAACCATTAACTCTAAAACAGCTCAGATACAGGCACTTGGAATGTCTAGTACAGTGGTCCCCAACCTTTTCAGTGTGGCGGGCGCCTGACGACTAGCCGCCGAAGAGCACGGCCACCGGACAAGCAGCCACCGAAATGCCACCGAAAAGCAGCAGCATTTCAGCAGTGACGCTTCTTGACGTTGCCGCTTCTCGGCGGCATTCTGGCGGCTGCTTGATCGGCGGCAGCACTCCTCGGCGGCGGGGCACTCCCTTATCAGTAGGCGGGCGCACACAGACGCCCCGGCGGGCACCATGGTGCCCATGGGCACCATGTTGGGGACCACTGGTCTAGTAGTTCTTGCCCTCCATAATCTCTGTTGACTATTCTGTAGATCACCAATACTGATGATGGATCTTGCTGTGATGCAGGGGTCTCCAATTAATTATTGCTTACATTTGCCATTATACCACCGGTGTTGCACCACCTCATCATAAAGCAGACTTCGTGCTAGCCATAAAGCAGGGCCGTCCCTAGCCATTTTGGTGCCCTACGCAGCCCCCCCGGGGGGGGGGCGGTAACGCCTCCGCGGGCGGGGGGGGGGAGGGGGACGGTTTGGGAGGCAGGGGGGAAAACGCCCCCCAGCACGAGCCAGCAGAGTGGAGCGGGTTGGGCCCAGGTCGTGCCACTTCCTGCCGCCCAGTGAGTGCAGGGCAGGCCCGACCCCGCACTCACGGGGCGGTGGGAAGTGGAGTAACCCAGCCACAGCCTGCTCCGCTCTGCTCCCCTGGCTCCCAGCCTTCGGGCTTGGGGGGCAGAGGGGAACCACCCCCCAGTACTCACCGGCAGCGCAGCTGGGAGCCAGGGGAGCAGAGCAGGCTGGGGCCGGGTCACTCCACTTACTGCTACCGGTGAGTGCAGGCCCGACCCCTGCTGTAGTCCTCAGGAGAGTGGGGGCGGGGCTGGGGCAGAGCAGGGGCAGGAAGAGGTGGGGCAGGGGTGGAGCAGGGGTAGGGACTTTGGGGAAGGGGTGGAGTGGGGGCAGGGCTTGGGAAGAGCAGGGGCAGGGGCCATGGGGAAGAGGCGGAGCAGGGGCTGGAGCAGCATGCAGCTGCGTAGGGCACCAGGAAATTTGGTGCCACAAATTTCCTGGTGCCCTACACAGCTGTGTACTTTGCGTATGGGTAGGTACGACCCTGGCCATAAGCAAGCTTTCTGGAGCTCTCAGAACACCTCACACACTTTCTTTCATTCTTCCTTTGTCCCGAAGGCTCTTGCCATGGCATTCTCCCACCTACCATCCCATGGCATATGGGCCTTCTAGCAGGAACTAACTATACTGCAGCCTATTACAATTCTGGATCAGTTCCCTCCCACAGCCTACACTTCATCCAAACCTCCCTGCTAAACCTATCCTTTGTATTCTTTCCCACTCATGTCTATGCACCTACCCCCATGCTGTCCCCTATATACAGAACTCTCTCTCTCATTTGCTAAATGACCCTCTTAGGTGTGAAGTATTATTCATTTCAAATCCCTCCTTAACACATGCTGCTCCATTAGTACTTCAACTATGATCTAAAATAATCCACACCACCTCCCATTTGTACCATTAACCATTGTATTCATCGTAGGTCAGTATTGGATTGTCTGTGCCTGATCACCTAGGTAAGCACACTGGGGTGAGGAGAGTGAGTGTCTTCCTTTGTCTGAATATTGCCTAGCACACAGAACTCAATAACAATGGCTGGCCTTTGGACCAAGCCCTTCCCTGGTGCTAATAAACGGTCCAGTTATATTCTACCTCAGCATAGAGCCCATCAGGACCAGAAAAGACAAAGGAAATAGTGTCTTTCAGTTATGGCATTACCTGGAAAAGCCTTCATTCTTTTTTGTCCTTGGGAGGAAGTATATCTAGTAGTCTGAGCAAAGTACAGGGACTCAAGGCTCCTGGTTTCTATTCCTTTCTCTATGAGATTCTGTGTGACCTAGGACATGTGACTTAACCACAGTGTACCTCAGTTTCCATATGTGTAAAGTGGGAATAGTTACCATGGCTTATCTACCCTCACAGGAGGGTTATGAGGCTTAATGTTAAGTGCTCTGAGATCTTTGAGTGGAAGGCACTCTATCATTAGGTAACAAGTTGATGGTCATTACAGGAATTGGCCAATGGGTGATCTGTAACATGAGTACAGAGATTTTGCACACCAGAAATAGGATTTTGATAGCCCACTGGACTCCCATGCCAATATCAATTTGTTTCTTGTTGAACTAATCTGAAAACAATTTAGAAAACCTTGTTTTGCCTTGTACTGATGATACACTATATCCCAGAGACAATTACATTATTAAATGACTCTGCTTAAGGATAAGAGACCCCACAGCTCACTTCTTCAGTTACTCACTTGTTTCAGTCTCTCACCACAGTTCCCTACTTCTGCTTCCACCGGCTCTGATCCCCATTTTGGTGTTTTGAGGCTCTCTGTACATAAGACAGATCCTGGAGGGGGTGTCCTAACTGCAGGTGGTGGCAGAGAATCAGACTTGGCCTGCTCTGCTTTCTTTGGCTGAATCACCATCTCACCTTAAGCAGAGAAAAGGTTTATACATGGCATTAATCAAACTACATGAACATGCAGATCACAGTTTTCCATTTCCCTGGCAGGCAGGCATTGTTGGGCTCACACCAATGTTTATCCAGCTCCGCAACAAAGAGGCAACCTTTGTCATATTAATAAAAGCTATCTAGAGAGTATACACTTCAGATTAGCTAAACTTGCCCCTCTCCATCTACCTACCCCGGAGAACACAGAGGAGGAATCATATAATAAAGCCCCAAGTCATACAGAGCCAGAATCCTTTGGCACTGGGCTGGGCACACAGCTGCGGCAGCAGCACCACTACAGCCCTCCTGTGCTGAATCCTAAAGGATGGGTGCTATTGCAGCCAGTGGAGACCTAGCCCCTTTCACCTGAAACAAGGTCTGCTTGAAGAAAAAGTGATAATATGTGCTAATCAGAACTATCTGCCCCAAGTTAAATACATATACAGCCTCACCCTGTGACAGCTTTTCCTGCTGTTGTTTAACTGAGGGGCTTTCCTTCAGGGTCAGCAGAGAGCCCGCCCTGGTCTGCTCAATGGCAATGATATCAGAGGCTGCGCTCAGCACTTCAATCATGGAGAAGAATCCATAGCGCATATACTGGAATGTCCGTCCAAAACGCCTGGCGAAGGCCTTATCAAAATCTGAAAGCAAGACTGGGGACAGACTAAGCAGGTCCTTCAGCTCACTCTTCACCATAGCTGGCAGGATAGGAGGGGTCCGGCCCCGCCGGGGCAGGCTGGGGTGAGAGAAGGCATTTGTTCTTCGCATGACATTTCGCACCTTAGAACTGGTCCTCTGTTTGGCAACCAAACTTGCCATTCCCCTGGTGGTCTCATCTGCAATGACTAAAGCAGCAGAAATAAATAGTTAAAGCTGTGTTGGGTAATGCTCTTCCTCTCTTCCCCTTCCCTTTTACTAGCCCCTTTCTGAGGAAACAATCCTCTTCAAAGAGCAAATTGCACTAATCAGTTATTGCTGAACTCTACCATTAATGATGGAAAGCATAGTAACTTATAGCTTTTATCCTCCCCCGTAAGTCGGTCTGGAACAGCTTTAACATCCCATAGAGGGCAATGTGTCAGCACCATGATCTCAGCAGATCATGATCCAAGCAGAGAGGGCTGCTGAGCCTACTAAGTGCTTGAACAGGAGATCACATGAGAAACCCCAGATATTGTAGAAGGCTGTGTTGGCCACTCAATAGATGGCACCCTTCCCTGTGAGCCAGTATTGCAACAAAACCCTACTGGACCTTTTGATAGTGCTACAACACAATGTGCTTTGCTGGAGCTACAGCCTTTTGAACAAGATGTAAAACCAAGGCCCTAACCACCTGTCATCATGGCATTTTTCACAATGTTAAAAGTGTTAGCAACAGTGTCTTGGACCAATTCCAATTTGTGCAGTTACATTCTACCTAAATTCACCTTGCAATTTCAATCAGATACAGCATTCTTTTTTCACTGCCCTACACTGATGTGCAGTTTAGCTTCAGTATCTACAACTATTTGATAAAGTGATCCCTGTATATACATAGCTGGTGTCAGTTCATGGCAACTGCATGTGTATTTCCCCCTTGTGCTCCAGCAAGGGCACCCACTCTAGACTCCCAGCTCCTCACCTCTCTGGGGCAGAGACCCATATCTCTTTCCCTCCTGACAGGGGTTTTTCCAGGCTGCAGTTCCCTAGTAAGTCAGAATGCCTAAGCAGGTCTCCATCTGTGCTTTGCCTTTTCATCAGCGGCTATAAACAGTGTAAGTGCCCACAGTTATAAGTTACCACACAGCCCTTTCCAAGCAAGCACATTCATTCTTAAGATGAAAGACTATTAAAAACAATAAAAGAACCTACCCACCATGCTAATAAGCTCATTAGAGATCAACCTGAACTTGAGCAAGAGTTCTAGTAGGTGATCGCTCCTTCGAACCCCACTATGGGGCTTTTCCGTGGTTACAACAGCTGTTTGCTCAAAACACACATATTCATAGATTAGCCTTTCCTTTATACAGCTTGTGTCTTTGTGTTTGAGAGGCCATGCATACATCATCAGTCAGACAATGGCACTCTCCTCTGGGCATAGCATCGAAAGGTTGGGTCCAGAGGAGGCACTCTGCATTCACCTCCTCCCAGGTATTTCCTAGAAAACCCACTTAACTTTGTCCCAAAAGTTCCTTCTTGTCTGGCACATTGCTTAAGAGTCCTTTGAAACTCAACACTTCTCAGGGTATACATTGGCCAAGTCTTTCCTTCCTAGAGAAGTTGCATACAATCCCATAATAATACAATACAATAATACAAACTTTGCATTTATAATACAGTGGACTCCAAAGCTATTTAACCTTAATTCCATATCATCTCCAAAAGACATTCCAGGAAATTGCCATATCTGTCACAGCTTGCACAGTGCTTTGGGAGGCCTCAAATTAAGAAGCACTATCTACATGCCTCTAAAACAAGCCAGCACCACCAGTGAGAGAGGATGTTATTAATACCAAACCTTGAATACCTTCAGTTATAGGGGGCACATAGCTAGCCTTGCAAGATCTCTCTGGACGGATGGATTGGTATTATGGAGCTTACCAAAGAATGCTGTGAACATTTTTGGAGACTGAGCTATGCTCTCCCAGCATTTCCACATCACCCCTCTTATTTCTTAAAAAAAGATTTTAAAATGTCAATTCATCCTCCCCCTGGAGCTGCTTGCCCCTCCATTTTGCAAAACTCACTCCTCCCAAAACAGTGCTGCTGCTGCTGATCATTCCAAAGACTCTGTTCCCAAAGGTGAGGAAACAAGAAAGAAGTAGGATCTGGGTACCTTCCCCCACGTCCAAATGCTCCACATCCAGGGTCCACACACTACACCAGCCTTGTATCATGCAATACAGACTACAAGTACAGCACGAGACTGTTCTACTGAATACCTTTCCATGCTTGGGAGAGGGTTCCCAAGTCATTTGCTCCTCTTGCCAGGGGAGTCGCGCACCCACCTTTCAGTACAACATAGCCATCTCTACAGGAGCAGATGTTGACGACATCGGGCATGTCCTTCACCAGCTCCATGGTGGATCGGTAGCCCAGGGTGTGCAACGGGAGAGGTTTGCCGATCATAGTCAGGTACTCCTGCTCCAGCTGCACTGGGGTCAGGCCCTCTTTGACAGCCATCAGCAGTGACCTCACCTCTTTCCTCAGTGAGTCCATGAGGCGCTCTTGGTCCGACATGTTTGCGCTAGGGGAAAGACAGAGTGAGCAGAAAGCACAGCTTCCTGCAGGGAGGAGAGGCACTGGAACCACGTCAGTGATGGACTTTTACAGCAAGCCCTAGAGACAGGCAAGCAAGGGCACCAGGGAAGGAAAGGGGAGGAGAGCAGGGTGGGAGGGGGGACTCTGAGCCAGCACCAAGAGTGCAGCACAACAGCCCTTGCCCCACAGTTACTGCCCCTGCATCACCCTGTCCCCTTCTCCCCAGAATCACTGCCCCCTCTGCAGTTATTGCCCCCTCAGAATTACTGCTCCTCTCCCCACGAAATTACTGTCCCTCATGCAGTTACTGCCCCTCCCTCACCCCCGGGGTTATTGCCACTGCGTCTCCCTGTCCCTTCCCCCCACAACTAGCGCCCCCTCTGCTGTTAGCGCCCCGCCCCCATGGCGATTCCTGCCCCAAGCCCTCCTCCCTCCCATCCCCGCAGAATCGCCCCTCCGCCCCCCACCTTCCCGCGGGCTCGGACTGTGTCCTCGCGCCGCGTCTTCTCGCCGGGTCGCTCCCTCACGTGGTGCCCACTCTGTGCGCCTGCGCACAAACGCCCCGCCCCTGTGTCCTCCCACCCCACCAGACCATACAACGGCGCCTGAGGAGGGGCGTTCTACCAGCTAGACCATAGAGAGCCGCGGAGGGGCGCTAGAGCCTCACCAGCGGCACATAACGCCACCCAGTGGTGCGAGCGAGGTACTGCGCTCAGGCAACCCGCCCCCTGCTGGGGCTGATGCTGGGCCAGCTTTCCATAGGTCGGGAGCTGCCCATAGGGCGGGGTCCCCACCCAAAACAGTGAGGTGCCTGTGCGGGAGCAGCCAGGCCTGAGTTCCATTCCAGGTGACAGGCATCAACAGTACAGATGTACCCCCAAAGTTGTACTGAGTGGCCCCTTTGCTGAGCTCCCGTCTGACCCTTCGGGCCACCCCATGCATGTCCCACGGAGCCATGTCCTACTGCGCCATGCTAGCGATGCCCATCCTGGTAACCCATAACCATGTGAGGCACAAAGCAAAACATGAGATCTCTACGTGGGCTTCAGACAGACCTGACAGCACAACCAGCTAGATCCATTCAGGGCTTGGTACAATGAGAGCAATGGGGCCATGAAAGCAGGCCCAGGACCTTGCCACAGAATCATGATTGAGCCCTGCCCCTTCAGGCTCAAAGAAAGCAAAGGGATGGGGGGAAAGAATAGAAAAAAAAAAAATCAACCACACCCCAACATAAACCTCCAGCCCAGCCAGGGCCGGCTCTAGGCACCAGCAAACCAAGCAGCTGCTTGGGGCAGCACATTTGCAGGGGGCGGCATTCGGGCCATCCTTGTTTGTTTGTTTTTTTAACTCACTTCTTCCCCTCTCACAACCCTGCAGAAGCGGAGCCACGGAGCAGCTGGGGATCCAGCATGGGAGCTGAGAACCCACGGGACCCTGGGAGCTNACCAGGGGTGGGCAAATTTTTTGGCCCGAGGGCCACATCGGGGTTGCAAAACTATATGAAGGGCAGGGTAGGGAAGGCTGTGCCTCCCCAAACAGCCAGGCCCTGCCCCCTATTCGCCCCCTCCCACTTCCCGCCCCCTGACTGCCCCCCTCAAAATCCCCAACCCATCCAACCTCCCCTGCTCCTTGTCCCCTGACCACCCCCTCCCAGGATTCCCTGCCCCTAACCACCCTCCCGGGACCCCACCCCCTATCCAAACCCCCCTTCTCCCTGTCCCCTGACTGCCCCAACCCCTACCCACACACCTGCCGCCTGACAGGTCCCCCGGGACTCCCACACCTATCCAACCCCCCGTTCCCCATTCCCTGACCACCCCCCCAGAACCTCCACCCCATCCAACCACCCCCTGTCCCCTGACTGCCCCCCGGTACTCCTCGCTCCCCACCCCCTTACCATGCCAGAGCCAGCCACACCGCCACGCTGCCCTGCAGGAGCAGCGGGCCAGAGCGCTGGCGGCGCAGCAAGCTGAGGCTGCGGGGGAGGGGGAACAGCAGAGGAGGGGCTGAGGGCTAGCCTCCCTGGCCGGGATCTCAGGGGCCGGGCAGGACAGTCCCGCGGGCCGTAGTTTGCCCACCTCTGCCTTACACATTCCACAGACCTACCTCATGGAAGGTTAGGAAAATTCCCAGAAAGGATCATTGCTCCACAACACTGATGTTTCAACACAACAGCACAATGTAATGGCACAGTGTGTATATTACGGCACCAAAACCTAGGCTTGTACAAAATGATGCAAGCACTGAAAAATGTCAGACAAATCATTAAGACTTGGGCAGGGACGTCCATACCCATACGCAAAGTACGCAGCTGCGTACTGCTTCAAGAGGCCAGCCTGATCCCCCGGCCGGCTGAGCTGCCCAGGAAAGCTGCCCCCACCCCTGCTCCGCCTCTTCCCCAAAGCCCCCGCCCTTGCTCTGCCCCCACCCCGCCTCTTCCCGCATCTGCTCTGCCCCACCCCCACTCCACCCCTTCCCCTGAGCAACATTCCAGGGGTCTGCAGCAGGGGTCAGGCGTGCCCTGCACTCACTCGGCGGCGGGAAGTGGAGCGACCCGGCCCTAGCCCTCTCTGCACCGCCAGTGAGTGTTGGGGGGCAGTTCCCCCCTGCCCCCTAAGTCCCAAGGCTGGGAGCCAGGGGAGCAGAGCGGAGTGGGCTGGGGCTGGGTCACTCCACTTCCCACCACCCCGTGAGTGCGAGGTCGGGCCTGCCCTGCACTCACCGGGCAGCAGGAAGTGGAGCAACCCAGCCCCAACGTGCTGGCGGGTGGTTTCCCTCCTGCCCCCCAAGCCTGCTCCTGCCCTCCTGCAGAGGCCTGGGGCCAGCCCCCACCCCCCAGAGGCCTGGGGCCAACCCCCACCCCGCAGGGGGGCTGCGTAGGGCACCAAAATGTCTAGGGACGGCCCTGGACCTGGGAAGAAATGAAGAGGCATTAATCAATCCCAGTTGGTGTTACAAGCCTTGTGGATGGGGGGAAAGCAGTAGATGTGGTATATCTTGACTTTAGTAAGGCTTTTGATACTGTCTCGCATGACCTTCCCTTAAACAAACTAGGTAAATACAACCTAGATGGCGCTACTAAAAGGTGGGTGCATAACTGGTTCCCAGAGAGTAGTTATCACTGGTTCAGAGTCATGCTGGAAGGGCATAACGAGTGGGGTCCCGCAGGGATCAGTTCTGGGTCCAGTTCTGTTCAATATCGTCATCAATTATTTAGATAGTGGCATAGAGAATACACTTATAAATTTTGCGGACAATACCAAGTTGGGAGGGGTTGCAAGTGCTTTGGAGGATAGGATTAAAATTCAAAATGCTCTGGACAAACTGGAATAATGGTCTGAAGTAAGTAGGATGAAATTCAATAAGGACAAATGCAAAGTACTCCACTTAGGAAGGAACAATCAGTTGCACACAACAAAATGGGAAATGACTGCCTAGGAAGGAGTACTGCGGAAAGGGATCTGGGGGTCATAGTGGATCACAAGCTAAATATGAGTCAACAGTGTAACGCTGTTGCAAAAAAAGCAAACATAATTCTGGGATGTATTAGCAGGAGTATTGTAAGCAAGACATGAGAAGTAATTCTTCTGCTCTACTCCACACTGATTAGGCCTCAACTGGAGTACTGCATCTAGTTCTGGGTGCCACATTTCAGGAAAGATGTGGAGAAATTGGAGAAAGTCCAGAGAAGAGCAACAAAAATGATTAAAGATCTTTGAAAACATGACCTATGAGGGAAGACTGAAAAAATTGGGTTTATTTAGTCTGGAGAAGAGATGCCTGAAAGGAGACATAACCTTTTTCAAGTACATAAAAGGTTGTTACAAGGAAGAGGGAGAAAAATTGTTCTTCTGAGGATAGGACAAGAAGCAATGGGCTTAAATTGCAGCCAGGGCGGTTTAGGTTGGACATTAGGAAAAACTTCCTAATTGTCAGAGTGGTTAAGCACTGGAATAAATTGCCTAGTGAGGTGGTGGAATCTCCATCGTTCGGGATTTTTAAGAGCAGGTTGGACAAACGCCTGTCAGGGATGCTCTAGATAATACTTAGTCCTGCCATGAGTGCAGGGGACTGGACTAGATGACCTCTCGAGATCCCTTCCAGTTCTATGATTTTTCTGGGTAGAAGAGTATTGATTTATGTCCTTTAGATCCCATGCAATCAAGCCAATTTTCTCCATCTCTTTATTAATCTGTCATCTTATAACAAAGTGACCCTGTCCTTTAGAGCCAACACAATAGAATAATAGTTGGCACTTTACCCCTTCAAAGCACTTAAATATTAATCAGCACCTCTGTGTGAAATAGGTATTATTCCCCTTTTACATACACACAAACTGAGAAAAGAACGGGACCAATTTTAATTTATTGCAACAAAATTAAAATGGATACATTTTACATATTTTGATAGTTTTTGGAATATTTTTGCAGAACTCTGTTTATAATCCCTACTTTACAGAGGCGAAATCCAAGGATGAAAGGTTAAGTGACTTGCCCAAGGGTAAAAGGGGAATCACTGTCAATCTGGATTAGAATTCCTGACTCCCAGTCCTGTGTTCAGGCCAATGTTCTATTTCTCTTCCTTAGTCCATCTGTGATGCCTGTTCAGTTATTTTGTTTATTTCCAAAAAGTTGTACGTTTCAGTACAATTCCCAGAGACTCAGGCTACAGATTAAGGGGTTTGGAGAAAACAGGGGGGAAATGCCTGCACTTGAGTAAACGATTCCTGTCTTCATTCTACACAGATTTTCCACAGGGCAGGAGTAAACATGCTGCACTATTCTCAAATCCAAATTCCTGAGATCAACTGAGAGTTGCTCAGCTGCAAACTGCTCTTACAAAGAACCCTTGGGAAATAGCATCCAGAACACCAGACAAGAAATCAAAGGTCCAGGCTCTTATAGTTATTAAAGATTGCATCGTACTTTTGGCGAGAAAGGGCCATAGCTGAAGCAGTCTGACCAACTTTCAGAATTACTTACTGCTGACCTGAAATTCCACTTGCAGTTCCCATTGGATATGGGAATCCTTCTCTGTTCTCTTCCCATTCCACACTGTTCCATAATGTTAATATACCTGGTTAAACAGGCAATTTTTTTTGTATGTATATAGTTCAGGGGTCTCAAACACGCGGCCCACGGGCCGCATGCGGCCCGCTAGCTCCTCCCGGCCCCCCCTGTTTACCTGGCCGACCTGCACCGGGGGCAGGGCAGGCTCCCTGCTTGCCTGCCCTGCAGCGGCGTCGCACCAGGAAGCAGCTGGAACCCGGGGGAGGAGGGGCGCAGGGGTGTGTGTGGATGTTGCTTCAGGCACCGCCCCCAGCAGCTCCCATTGGCCACAGTTCCCCATTCCCGGCCAATGGGAACTGCTGGGGGCGGTGCCTGAAGCAACAGCCACACCCCCCCCTGCGCCCCTCCTTCCCCGGGTTCCAGCTGCTTCCTGGTGCGACGCGACGCGCGGCAGGCAAGCAGGGAGCCTGCCCTGCCCCCGGTGCGGGTCGGGCCGGAGACCGCCCCCCGCACTCCTCCTGCACCCCGNTATAGTTTATAAAGCATTTGGGGATGATTAAGGACACCATTAATTATGTATCACTGTTTTCTCCCAAGTACCTACCCAACTCCATTTGCTTGACAGTAGTCCCATTCATTCAACATTTCCCTGGGATCAGTAATCTGCCAGTAAAGAATATGTTTCAAGATCCTAACACTACAAACTAGATCAGGGAGTAGAAAGTTCAGAGTTCAGGCATGCCTGTAATATCCTGACTTAGCAGGCTGCAAAGATTTCCAATAAAACAGGAATCCAAGAGAAAACAAAGACTGTTGCCATGCTAACTCTACTCCCTTCCTCTTTCTCCTCCTCCTCTAACAATGCACATACCTGCTGGACAACAGCATAGCTGTGCTTCTAGATAAACTCTGGATATCAGCACTAAGTCAGCACCAACTCATCAGAAGGGAGGTTGCTGCTTCTGTGTGCTGAGGACTAGCATTGTCTTGCTGCTGAACTGATTTCTTATAGCATAGATTGGGCCTAACCACATTAGCCAACTCAGTTACAATGGTGTTATTCCCCAAATCTCTCTGAGGCTCAGTGTGGCTCTCATGAGCTCTTTGTTCAAAATGTCTAAGCCTCTGTTTCTCTTGGGGTTGGGAGCTGCTTGGCTGCCATTGCGGCTATAGTTGCTCTAAGGCAGGAGTGGGCAAACTTTTTGGCCCAAGGGCCACATCTGGATATGGAAATTGTATGGTGGGTCATGAATGCTCACGAAATTGGGGGTTGGATGCAGGAGGCGGTGAGGGCTTTGACTGGGGGTGCGGGCTCTGGGGTGGGGCTGGGGATGAAGGGGTGGGGGTGCAAGAGGGTGCTCCGGGCTGGGACCAATGGGTTCGGAGGGTGGGAGGGGGATCAGGGCTGGGGCAGGGGCGCAGGAGGGGGTCAGGGTGCAGGCTCCAGGCAGCGCTTACCTCAAGCAGCTCCCAGAAGCAGCGGCATGTCCTCCCTCCAGGTCCTATGCAGAGGCGCGTCCAGGCGGCTCTGCGCGCTGCCCCATCTGCAGGTGCTGCCCCAGCAGCTCCCATTGGCCATGGTTGCCAGCTAATGGGAGCTGTGGGGGTGGTGTGCAGAGCCCCACGGCTGCCCCTATGCGTAGGAGGCAGAGGGGGGACATGCTGCTGCTTCCAGGAGTCAAGCAGAGCCCTGCATGCACGGGGCAAGCCCCTGACCCCACTCCCCATCTGGATCAGGGCAAGTCCCTGTCCCCGCTCCCTGGCTAGAGCTCGAGGGCCGTATTAAAATGTCTGAAGGACCAGATGCGGCCCCCGGGCCGTAGTTTGCCCACCTCTGCTCTAAGGGGAATCCTTCTTCTCTGTCCCCATCAGCATCTCTGTACAGTTTGAGTAGGCTACATGTTGCATTGCTCTATCACCTGCCAGCATCAGTGCTCCCGCAACAGCAGCCAGGGGCAGATCTAAACTGTTGCTCTATTTACTGCAAACACTGCCTCCTCCCTCCCCACCTGCAAACCCAGACAGCCAAGGGTCCTCAGGTCCCCCATGCTACAAGTCAGGGTACATCACCTCTACCTGACCCACCCCTCCCCACAGGCTACAGGGCACCCACACTCCCTCCAATGACCCCTACCTACCCCAGCAAAAGAGGACCCACAGCCACTTTCATAGATTCCAAGGCCAAGGGACCATTGCGATCATCTAGTCTGAAATCCTGGATAACAGACCAGAAAATAATTCTTAATGCAAATCTTAAAGAAACGTATCCAATCGGGATTTAAAAATTGCCAGTGATGGAGAATCCACCACTGCCTGTGGTCAACTGTTCCAATGGTTAATTACCCTCACTGTTAAGTTTACATTTTCCCACCCAAAGAACCAACTTGCTGGTTACCAGCCTCCTTAGGGCAATTCAACTTCTGCCACTGCTGCCGCAGAGACCAGCAACCAGGTGCGACAGCCTCCCCAAGGCGGGGGGCGAGGAGGCTCCAGTTGGAAGGTGGGAGCAGCTGGTGGGTGCCTGTCACTGAGTGGTGGGAGAGGAGCAGATGAAGGGGGCTGAGAGAGAAGTTGCCTGAGGGAGGCCCTGGCTGAAGTGTCAGCTGCACAGCACCGCTCAACTCGGTTCCACTTTGAACGCAATGGGAACCTCAACCATTTCCAGACCGGGCTAAAGCCCTGCAGAGCCAATGCTGTAGCAAGGTCTGAACATGGGTAAGTGCCAGCTATGCTACAAACAGAGCTGGCTATGAGACCACTATGTTGTAGCTGGATCCCCACTACCACAATTGTGTCTGCAGTACAGATAGGCCCTAAGAAGCTCTCTCTCAGTCCACCCAAATTGCTTAGGATAGCTTGAAATCCTCAGATGCCAGAGTCAGCCTGAGCAAGCACTAACCTCTGCTTTGTTGGCGAGCAGCTCCCCCACATGGAAGAAAGCATAGAGAGCGAGCTGGCACATAGCACGGCCCTAACAGACAAATCTCACTCCTCAAAGGGAATGGAGAGTGAGTAAAAGTTAGAGAGCCCATATTTTCCCAAATGGAAAATGGGACACTGCACGGGGCCGGCCTGAGGCCCTCCTTTTCCGCCCCCACTGCCCGCCTGTGCAGAGCTGGCCTGAGCTCCCCCCCGCTGCCAGCCCAAACCACACCTGCTGCCCGCCCTGAGCCCTCCCTCCCACATGGGGCTGGCATCACTGCTCATCCCCACCCCCCTGCATGTTCCTCCGTGCCCCCCTAGGGGTCACCCCCCACTTTTTTGGCAAAACTGGGCATTTGTCCCATTTCCTCTTGCTGACTGATGATCAGTCAGCAAGAGCACACGGGACAAATGCCCAGTTTTGCCCAAAAAGTCGAGACAGCCAGGACAGGGCTTAAAAAACGGGACTATCCCGGCCAAAACAGGATGTATGGTCACCCTAGTAGACTCTAACATCCTCCTTGCACTGGCTTCCCTTGTCTGGCAATGCAGGTGATGGGAGATCTCCAGTGCTTGCATCCCCACCACTAGGACAACAGTGTCTGGGCCGGACGAGGCTGAACCTACCAAGGTGTCACAAGCAGAAGTCAGAATATGGTCGTAGCTGCTAGTCTAGAAGCTGGGTGTACCAAGTCACTTGGTTGGGGAAGATTTATCTGGGGAAGGGGATTACTTCTGCAAATATAAAGTCACTTAGTTTCATTTTAATGGAAAGAGACTTGAACAGTTCAGCTGCTCATTTTTTATTTCTTTAACGTCCAGGGTCATACAGGGTTGAATTTTCAGCAGCACAAGAATTCATTCCAATGTTCTCTATAATAAGATCCTTATTTTCTTTAGTATAGCCATTAACTTCAACATCCCACGCTAAATACTGTTATTTACAACAATTTAAATGTGCATACATAATTTTCCTGTGCTTCATACAGATCTACAAAGGACCAGTCACACTTCTGGCACCATATATAAATGAAGGCTGCTGTATTGTTAGTTACTTTGCCCACCAACAAAATGCAGCCCCTTCTGTGGGCAGAATACTGATACTAGGTATCAGCACACAGCAACATTTGGCAATGGTCTGGGACAGGAAGTGAAGGATATCAATGGGAACTGCAGAAAGGAACGGTTACAGTCTAATAGCAAATACCAATGAGAACCAAGGGAAGTGGGGGGAGAGAAACAGAAAGAAACCAAAGCAGAAGACAGGCGCTCAGGGCATTTCTGTTTCATTCTAGTTTCGGAGGCCAGAGGTGAACGAACGTAACCCTGGGCTTGTCATTGCTCTGCTAAGTGGATGCCTAGTTAAAAAAAATAAACTTTGTTAACTCAGAAAGAGGGAAAACCCCAATCAATTGAAACCAATTTCCGTGAGCCCCAAATTTAAACCACCACAAAATAGAATTTTCCTCTCCCAGAGGCCTGAGTGAAAAGTTTTATGCAGTTTACCCTGTAAGAATTAACCCTCTCCCTGCTAGCAGGCATGTACTGACAACCCAATGGGACCCTCTGATCTAGCATGCAAGTGAAAGGGCGTCCTTCACACCGCTGCTAAGTGTGTGAGTTACGTACGCAGATTATCATACCCCCCACGACACTTCACATCTTGAGACCCTGAGGAGCTATTTCAGGCACAAAGTTCCAGTTCTGTCATTTAAACAAGAGTCTTAAAGGCCCCATACCTCAGTGTCCCCAGTTGTAAAATGGGGACGTTGACTCTGACCTGCTACATAAAGCATTTGGAGATCTACTGATGAAAATCTCTAGAAAAGAGCTAGGTATTATTATTGTTAATCCTGCAACAAGCCCCGTGCCCTGAGCCCTAATGGAGCCTCGCTAAATTCAACCGAGCTCAGCTCAAGGGAGCACGTTGCTGGATTGGCATCGAACTGCCTCACTTGAATTTGAAAAGCAACGTAGTTGTTACATTCAGATGAGAACAGCTGTATGTCAATGTGCCCCTGCTGCATCGGGAACCCAACCACCAGTTTCTAGGGAGCAGAGACAGTGGGGAGCAATCCCCCCATCCCAAGCCCTAATGGAGATAGTTTCTAAACATGGGGAATATTCATGATTTGACTTGGGCAGTTGGTTTGGGATTCTCCACCCAAGTCATGGTGCTAGTGATGCCAGGAGAGTTCAGCAGCCTCATGAGCCAGATGGCTGCACTTGGGGGGGGAGGGGGGGGAGTTACTTTACAGATGCACAAAAAAGACGCCTTTGTGTGAGTGTCAACGCATTTTATGCCAAAGTCATGCAGGAGCACACAGACCATCATCATGGATTCCACCATCTTGGCATCTGAGCGGTGAGGACTGAGCCTTCCTGAAACTCCCCTGCCAGTGCCAGGTAGGTGGGGGATAGGACAGTGTCTGGGAAACAGCTTGCTTGGCTCACTGTCCAACAAGTCTAACAAGCCCAGAGCGTGCTCAAAACCTCCTGCGCCTCCCCCGCCTGCCACCTCCTCCACTCCCCAATAAATTCCCAAGACTGGTCATCCTGCCGTCGCAGCAAGCTGCTTCCCAAGAGCTGTATGCTCCTCCGCTCACAGCTCCGATGAGGATGGAAAAGCGGTCTCGCAGCTCCCCCAGGGAGTCCCACAGGAGGAACAGAGAGCCCACAGACTCACAGGGCAGGAGAGAGAAGGTGGAGAGCAGAAGAGGAGCCAGCAAGGACAGAGAGGGGCTCAAGAGGGGGAAAGCCAAAGAGGGGAAGAGCCCCACAGAGACAGACAGCAGGGTGCCGAGCTCCACGGTGGTGGACGTGGATGATGTAGTGTCTTTCGACGAGGAAACAGAGGTGATGGCACTGCTGGAAAGCGAGCGGCAAGAGGAAGGTAGGATTTGGAAAGGGCAGGAGAGCAGTAGGCACAGAGGCTACTGGCTCGTGGGGCACTGGGGTCCAATTCTGGTCTGATCCCTGTATCGTCATTTGCACCAGTGCAAAGGGAGAGCAAAGCAGGTGCAATAAGTGCATGACGCAGGAGCAAGTGATCACACAAACCTCCAGGGCTAGATTTTCAGAAGGGCTCAGCACCAGGCCCTGGGGCTAGCCAGGCTGCTCAGAGACATCAGGCCCTGTTCCGTTTCTAATAAAGCAACGAATTTAGCTGCAAGCAGCATCCACCCTGCATCCCTCTAGGCCTCAGAGCGCTGCTCATGAGTTTAGTTAGGCCATGGCCTCGCTGGCTTTATTACCCCTTAGCCCCGAGAAGCACAGGGGATTATTTACCACCCTTAGATAGAAGAAGTTTCTAGCTAGAGTTATCCTAGGTGGCTCTTAAGCCTTGCTCTGCCCAGAACACACCTGAACCAACCTATTGCCACAGAAAACAGATCGAGGTGGCCAGTTCCAGGGGCAGGGATTTGGCACAGGGGGGAAGGAGGGGAAGTGTGAGATGATCAACAGAGCTCTTTGCCTCTCAGCCTTTGTACATTGGCACTGTACTTCCAATAGGCACATGCTTGATCCATAGAACTGATCTGTTCAGTCCTGGCATCACAGGGATGGGAGGGAATGTCAAGAAGCAGCAAATACCCTCCCCAGTCCAGCTGCTCTGCTGCCCCAGGTTTGCTTCTCTCTCGCTCTGATGATTAATTCTCTAGAGCTGCCTCCTTCCTCCAAAGAGTTCTGTCTTGATTACAGGGAGCTTCTCATTGCTACAACCAAGAAACCAAGCCACACAATCAGGGCATTGCTGGAGATTCCAAGGACACACGCAGTTTGGGAGTGTTTCCAGCCACAGGTTTAGTTCAGCTTGTTGTAGGGAGAAGATCCAGCTCCAAAACTCAGATACAGACTCTGAACCCTTAAAGCTTGGTGTATTGGCATCTGGGGCTTAGGTTCAAGCTCCTCTCTAGACCTGGCCTTTCTGCAGAGAGCCCCTAAAGGCAGTAGAGACTGTAGTGGTCAATGGAAGCAGGGATGTTAACACACCTTTGGAAAGAGTAAGCATTCCACTTTCAGGGCCCTGCCTGCACCCAGCAGGAAGCCATCTACCCACTAGAGCCACGGGTCCTCTAAAAGGGGCAATAGCCCTGAAAGACCAGCTTTTAAGGGCAGCCAGTGGAAGCTGGAGCATGCTCACTTTGGGGAGAGGGTGGAGTCAGCATCAGCTCAGTAGGAGAAGGGGGCTCTTGCTCTCCTTCATACCTGCCTACTGACGGCAGGTCAGAGAGGAAGGTTCAAAGGGGGAATATTTTAAAGACAAAACCAGGGGAGACAATGTAGCCTAGTGGAGAGAGCACCTGCCTGCCTGATAGCAGAAGAGCTGGGTTCTGGTTCCAGCTGGGCCACAGAGTGGGTGTGTATGAGCCTGGGAGAGTGAGCTTTCCTGTCTGTTAAGTAGGGGAAATAATCTATGTCACAGGGAGTGTGTGAGGCTTAACTCATTCTTGAATGGAAGGGGCTACCAGCATTGCAGGAGCTGGTAAGTTAGAGAGAGCAGAGCTATCCTCACACAGGACATATGAGATGTCTGTTTAAAATGCTTTCTGATCTTTCTCCTTCCTGTACTGTCCATTAGTAAATAAACATCTGGACTCAGAGTTCAGACAACCATTCTTTCATTGTAAGCCTTTATGCTGTCTGTCTGTCTGTCTGTCTGTCTGTCTCTCTCTCTCTCACACACACACACACACACACACACACACACACACACACAAAAGCCAATATAGACAAAAGCCAGGTCTCACTTTTGTATCTTCCTCCATAAATAGCAATTAATCCAGTCCTACAGCTCAGACAAAGTTAAGAGCCAGAATTTCTGGGAAAGGCTCACTTGTTGCTCTAAGTCGCAGCATTAACACTGAAGGACTGCATGGCTCAGAGAATTAGTACGAGCCCAGGTAGCCTTTCATCTGGAAGTCACTGCCCATTCACCTGGGGTTGCTGGGGAATAAGAGTTGTTTCCCTCTAATATCTGTTTGATGATCCTTGGGTAACATTATGTCCCACAGGAGAGATGCCCACATCACAGAATTCACCAGGGGCTTTAGCTCTAGTGGCACCAGCCACATAAAGGCCAAAGACTTAATAACTTCCAAGCAGCAGGATTGTCTCTAAGCTAAGGGATTGGCCTGGGCATTGAGAGAGCTGGGTTCAGTGCCCAGTTCTGCCACAAATTCCCCATGGGGAAAGTCACTTTAGTCTCTCTGTGCCTCAGTTCCCCCTCTGTAAAATGGGGATAACAGCACTTCCTTTGTCTCTTGTTTGGGGCAGGGACTGTGCGTATCCCTAGCACCGTGGAGCCAGGCCTCAAGCAATACTGCTAACGAATGGGGATAGGTGAGAGCCTCTGAGTGGTTCCAGTGGGTCAGGGTTGAAGCACAGTGCGGTGGGGCAGCACCCGTTGCTCTTGCTTGTGCTGTGGCTCCCCAGGCCCAGAAAGTTGAGCTGTTGCAACTTCCCCTTGCACTGGGTGGCCTCTAGTAATTCACTGCCCAGGGAACAGCCTCCTCAGGAGTGAATCAGACACTACCATCAGGTCAGTAAACGTGCAGAGCCAGCTGCCGGCCCTGCCAAAGGTCTTCAATGGGCTCCTTGAGCTCAGGACTCTTAGACCAACCATGGGGAAGCCACTGGTCTCACCCTTCTTCCCATGTTCCAGCAAACTCCCCCCCACACACACACACAAAGCATGTGTTCTTTGCAGCTGCCCATTTCACACTGTGGCCTCATGCCATGGCACAAAGACTTTGGCCCAGATCCTCAGAGGTATTTTGTCACCTAACTCCCATTAAAACCTTGGAGGATCTGGGCCTTTGTTCCTAAGGGCACCAATGGAAAAGTGGCATGCCCTGGCCTGCCAAAACCACAAGCCTGGGGTTTGGGCTGCAGCCTCTAGTCCCTCCTATTGGTGTGGATTTCCAGGCGTAGCAGACACACCCATGAACAGTGCTACATTCGATAGGGTCGAGATTGCAGCTGGAATCCATTTCAAAGGGACACACAGGCCCAGCCTGAAATCCCCCTGTACCAGTCCCAGATGAATAATGTGGGCTCCGCTTAAAACAGCTGAGAGGAGTATAGCTTTCACCTGATTCTGGTGCCCTCCTGGAATGAGCGCTGGCTTTGTCTGGTTCATGTGTCCAGCTGGGAGTCGGCCCTGGGGCTCTGATGCTCATGGGCAATGGAATCGTCCCAAACACACAGCGATAAAAGCTTTGTACCTAGCCCACCAGAGGAGCTATACCACCCTGACAGGAGAGATGCTAGCACAGGCTGCACCTGGGAAATGGGACACACTGAATGCCCCTTCCTTGCTGGGACTTTCAGAGTATTTCTAATGAATATTTAAAGTACAGTACCAGCAGTAGTGCCTGGTCAGCACTTGTTTCCCATGGTGCTGTCAGAATATATACGTGATGCAGCCCTCTGCCCCAAAATGCTCACACACAACCATGTTTTTACCCTTTTAAGCCAGGCCCTGAATGCTGACACCGGTGTCTTGGTCAAATTCCAGCCCAGGTGATTACACTCTGCCTATCTCTGAGCAGGTTTTGAACACCTGGTGGAAGCTGGATTTCTGACCATGCAAGAAGGTGTCAATTGGTCAGTAATATGGAAATAGGCACCTGCTAATGCGTTCTTTCTTTATTTTTCTTTAGAGATGACATCTCCCAGTCGAGGTATCTGTGAATGGCTTCTTACCATCTTGTCCCTTCTCTTCATCATATTGACCTTCCCCATTTCTGTCTGGTTCTGCATGAAGGTGAGGCTATGCATGGTGCGCTTGACTTTGCAACCTTATTGTGGTATTTTAACATAGCTTTGTAATTTCCTAGAGTTTTAAAAAAGCAAACTGAAAACACAGAAATTCCATCATGTGGCATCATACTGACACCCACGTAAGTCCTCAGCAGGGTCAGAACCTTTACATACACCACTCAGCCCTCTGCCACTTGAGCTAAGGGAGTAACTGATGGCAGTAGTAGGTTGTTATCCTCTATATGGCCCAGCACTAGAGGGGGATGAGACACATAGCCAGGTGGTTTCCCAGATATTTGCTGACAGCAAAGGAATGGTATTACCATGTATTTGGTTGTTAGTACTACTTCAAGCCAGGGGTTCAAGCCAGCGGGTGCTGCCACACCATCAGCACCTATGGTCTCAAGGACCTGGGGTTCCATTCCAGACTGTGGAGGGGAGTGTGGTCCAGTGTGCAGACTCTTCTGCCCATTCCCCTCCAACCTGGTCCTGTCCCATCCTTACCCTGGGCTCCTTGTCCCAGTCCTATTCTCCTCACCCAGCCAGTCCCTGTCTCCACTCCTCAGACTTTTCATCCCAGTCCCCGTCTCCTTTGCCCAGCCATCCCAGTTCCCTGCTCCCAGCTCCTCAACCCATCTGTCTCTGTCTCCTGCTCAGCCTCCTATGTCCACAGTCCCCATCCCCACTGGCTCCCAGTCCCAGTTTCCCACCTCAGCCTCCCAGTCTAATTTCAGTGTCCCTCCCCAAATCGGACTCCTTGCCCCAGACTCTCTGCTCAGCAGTCCCAGTTGTCTCCTTGCACACTGGCTCCTCTCAGATCTGTCTCCCCTCCCCCACTACACTGCTTCCCACTCCCAGTCTCCCCCTGCTCCCCATCTGATCTCAGTCTGCCCCTCAGTGGCTCTCAGTCCCATCCCCAGCTCCCTGTTGTGGTCTCTTTGCACAGCCAATCACAATCTCCCCCGACCCCAATGCACAGTCCCAGTCATTCCCCACTCCTGCACCCAGGGCCGGCTCCAGGCACCAGCTGAACAAGCAGGTGCTTGGGGCGGCCACTTGGGAGAGGGGCGGCACGTCCAGCTATTCGGCAGAGGGTCCCTCACTCCCGCTCGGAGCGAAGGACCTCCCGCCGAATTGCCGCCGCAGATCGCGATCGCGGCTTTTTTTTTTTTTTTTTTTTNGGTCACAACGGTGCACTGTGGGATACCTCCCGGAGGCCAATACCTTCGAATTCCGTCCACATTAACCCTAATTCGAACCGGCAATGTCGATTTCAGTGCTACTCCCCTCGTCGGAGAGGAGTACAGAAACCGATTTTAAGAGCACTTTAAATCGAATTAAATGGCCTCGTTGTGTGGACGGGTACAAGGTTAATTCGCTATAACGCTGCTAAATTCGAACTAAAATCGTAGTGTAGACCAGGCCTTAGTTCAGTTTCAGTTTTGGCCTGAGTGGAAAAGATCAAGGAATCAGCCTCTTATCAGAGTAGTGAGTATTAGAAAAGGAATAAATAGGTTTTTGTTTATTTCCTTTTTGTAACTTGTCTTGTGTATTAGGGGAATAATCAAATTGGGTATTATTTTGTGTAACTAATCCTCTGTGTTTTGAATCTGTTGTCTGTGAGATCAGCTTGTATGCTATCTCCCAGAGGTTTTTTCTTTTACCTTTCTTTTAATTAAAAGCCTTCTTTTTAAGAACCTGATTGATTTTTTCCTTGTTTTAAGATCCAAGGGGGTTGGATCTGGACTCACCAGGAATTGGTGGGGGAAAGGAGGGGGGATGGTTAATTTCTCCTTGTTTTAAGATCCAAGGGTTTGGATCGGTGTTCACCAGGGAATTGGTGGAGGAGTCTCTCAAGACTACTCAGGGAAGGGTTATAGTACTTGGGAGGGAAAGATTTTGGGGGAGAAGACAGAGTTTTCCCAAATGATTCAAATATTTGGGTGGTGGCAGCATACTGATCTAAGCTGGTAATTAAGCTTAGGAGTTCTCATGCAGGTCCCCACATCTGTACCCTAAAGTTCAGAGTGGGGGTAAAACCTATGACAATCATAATGGTCCCTTCTGACCTTAAAGTCTATGATTCTATATCTGCCCGAAGGTATCGTAATTCCTAAGACTGGAGTGCAGCTGGAACTGGACAGCTTCCCCCCCCCAAACACTGATGAGGTCCAGGACCTCGCCATTGCTCCATACTGGGGATCGCCTGGCACGTGGAGGCATGGTCACCTGGAAAGATTTGCTGAGAGCACTCCACGCCTGGCTGAGCAAACAGAAAGGGGATTTTCAAAATTCCCAGAGAATTTAAAGGGCGGGTCTGACAGTTGGTCACCTGAGGGCAGGGCAGTAGAGTTCAAAGTGATGATCAGAGTGGCTAGAACAGACATTATGGGACACTTCTGGAGGCCGATCAGAGCGGGGGTGCATCAAACGTTATTCCACTCGATGAGGTGGATTACCAGGAGTGCTCTAGCCATGGAGTCAGAGTGCTCTACATGCCTTGCCAGCGTGGACGCGTCGTGAGTTGCACATGGGGCTGCTTTAATGCGCTCTAACTCACAAGTGTAGCCATGCCCTTAGGTTAAACTGGAGATTGCAGAAAAGAACCATATTTGAGGTGCAGGCCGAGGGATGTGCTGGCCGCCGCTTCTCGCAGCCCCCATTGGTCTGGAACGGCGAACCGTGGCCAGTGGGAGCTGCAATTGGCCCAACTTGAGGACACTGCAGGTAAACAAACCGTCCCGGCCCGCCAGCGGATTTCCCTGATGGGCTGTGTGCCAAAGGTTGCCGATCCCTGATATAGATCATTGTTGCAACCACTGTTATAGATTTGCAGCAAATCTTGTCAAAGGTTGTCAAGTGAGATGTCTATGAAAAGGTTATTATTTGCTGGTTACGATTATGCTCTCTGTATGCATGTATCATTTTTGTATTTGAAGTTACAAGTATTGGCTCTATACTTGGATTTCAAATGTTACCTTGTGGGTGTTACCCCAGGAGCAAACACCCAGCACATCTTGGAGGGACTATTTGAATTAAGTGGCTCATCAAGAAACACTTGGTTGACAATGGACCATGGGAGACGCCCATCTACATTGAGTGGACTGTCATGTAAACATGCTGTCTGGCATGTAGGTAATGGCTTCCTGCAATGACTGAGGGAAATTGAGCATGAACATGTGACTTGCCCATGTGACTCCAAACTCCATCTTGTTGCTGTAATTTTCCACAGTAAGAACAATGGAATGCCCTCCACATGGCAAAAGCTATAAAAGGCCCTGGAAACACCTCCACTTGGTCTTCAATACTGCTTCTTACCTCTGGAGGAACTTGGCTACAAACTGAAGCTCTGAACAATGGACTTAATGACCCATCCAAGCTGTGGATGTACTCCAGAGACTTGACTTAAGCCAGCAGTTTATTCCATCACTGCTACAAGCCTGAACCAAGAACTTTGCCATTACTGTATGTAATTGATTCCTTTAACCAATTTTAACTGTTACCTTTCTTTTTCTTTTTATAGATAAACCTTTAGAGTTTAGATACTAAAGGATTGGCATCAGCGTGATTTTGGGGTAAGATCTAAGTTATATATTGACCTGGGTGTGTGGCTGGTCCTTTGGGATCAGAAGAACCTATTATTTGATGAGACTGGTTGTAAAGAACCTCTCATCTCTGAATCCAGTGTTTTTGGTGGTGATATAAGAACTGGAATGCCTGAGGAAACTGTCTTTATGTTTTCTTGTTAGCCAGTGTGGTGAAACAGGAGTTTACTTTTGTGCCTGGTTTGGTATATCTTATACAAGAATAACCACCAGTTTTGGTTGTGTTTGCCCTATTTCTCAGCAGTTTGTCTTGAATTTAGCATTCTCAGTTATGATCCACTAAGGCACAGTTACATCTATTAAAGCCTAAATTTAGGACCTATTTATCTGAGAGCCCAGAGCCTCCTGCCATAGCTGAAATGAGCGGGCATGTCTGAGCAAGATCGGGGGGGAGGGGAGGGGGAGGCTTGCCAACAGATTGGTCTCTGTGAGGGCCCTTCAGCTTTGCAACTTGCTTCACATCCCAACCCTGGTCAGAAATCGTCACTGTCTCAATGTTCAGGGCACACTGCCAGGCCACTTGTTTCCCTGAGTGAAGAGAGACTCGGAGAACTCTGAAGGGGGACTGCAAAGAGCTGAAACATTGTACTTGGTCAGAACTCACATGGTAGTGGTTCAGATTGGCTAAGTCTGTCCCCCAGGGTAAGGTGGCGGGGAGGGGGGAGCTGAATCCAGCTTGACTGATTTTTCTCATGGGATCTGGCTGCAGTTGTTGCACTATGGATTTGCCATCGAAGGGCAAATCCTCAGTGGCCTACTTGACAGCAGGAGCAAAGCCAGAATTCTGCAGCCTCATGGGCACTGCAGGTGCCTTCACTCTGGCTGAATTATCGCGATGTCCAGTGTGGACTGCAAAGAAGCCTTAGCCCCCAAACAGCCTTCGGTGACCAATGCCTGAAATTCCTCCCTTGAGGCCTCGGGCAGCTGGTCTGCAAATTTAGACATAGCTGTCCAGGTAGCAAAGTCGTTCTTGGGCAGCAGTGGCTGCTGGTTAGCAATCTGCATCTGCAAGGAAGAGGAGGTGTAAATCTTCCTGCCTGTTGGAGCAGGTGCTGCTTCAGATGAAGATCCCTCGCCACCTGAGTCTGCGTAGCGAACGACGTGCAAATGGAACAGCACACCTTGATATGGGCTGTGCCTGGACACAACAAGCACCGTGTGTGGGGATTGATAGTGGGGATGCCCCTTCCTCAATGGACGTTTAAATTTAAATGCTGATGGGGGGCATCACCAGGAAAACACAACCTACAGCTGACAGTAACTTAACACACACTGTACTACGGTCCTAATGAACCACATACAACTTGAAACGTCACTAAGTAGAGGAGTGTGAGGTAAAATGCACAGAGTGCTGCAACTCCAGCCCTGGGTGGTAAGAAGAAACTGTGGGGGGGGTCAAGGCGGTACCACCTTATACAGTCAGGGGAGGGGCTATGGCCACACGGCGTGAGCCCCGCCCCTCTAGGGGTACTGCTGGGAAAATCCTTCAGCTCTGGCACACAGGGTGCACACACTAAGTGGAATACGCAGCTGCATCCACTCAAAGACGTGAACAAAGCAGCCTGACACCCATTCCCAGGCGAGACGCTGTCCCTGTGTCCTGTCGCTTCTGCACTCACAGAGGTCCATGGAGAGGATGGTGGGGATCCAGCCCTCTCCAGGCTGCTGCAGAGAAATTCACACACTGTATTTCAAATAGTTTAATTTTAAAAATATTCTATTCAGTGCTAAAATATCTCTCCACTTCCACGCATAGCCGGCGCCTTCGGCTTCAACAGAGGCTCAATCACAGACTCGATTTGACATGCAGATCGCAATGAAGAGGAAACAGGTCCATGGCGTTGGAGAGGAGGGACAGGAGCTCCATGGTAAACAAGCCTGGGGAGCAGCTCTGACTGGGAGCCGGGTGAGCGAGGTGCCAGGGTGTGCAGACCAGGCACCAAGGGCAGGCAGTGTAAGGGTGCACTGGGAAATGACGCCACCCTGACAGTGCTGGGAGAGTGAGAACCAAGGCCCCTGGGTTTTCTGGGAGAGACCCTAGACCCTGCTGTGTCCTTCCCCGTCCCTGAGGTAGACTTGGAGTGGGCCTCACAGCAGGACCTCCCCACCCTCAAGCTGAAGAAACCCTATGCTGCCTCAGCCTCTCCCATGGCCACTCACGTTAGGAACCGCGGGTCCATGCCAGGCGCAGAGTCAGCCAGGGACCTGGTGGCAACCTCCCTGGATCCAATACTAAGGGCTCTGTGCCTACAGCCTGCACCCTTGAATGCTGCTACCCTGCAGGGGCCGGGGGGGGGGGGGNCCTCCCAGAATTCTTCATCCCAATGTACTCGCCCCACACCAGATCTGGCTCTTGCCCCCTCTGCGTTTGATTCAAGTGGCTTCCTCCTCTACGCTGCCTAGGCCCCGAGGGGGATCATTGAGAGCACTGGAGAGACAGGTTCCCTGCTCTCAGTTCCAGGGGCCGGGAGCAGGCCACAGTTGCAATTGCCATATAGTCTCTGAGCCAGATTCTCAGCTAGTGTAAATGGAGATAGCAGCTCTAGCGTGAATGGAGCTACGCCAGCTGACAGCTCTGGCTGGCTGGCTCTGCGCAGTTTGCCTTTCGGTGGTTTTCCCAAAACAATGATTTCGCCAGCTTCTCTTCCAATGCTGCAGCCCTTCCCCCAGAGCCCCACCCCCTCCAATTCCAGCCTCTCTGTCTCCCACTGCAGATCGTGCGGGAGTACGAGAGAGCCATCGTGTTCCGACTTGGGCGCCTCCTTCCTGGAAGGCCCCGAGGGCCCGGTAAGCAATTTGTTCACTCCTTCACCCCTTTCTCTCGCCACACTCGCACAAGGCTCCCAGGGGGCTCCCAGAAGTGCCGGGCCGACCACCCCATCCCCACTGTTCCCAGGGGATCCCACACCCAGTGTCCCCCTCCCTGTGCCCCTCTCACCCCACCCACCACAAATGTACATCCTGACCCAGGCCAGCCTCTGCTAATCCTGAGTCTGCGATGGGGTGGATCCACCCTTCTCCTCTGCCCCCGTCCCATGGCCTTGTCCTCCTAACACCCCACCCCTGCAGGCTCTGGCACTCTCCCTCTCTGACCAGGTCTGCTAATGGCTGGCAATGCGGGCACTGCCCTCTGCTGGGCAGGCGACTGGCTCCTCACAGGGCTGGCTGCTCCTTGGGCTGCTGCAGCCACAGGAGATGAGTGGGGTGAGGGACATCTGGAAATCCTGTGCCCAGTGCCTGTGGCTCCCTCAGCCCTCTCCCGCTCCATGCAGCCGAGCCAAGAAAGGAGAAGGCATTTCTCGGGAGCCTTGTTTTGGCTCCTCTCCTGGCAATGGCAGCTCCTGCAGGGCTCCCGACACCTGTAGGCCTCCAACCACTGCTGAAGTGGTGGGGTCAGGCTTCATGCCCCCTGGTTCCCTTCCCCCTCCCAACCATGAGAAAGCAGAAGTGCAGCCCCTTTCCCACCCCCAACTGCAGGTTGTGGTCGTATCCCTACCTGTCTCCTCTCACGGGGCCCTTCGCATGTATGTGCCATGCTCAGCTTGCTCCATCCACACTCCCCACATGTTAGCTGCCTGGGGGGCCCTTGCATTAAGACCCCAAAGGCCTGGCATGCCCCTCCTCAAAGCCCCCACTGTGAGGACTCTAGGCAGCCATGGGCCTGAGCCAGAACCCCCATCCAAACAGCCCACAGCTTGTTCTGATCTGGATCCTGCTCCAAATGTTACAGCTCAGACCCATCTTGGTGCTAAGACATGGGCTCACCTGTGAAGTGAGAACCCAGCATGCTGAGTGGGGACGTGTGAAGGGGGACAACGAGTGACTCTAAAACCTTAGCACTGGGTGGCCAGGGGAACCCCTTAGGGTCTGATGTCTCTGCCACATCTTTTGGGAAGAGTTTATTTTCCTTCCCCCATTCCCCTGCCCATTCCTGCAGCAGAACATCTGGGCAGGTGTTTAGTGCTGGAGACGCTGCAGCTCTGGGCCCTTCTCTTGGTCTTTGTCTTGTCCTACGTAGCCCCACGTTTGCTCCTGTTGGGTCAGGGAGTGGGACTTTCTTCCATGGCATCCAGTCACATGCCACTGCTCTGTCTCTTCCTCCCCTAGGCCTTTTCTTCTTCCTTCCCTGTCTGGATACATACCACAAGGTAGACCGTCGCCTCAAAACCCTAGAGATCCCCTTCCATGAGGTAAGCCAACTCCCTCCGATTTATTCCCTTGCATCTCTAGCATTAGCCTTTCCTATGGCTGTTTAGATCTATTTGCTCCCTAGTGGGAAAGTGGCATAAAATATTACACCCACCCAAGAGGCAGGCTTAAGCCTGAAGTTAACTGCAGCCAGTGGCTAGTGTTGGTCATTCTGCCCTGAAGCAATAAAAGTATCTCACACTTAGATAGCACTCTGGATTCTGAGGGATCCCAAAGTGCTTTACAAGCTGTACACAGCCAGCACAGCTGTGATGCAGCCAGCTCTGGGCAAAGGACACTAGCCGACTGGCACATAGCACACTGCTCAGTGCTCATGATCTTATTGCCAGTCTTATGATATCTGGTGTTTTTTATAAGCCCCAGGTCCTGGAGTCAGGTGAATGGGGAAGAATCTCACTTTTTCCCCCCTTAATCAACGCTAAGTAGCTAAGCTTCATGGCTGTGCAGAAAGGCTCACAAATGTGACAAAAATGCACCCTAAAGGGGCAGAAACTAGAAGGCACAATCATACAGGTGGGGTGCTTGTACTTCAAAAATCGTGAACTTGGATTAAAAATGGTGAGATTTTAAACACATAAAGTGGGCAACACCACACTAATGCCCAGCACAACACACTGCTGCACAACACAGCACACTAAACACAACCCAATGCACCACTGATCAGTACAGCACAGCACGACACAACACTGCACGACAAGGAGGAGGAGGAAGAGTCTTTGGCCAAAGACACTGGGTCAGATTCTTACAAAAAGTGCCAGGGGGTCCCGCGCAGAGGAGGCTGGAGCATGGTTCTTAAGCTCTCATCTGAAGGACCCCCACATCTGTACCAGCCTTGGAAGGACAGCCTGCTGGGATCAGAGTCTGTCATTTCCAGGGTCTAGGCAGGCACAGGCCAGTGGGGAGCGGCCCTCCCTATGCCCAAATCCTTTCTTTTCATTTCTTTCCTTGGCTCCCTCTCCCTGCATGCCTTATACCCAGCTGCATTACTAGTTAATAGCAGCATCTTGAGCCCCCACCCAAGATTCTTAGTGTGGGAGCAGCTTGGAGCAGGGACCGTCCTGCATGACTTCTAGCACGCAGTGGACACTGCCGTAAACAGTCAGTGATAATCACATTGTGCTAAGCGCTGCACACACATAGTCCCTGCCCAAACCACTTACATGTGAAATAGACAAGACAGGCCAACAGCAGGAGAGAAAAGAGAGGCAAAGTGACTTGCCCAGGGTCACACAGTTGGTCTGGGGCAGAGCTAGGACCTGAATCCCTGAGCTCTCCTGAGTCCCAGCCCAATGTCTTACCCACAAGGCCATTCTTCCTCTCCTACAGTGTTCCCAGCTCCTCCATCCCACCCTAGAGTTATCAGAACCAGCTCCATCACCCCCAAATTCTCTGTCTAGGTGGTGACCAAAGACATGGTTACTATGGAAATAGATGCTGTCTGCTACTACCGGATGGAAAATGCCTCTCTCCTCCTAACCAGCGTGGCCAACCTCTCCAGTGCTGTCCAGCTGCTGGTGCAGACAACTATGAAGCGCTTGCTGGCCCATCGATCCTTCAGTGAAATCCTCCTGGAGAGGAAGAGCATTGGCCAGGAAATGAAGGTATCTCCACGTGGAGGTGGGCAGCTGTGGGGCCAGAGCTCTGGGGCAGTGCCATAGATCGATCTTTCAACCCACACTGAAAGTGTATAAAGGGCCTCAGGGAAAGGCCTATAAGAAGCCCACAGTGATCAGTTGCAGGGATCAGTCGTAGCGTCAGGTGACTTGCTGCACCCAATGGAAGGCAACAGTGTGATGATTATACTTTGAGTCCCTTGGATTCGAGAGGCTGTCCGAGGGCAAAGTGCTTTGGCAAAACGCAGTCCTGATGGGCCGCAGCCACAGACAAAGCAGGGAATCGGTGCTCCCCCAGCTGCAGCAAAGCTGACACAAATCCAGCTGCTGAGAGGGGTATAGGGGAAGCAATCCAAGCTGGGAAATGATCAGCCATCTAGATTCAAATGACACATCCAGGGCCAAATTCAGGCCTGGTGTAAGTGGGCCCCACCCTGCTGATTTCAGTGGAGTTATACCAGAACTGGATTTTTTGAGGCAGCAATGGTGCTTCTGAGGCAGCTGACTTCTCTGGGAGCAAATCTTCCTGAGCAGAGTGTGAGACCCAGAAGCCAAGAGCAATGAAGACACACATGGCAGCCTACCTCCTTGCCCTGCCCTCTACAGGGATTTCTCTTGGTGTCCAACCTTTAGAGACGCTTGAGCCTTTTAACCAGAAGTGTTTTTCTGTAGCATGCACAAGTATCCCTAGCAGACACATCCCTCCACCATGAGCTCTCAGGCAGTGAACCATATGTCTGACTTGTTTGTAAGTGCCTTGGCACAGTGCCACACACACTGCCTACGGTCAGTATATCCCCATCTCTACAGGTCGCTTTGGATGCAGTCACATGTCGCTGGGGAATCAAGGTGGAGAGAACAGAAATGTAGGTAGGAAACGTATGAAGTGGAGACCCAGCAGGGTAAAGAAACCTCCCCATGCCCCTTTGCAAACACTGCTTGCTAATGTCTGCTCCTTTTCCGCCTTTGCCCCTGAAGCTCTATCCAGGTGTCACCTCTTCAGCGCCCCGAGTAGGGTGACAGACATCCCGATTTTATCGGGACTGTCCCGATATTTACTTGTTTGTCCCATGTCCCGACCAATGTTCGGTCGGGACGCGAATTGTCCTGATATTTTGCCCCCCGGCGCACAGGCGGAGGGGGCTCGTGCCCCCCCGCCCCAACTCTGCCCCACCCCCGCCCCCTCACTGCCCCATTGGATCCCTCCCCAAATCCCCGCCCTGGCCCAGCCTCTTCCCCAAGCACGCCGCATTCCTCCTCCTTATCCCTCCCTCCCAGGCTTGCACTAATCCTTGCACTAAGGGGGAGGGATAGCTCAGTGGTTTGAGCATTGGCCTGCTAAACCCAGGGTTGTGAGNCTCATCTGCCTAACCTCCATAGTGCGGGGGCTCCTGTCTCCTCCAGCACAAATGGCTTAAACCAACAGCTATTGCACAGTGTCCCAGCTCGGGATTCCTGCCCCGCAGGGCGAAGGCCTACGTCAGAGCTCCAGCGCTGGGAGGTCCCATGCCCCGAATGCTCACCTAGCCCCTCCCGGCCCATCAGTGAGGCTTGTTTACTGGGGGGAGCTCCAGGACATGGTCACAAGGGGGAAGAGAAACTACTTAGTGCAGTGGGAACGGCTCTTCCATTTCCGGCAACTGGGGGCACAGGGCCCTAGACGCCATTGTCCTGCAGGGGAATAAAATCTGCCGGGCTGCAGTTCTCGCCCAGCACCCGGGAAGAGCAGGAGACCCAGAGGACTCAGCCTCTCACACGAGCAGGCTGCATGACCAGCCCTGCCACCGCCACACCAGCACAGATCAGCGGGAAAAGGGAGCCAATAAATAGAGGCAAGTTTGCACATACTGGTCTGTCCCTGAGGGAAGGACAGACTAGTTCCTCTGTGAGGGGTTGGTGGGAGGAGCCCGTCCCTGGGGAGGGCAGGCGGGCTCTGCAGGGGGCTGGAGGGAGGAGCCCGTCCTTGGGGAGGGCAGGCCGGCTCTGCAGGGGGCTGGAGGGAGGAGCCCGTCTCTGGGGAGGGCAGGCCGGCTCTATGGGTGGCGGACGGGAGGGGCTCGTCCCTGAGGAGGGCAGGCGGGCTCTGCACAGGGCTGGAGGGAGGAGCCCGTCCTTGGGGAGGGCAGGCCGGCTCTGCGGGGAGAGGGAGGGAGGAGCCCGTCCCGGGGGAGGGCAGGGCGGCTCTGCGGGGGGTTGGAGGGAGGAGCCCGTCCTTGGGGGGGGCAGGCCGGCTCTATGGGTGGCGGACGGGAGGGGCTCGTCCCTGGGGAGGGCAGGCCGGCTCTGCGGGGAGATGGAGGGAGGAGCCCGTCCCTGGGGAGGGCAGGCAGGCACTGTGGCAGGGTGGGGGACTGGCGGGAGGGGCCTGTCCCTGGGGAGGGCAGGTGGGCTCTGCGGTGAGCTGGCGGGAGGGCCCTGTCCCTGGGGAGGCGGGCACTGTGGTGGTGTGGTGTGGGGGGGGGGGTAGAGGGCAGGCGGGCTCTGCAGCGGGGGGGCCGGCAGGAGGGGCCCATCCCTGGGGAGGGGAGCTGGTGGGTGGGGCCCATCCCTGGGGAGGACAGGCTGGCTCTGCGGGGAGCTGGAGGGAGGAGCCCGTCTCTGGGGAGGGCAGGTGGGCACTGGGGTGGGGGCGGGGGGGGGGGGGGGTGGGGGGGAGGGGTCTATCCCTGGGGGGGACAGGGGGGCTCGGGGGGGGGGGGGGGGCGGGGGGGGGGGGGGGGGGGGCGGGGGGGGGCGGGCCCTGGGGGGGTCAGGCGGGCGGGGTGGGGGGGTGCGGGCTGGTGGGAAGGGCCTGTTCCTGGGCAGGGCAGGCTGGCTTGGCAGTGGGGTGCTGTTGGGAGGGCCCTGTCCTTGGGGAGGGGAGGCGGGCACTGTGGCGGGGGGGTGTGGTGTGTGTGTGGCAGGAGGGGCCCGTCCCAGGGGAGGGTAGGCGGGCTTTGGGGGAGCTGGCGGGAGGAGCCCGTCCCTGGGGAGGGGAGGCGGGCACTGTGGCGGGGGCGGGGTGTGTGGTGTGTGTGTGGCAGGAGAGGCCTGTCCCTGGGGAGGTCAGGCAGGCTCGGTGGGGGGAGGGGGGGGCGGGCTGGTGGGAAGGGCCTGTTCCTGGGCAGGGCAGGCCGGCTTGGCAGTGGGGTGCTGTTGGGAGGGCCCTGTCCCTGGGGAGGGGGGCTGGCAGAAGCGCTCTGTCCCTGGGGAGGGCAGGCCAGGCATGTGGGGGGCTGGAAGGAGGCGCCCATCCCTGGGGAGGGCAGGCCGGCTCTGCCGACAGGACTGACAGGAGGGGCCTGTCCCTGGAGAGGGCACGCCGGTTCTGTGGGAGGCTGGTGGGAGGGCCCTGTCCCTGGGGAGGGCACGCCGGTTCTGTGGGAGGCTGGTGGGAGGGTCCTGTCCCTGGGGAGGGCAGGCGGGCTCTGCAGCGGGGGCGGGGGGTGGGGGAGAGCTGGCGGGAGGGGCCCATCCCTAGCTCTCCGACGCCGTGTGACACACAGAGTNAGCTGTATGGCGGCGCAAGCGCTGGAGGGAGGGGGGAGAAGCAGGATGCAGCACCCAGCTCAGGGGAGGCGGAGCGAAGGTGAGCTGGTGCGGGGGGGGAGCTGCCGGTGGGTGCTCAGCCCCCACCAATTTTTCCTGTGCTCCAGCGGCTCTTGTTTTTGTTTTGCTTTTTGCTTTTGTTTTTTCCTCCGCCGCCGGCTCTTGGGGTGTTTTTTTTGCTCCGCCGGCACACATTCCCTCCCTCCCCCCCCACGCGTCCCGATATTTCACATCTCTCATCTGGTCACCCTAGCCCCAAGCCCCCACCCAGCCCTTCTCCTTTGCCCACATACTCAGCACCTCCGCTCACTGGGCTGCAAATGTTTAAATGGCACAAAAAGCTCTTGTGTTTTCCAGCTGGGGCCAGCTCCTCAGCGGGGTAACTCAGCCTGGTGCCATGGATGTCGTCAGAGCTACACCCATTTACACCAGCTGGGGATCTGGCCCTGTTATTGCAATTCAGATTTCCCAGCCCAGTTCCAAAGGAGAAAAGCACAGCTCGGCCAATAACAGACCCTAGTACAAGAATCAGAGTGTCCCTGGGAAGGCCCCCATTGATTCCAGTGCTTGGTGGGTTAGGACAAGCTGGATGGGAGATGAGATTGGAAGGCTCAAAATCCGAACTCCAGGGGTGTTTGTAACCTGCCTCAGCCTGGGAAGGAGACCCTGGGGTGCAGTGTCAGACAGGTTAGCAGCCTGGCACTACCCGTGGGCATGGAATTCCAGGGTCCGTGTAACTCCGGTCTCTTCCTCCTGCAGCAACCATGTGCGGCTGCCGGCTGAACTGCAGCAGTCCCTGGCAGTGGAAGCAGAGGCCCAGAGACAGGCCAAAGTGCGGGTAGGAAACCAGCGAATGCCCATATTCCCATGTGGATCAATTCCCAGCCTTTTCCAGCCATTTGGACAGAGACCCCATACACCGCCAGGAGAGGAGATTCCCCCGAGGGCCCAGCTGTCCCTACCTCTACTGGCTCCTCATCCCATACGCCTTCCCGCTCACAGCACTGCCCCTATGCAGCCTGCAATGGGAGGGGTGCCCCTCCCTACCCTAAGGGGGCTCTCTCCCCCAGCAGCACTGCCCCTCCACACTCTGTGTTGCAATGCCTATGTCCCGCTCTGGAGCCCAGCCATTTCTGCGGCATGGAGCAGTCCCTTTATCAAACTCTTCCCACTGGTGCTCCCTGCTGGCTGAGTCGGGGGCTGCCTCTGTCTCTGCACTGAGCTGATGGGCATCCTAACAGGAGAGGGCAGGTTAAATGCTGGTGCACAGTGCCTGTCTCCCAAACCCAGGACTGGCTGCTCCCTCCTTTGCTTCTCCTATAGCCCTCCACCACAGGAGGGCTCTGCCCAGTCGAGATCCCCAGGAAGGCCCCTCTGACCAGCCCTAGGGGTACTTGATCCACAGGCTGGGGAACCCTGCTTTAAAGAGTAACACAGGAGGAGGTAGGTGCTGCAGCACGGTTACCCTGCTGCAGTCCCAACCTCTCCCAGCAGAGGGCACAGCAGAGACGTGATAGAGGAACTCTGGCTGCATGGGCTATTCCGCTCCCTCCTTTGCTCAGCAGGACGCACTGCAGAGACTAAGGCAGGAAGACTGGCTATGGGGGGAGCTTGCAGCGACTCCAGCCTAGCATCTTCACTCAGATTCACTGTAAGAAACAATGTCAGCTCCCATCAGCCAGGCCCTCACAGCTCCTGCCAACCCAGTGGAATGGTGCAGAAACAGCTGTTTGTTCCCTTGTGCTGCAGGTGATCGCTGCCGAGGGGGAGAAGGCTGCCTCCGAATCCCTGAAGATGGCAGCCGAGAACTTAGCCAGCTCCCCAGCTGCTGTCCAGCTCCGTTACCTGCACATGCTGCAATGCCTGTCTGCCGAGAAACCTTCCACTATCGTCCTCCCTTTGCCCTTTGACCTAATGAATCTTGTATCTGCGGCTAGCCACAACTCCACGGGCAGCAGCCTTCCCACCAGCGCTCCCAATCACCCTGAGGCTCCAAAGGACAAGAAGGACTCCCCCATGCTATAGAGCCATGCCAGGGGAAGCTGGCGCTCAGACGGGGCTGCCACGCTGATGAACACCTTCTACCAGGTCACTCATCTTCAAACAAGTGCCATGGACTGGCCTGCACCATGCCAGCCCCCCAGCATGAACTGTGGAGGGGTTGGGATGGGAAACGAGCAGGGGCCTGTCATATAAAGAGGGCTGGACACAGACGTTTGAGTTTGCTTTGAAGAAACATTCCGGCTCATCCCATGTGTGGGGTGCAGGAATGGAGCTGGGGTGGGGGTGGGAGCTCCCTCTGCATCTCACCATTTCATTGCTCCTTTCACCCTGCTGTGCTGAGGAGCAGAGGGATGGTATAACTGCTTCCCCCAACCCCAGAGCTGTAGCCCTAGAGATGGTCTCTATCATTCCAATTAGGCTGGCTGGATAGACTAGGGGTGTTTTTATTAAAGGCCCAAAATATCAACCTCTCTCTTCCCAACCCCCACAACATGATCTGGCTGGAATCATTTACATTGCAAAAGCCCGGTGCCCAGGAGAAGCGAGGAAGCGCAAAGGGGCGCCCCGCTGTAACATATCAGTTAGAGGCTGTGGATTATCCAGGGCTCCATACACTTGGGCAGCGCTTGAGATCGTCCTGCTGTGTCACTCATTGTGAAGTGGGCATCTCCTCAAAGAAGGGCAGCTGGTAAGAAGTGCTGCCCAGGTACATGAGACCTTTTTCAGTCCCTCATGAGTGAACCCCTCTGGAGACAGGTTTCGCTACCTTCACCCCTCCCTGGGTGGAACCCCCATGGTCTTGGTCTGATCCCTCGACTGGGTTTCTGGGCTGCAGCCCCCTGCCTCCCAATTGTGTTAATGTAGCTGGCCCAGCTGGGCTGGGCCCCTGTAAACCCTTTGCCTCCAGAAACCTGGGGCATCAGCTGAATAAAGTGACTGAAAACAAGGGCTTCAGACTTACATATTAATCATTCACCCAAAGGGCGGTGCCAGTCCGAGCCAAGGGATCACACGATACAGGCCTAGCCACACCTTCCCTCTCACTTACACCTTCCCTTGCAGCCTTTGGCAAGGTCCTCTCACCCACTTACCTTCATCTCCAGCTGGAACAGCCTGCCTGCTGCAGGTGCTCCCTCAATCAGTGTGTCTCTGGTAGTGTCTTCCACGCAGGCAGCTGATGATGACCCACCTCCCCAAACCAGGGGAGGAGCTTTATAGCTGTTCCTGGTCTTTTACAGCTCTAGGCTTTCAGCCCCGGCACCCCCTCTGCCTGACGCCGGGAGAACAGCATCTTCCCACGTAATAGCCTCAACCAGTGTCATCTTAACTCCCTTGAAGCTGTTTACCCCAGGTGGCTTATCCCAACTATTGATTCATTTCCTGCTTGTTTACCCCTAATACCTCCTTTGGCTGTACCCCAGACAGATGGGCAGGCTAATGCCAAGCAGGTAAACTGAGGCACATAGGGTATTCATGGAAGCTAATACCGATAGCTCCTGCATTCTCCACCTGTGCAGCTGAAGCATTGACTGCAAAGGGCAAACTAGGATTGGAGCAGTAAGTGGGCAGCCCCTGGGGAATAGTGTCCCCCGAGATCTGTCACTCACCAGCTGTTGGGTTCTGGGCTGAGGTAGCCAAACGTGTGATGTAGCTGAGCCAGGGAGAGCAAACGGGCAGCACAGCAGAAAGCAAGGTGGGGTCCTTGTTGTTCCAGCTCCTTTCTCTGTGTTAGTGTCAATTGTTAATGAGCTCTGGCAGCAGCCCAGGGGCCTGGTGCTGCCCAAGGTTTGAGTGGGAGGGGCTGGAGGACAAGCTGGCGCGCATCTGGCTGTGAGGTGGGGAAGGGGCACAGCCTGCAGCCAGGCTGACACATATCAGCCACACTGGCTCCTAGCAGCACTGCCGTCCCCAGGGGAGCTGCTGCCCTTCCGCCCTAGAGGAGTGAGCGGGGCCCCGGGCTTCGTGGGGTGGAGGCAGCCCAGTGCGAGAGCATAGCACCCCCCATACAGACCAGTCTCCTCCATGGATGATTTTGGTTGGGTGAAGGAGGTGAAAGACAAGCCCCTTTATGGCCTGGAAGCCTGCTCCTGAAATGGACACCCCAGCCATCTGTGGGGTAAGTAAGCTGTATTGCTGCTTGTTGCTACTAGATGGCGCCCTAGGACAGAACACAGGCAAAGTTCTCATGAGACATGAACCTGGTAAGAGAGATGGGATCTTATTAGGGGACTAAAGGCAAACTAAAGGGATAAACTACAAATCCTGATGTACTTCCCCTGAGATAGTGAAAGCAGGGAGCTAATAACTGTCATGAGTTTTATAGATAACAGCAACATTTCTATAGCTTTCTTCAACTGCCCTATACGTCCTATGCGATGATTCTCTGGCAATGATTCTCTATTCAGTTCTGTTGGATGGTTGGAACAGGTAGAATGCTCAAAAAAACCCAACAGAACTAAGCATCATCTCTCCAGAAGGCTCTTTAAATATATGTTGCTCCCTATTCAATTTGATAGACCTTTCCTCATAGCAAAAGTATGCAGCATGTGCTAGCAAATCCTGTACAGCCCTAGTACTGCACTGTATTCCTGACCATCTGTCTCCCAGGTCTGGGACTCCCCACAGCTCTGATACTGCCCCTCTCACCTACCTTTGAGTATCCCTCCTGGAGGCAGTGCAGCCTAACTGATAGGGCACTGGACTGGGACTCAGGAGACCTGGATCCTATTTGGTGCTCTGTCACTTACCTGCTGGGTGATCTTGGGCAAGCCTCTTCCCCTCTCTGTGGCTCAGTTTCCCCATCTGTGACCTGGGGATAATGATACCAACCTCCTCCATAAAGTGCTTTGAGATCTATGGCTGAGAAGAGCTATATAAGAGCTGGATATTATTAATAATACTTATTATAATTACAGCAAATTGCCAACCCAGCCAAATTGCTCTGGTGTGTGGAGGTAGTTCACTGCCCATCAATGTTGAGCTGGAGAGTGCCTTGTGATCCCTCCCCTGGACAATTGCACACTCAGTAATGTTTCAGGATGGGTAGTCCCACCAGTGACATCTAGGCCATTTGCTCCCTGCACCCTCTGGCTATTGTATTTGTACATCTCTTTTCACTCAGCCCTTGCTTGCTGCTGACCACTGTAAGAGGAGACCATGTGCTGCTGGGGTAAGTTTCCTGATAGTGATGCCTCACTATAATGCAGCAGCATAATGGAGATGGACTAGCACATAAAGGGTTAACCCTTTGACTATTATGGACAAGGATCCTCATTGCCAGTGAAGCAATCAGGCCAAAGCCCTGAGCAGCTTGTGCCATCCTGGGCCTCCACCCCTCCTCCCTCTCCTTCCACTCTGCAGCCAACCTTCTAGCTGCTGCATCCACTTTGGGATTCCATTCCTTCCCTACCTGCCTCCAGAACCCCTTATCCTCCTGTTTCCCTACTTCACCCTCCATCTTTAGAGGTATTAGCCAGTGTTCTAAGACTAAGGAAACTCTCAGCCAAATGTCTGAGCAGGTGGGAAGGGAGAAACTGGCTTTGGAAAATTTGGCACCGGCCTCAGTTAGTCTCCACTGAAGAACATGAGCTGAGTGGAGAGCCCCTCCTGGCTAGTTCAGGTTATTGAACAGAGGCAGCTCATCAGGCCCCACCTCCCAGCCTGGGACCCATTGCAGCAATGTAACTTCAGAGGGAAATGTGTCGATCAAGCTAAATAGTTTGTCTTCCCCCAGACGTTTCTCCTGCTGCGTTTCAAACTCTGTACAGAATGTTCACTCTTGACAGACTCTCTGGAGTGAGTTACACACCTGGCATGTTTTTAGGGCTGTTCTTTAAATACCTGAGAGGAGGGACTCTGAGGATCACCATGGAAACAACACAACCAACCTCAGTCAGACACCATCAAGTTAATAGGTCAGCAAGCACACTGTACATCAGCCCTAACCAAGCACACACACACTGCAGGCAGGGGCGGGGGGGGCACTGAAGGTGCAGGCAGGAGCACAGAAAGGAGCGAAGAAGGCACAGGAACAAGCTGGAAGGAGTGGTGGAGCACTTGGAGAAGGAGAGGCAGAGGTGGGGGGGGCGGGGGATGGGAAGAACAGCAGCAGCACAGGCAGGAGTGCTGGAAAGAGCAGTAGATGTGCCNGTTCTGATCAGCACAAAATCTCTTCAGAGGTGGCGCCCCAGAATCCTCCTCTTCAGTTTCCTGGAACAGCAGGAGAGCAGAGGTCACAGGCCATGCGAGATGCAGCTCCCAGCTCTGCACACAACTCTGCCACGGCCCTGGGGTCCCTGCTCACAGGGAGCCAACAGCACTGAAGGGAAGGGCAGAGGCTACAGTCCGACCATGAGGCTCAGCGGCCCATAGCATACTGCCTGGGCCACTAGTGGCACCAACAGCACGGGCTTGCTCCCAGCAGTGCCATGCCTGGATTCAAGGCCCAGGGCACTCCACAGCAAATGCTCGCACTTCTGAGGCCAGGCCGCTGGTTGGGGCAGCTCCAATGACCTGACACAGGGAAGCATTTTAATGAACTGCACCTGATGAGAACAGCAGGCTCAGGGCAGTGACCCGGGATATTTACTGTGATTCTTTCAGGCTGTCCCCACATTTTCAGTTTTCCAGACTATCGATTTTGGCACTCACAGCTCAAAACTGCAGCACAGAAATGGTTGGGGAAGCTGGGCAGAGGGCAGCCCAAGACTGTGGGGAAAGTATATTAGCTGCATGCTTCTGCTCAAATGGGCAGCAGTGAAACAGTTCATAATGCTGACACATCATGTGCCATTGTTAGGTTTCAGAGTCAACGCACCAGAGGGATGAAGGTTGTAGTTTGAGCCTGTACATATGTAGGGAAGGCTTTGGTTCCCCTTCCCCTTACCTGAGTCTCAAGAGGGACAGGCTCCTCCTTCGTGAGAGTGGGAGGCTCATCTGCAACTTCCGAGGAAGGCAGGCAGGGCTCTGGAAGGGAATGGAGAGGATTACGGGTGTGCTGGCACCGTGAGCCTGATGTTAGCAGCAAGAGCTCTGCCTGGCCTCACCGAGTGAGCCAGCCAGCTACTGCCCCCTTGCCTGCAGACACAACATGCTCCCAGGACTCAGTGGGGAGCACCATGTCTAGAGGGCATTCAGGTCTCTGCTGCCCTTGCACCATAGAGAGGCCTAGGAAAAGCCAACACCACGTTGGACACGCAGCAGCATTAACATAGCAGTGCTGCTGCAAACATGCATGAAAACAGCCTGCCCAGCCATGCTTCCTGCACAGGAACATGGCAGCAAATGCCCTGCCGGGGCAAGGAGCAGAAACTCACCCGGCCCATCATGGGTCAGCTGCACTGTGCTTCTCCCAGGGCTCACCAGGCCCAGAATGGCTGGCTGAACTGCACCTTCCTTAGGGCCCGCCCCCTCCAGCATCTCCAGCAGCTGGCCGTATCATACCTTCCAGGGTCTCCTGCCCCAGTGTAGGTGGCTGTGAATCGTCCGTGCGGAAGTCGGACGTATGTGCAGGACTCATTGACTCGCTCTGTTGGGGGCTAGGGCTCGAGTTTGGGCTGCTGTCGACCTTGAGCTGGTAAACGTCCGACAAGGAGCTCTGGTTACTGGTCTCATCTGAAAAACCATCAGCATGTTAGGGGGATGCCTGGCTCACAGCTGCAGTAGCACAAGAAGCCCAGCAGGGGGCAGCACTGAAAGATGGCACCCATAGAGAACGGCCCAAGGGAGCAGGTAGGATTCCCTTGCCAGCAGGAGAGCTCTGCACCCACCTCTCCCTATGGGGTTCCCAAGCCGTGTATGCTAGGCTGCCCTGGATTTCCAGGGTTAGTTATATGGTCAATCCCCAGGATACCACTCCTCCGAGAGAAGGAAAGGCCCAAGCATGGGAAAAGAGAGCAGGCAGAGGAGGGGTCCTGGGTGTTTGCTGAGCAAAGAGCACCTGACGTGGGAATGGGACACAAAGCTGTTCAGTAGCAGTTCCCAGGCTGTACTGGTTCCTGTCCCACCGTCTGACATCACCGTGAAGTGACTGGCTGGACCCCCAGACTCCCATTCCCATCCGGGACCCCTGTCCTACCAGATATAGTAACAGAGCACATCAGGGAATACAGGCCAGGCGGCCTCAGGCTGGCCAAGTCTCCTGTACACCTCCCCTCAGCAGGCAGCCAACCCCAGAGTGTGCATGGCCATGGGATGCTGAGGCCTTTCCACTCTGCCTACAGAGGTGCAGAGAGGCCAGAGTTCTCAGCAGCTTATGAGCTCCGGAGACCTTGGAATTGCCTTTGATAGAACTGGAAGGGTAGGGAAATGCCAAAGCACATCTCCTCCCCAAATCCTTTCATCACAGAGTGCTCCTAATCCCTGGGGCTGAGACCTCCATTGCTCCTAAAGCCCTTATGGCTGAATGGAATGGGCCAAGGAGCAAGACAGGCCTTAATATTAAAATCCATCCTGGATCCACCACAGACTCCGGGGTAAAATACTGGTGCTGCCTCCACTGGTCTCCACCCAGATGAGCTGAAGGACACATGCCTCTGGGCACAGTCCCCCTTCCTGCCTGCAACCCCTGCTGTGAGACGCAAACAAAGGCTACCTGGAAGCCCCAGGACTACCCCCCTGCTCCTAGGATTCCTACAGCAGCCTGTCCAAGGAGAGGCCCTGAAGGGGCAGGGGTTGAGAGCAAGCCTGCCCCACACTCACCCTGCAGCAATTCTCGTGTCCTGTGGAGCTGGGCACAGCTCCATGCTCTGGGTATTGCAACCTGGCTCATGGGGTCACAGCACCACTTGCTCATGTTTGGCCTGGCCACACCTGCAGCTGCGGGGGGTCGGTGCCCCCTTGGCGGGGCGAGGATAGAGAAAGCAGCGGAGGAGGAGGCGGCTGACCTATGATTTTGCACACACACCCCCGCCCATGAATTTGGACCCTGGGCGGATCGTTAAAAAAGACAAAATGCAGCTGGCGGGGCGTTTCGGTAAAACGTTTGCAAGCTACTGTCCTAAAGTGGGACATACCCAGAAGGGTTTCATCATAACAGTGCAGGAGATCCCTGTGCCAGTCACTGCAGGGAGTGGTGTAGGGCAGGGTGTGCTGGCTGCAGGCCGCTAACAGCCTCTCCCCACAGCAGACACTGGAGAGAAGGGAGTTGGAGCAGGATAGGCAGGTATTCAAGCTCATGCTCTGTGTGTTCCTAGCTACCAACTACCAGAAGCTGGGAGTGGATGACAGGATGGATCACTCAATAATTGCTTGTTCTGTTCATTCCCTCTGGGGCACCAGGCATTGGCCACTGTTGGAAGGCAGGATACTAGGCTAGATGAACCATTGGTCTGACACAATATATCCGTTCTTATGTGCCAGAACAATATCCCTTGTGGAAATCTGCATTGCTCCTGGGGGGATATGCAAGACAGATACTAATGACACCTCAATAGTTACAAAGTCCTCTTGGTGTGAATGGCAGCAGTGCCCTCCCCCTGCCAGCCTGCGTTCTGGGGGTAGGCAGACTCACCCTGGAACTCCAGGAGGAGGGAGGAGTTGGCAGATGAGTCAGCTGGGAAGCCATTGGGTTCTCGGGCAGCGCTGCTACTTGTTTTGGACTTCTCTTTCTTGAAGAGAGAGAACATGGGATTAACAGAGTCACACTCAGCAAGCAGAAGGGAGAAAGGCAGTAGGCCTTTGAGGAGCACTGCCCTCCCCAGGCAGCAGCAACAGCACAGAGCCAGAGGGGCATTCGCCTATGGACACTGTACTTGCCCAGGCCACAAGTGCAGCGAATGGGGCTACGTCACATTACAGATGCTGTGTGGATTGCTGGGCCTACCCCCGAGCCTGAAGTCCATTGCAAAAGGAAGGTTTTGCCTTCCAGATCCTCTCTGGGGATTTCCCAATGAGCACACTGGCCAAAGACCCATCAGCCCCAGAGCTCCCCTGTCCCAGAGACCCCCCCCCAAAAAGCGACAATTTGTTCACTGTTCTCTGACTAGTGAGGGGCAGCCAGGGGAAACTACACCCTTTGTTTGTTTTTCTGGGAGCCCCACGGGTTTGTTTGAGCCATGCAGAGGAGATCCCCAAGACCAGACCTTCCTGGTGGGAGCTGTGATGACATTCTGAAGGGCAGAACTAGAGTCCGTCCCCCTCAGCAGTGAGGCGTGGCCTCCTCCTCTCCAGCAATCCTTAAGAGCATTCCTTACAGAAGACCCAGCACTTACCTCCTTACTGTCTGCTACAGGCACCCACTTGAATATCCGAAGGGATGTGTCTCCCACCGTCACCCACTTCTTCTCCCTACCACCAAGCAGGAGACAGTACAACCAACACCTCTCCCAACCACACAACCGAGGAAGTCCTGGCAGTTACTCAGGACACAGCCATTAAATTCAGCTCAGGATCATGCCTGTGCTGCTACTTCTGCATACACTTGCCTAGGCAGGATGAGAAACGAAGTGAAATGGACACAATCTCACCACAAAACTCTCCAGAAAAGCAACAGCAGCAGCAAAGGTGTGAACTCCGGTGCCCTAGGGGACCACTGAGGGCTAGGAATACAAACACTCCTCTGGAATCAGGGGTTGTGGGAACATTATCTCCTTGTCCCCCCTAGAATGGGCCTTTTCCCCATTGTGAAAGTCACCAAGTGATTTCCCTTCCCTGAGAAAACCCCTATGGCAATTTGTATTAGTGGCTACTAGGGGGAAGCAGAAGCCACACTAAGAACAAAACCCTGAACTTTTCAACTATGTTTTTTCTGATCCCTTGAGCCAGGAGATGCTGGTTCCAAACTAGTTTTCACTGACCAGATAGAAGCACATGGTCTGGAACCACCAATCAAGTGTTACCACGGCAAGGGTCTCTATCTGAATGTGTATAAAGGATCTGTGAAACTTGTGTAAGTTAGAGTCTTTGTACCAAGGGGCAAGGCTCTCCTTTATTTTGCAAAATAAAGCCTCTCTTTCCTTATCTCTGTCTATCTGTATTTGGCTCTCAGCTAGGCGGACCCGATATTTCGGTAACAGTTTCTGGCACCCCAGATGGGACCCTCCTAGCTCGGACATTGGACTCCGGACGGCTGCGGAGAACTGGGAATGGCGCCAACGGGGTGTTTAGCCCCTCTTTCTCTGCTTCACCGCAGGCCCTGGGGTTCGTGTTCCGATAAGGTGAGTCCTAATAGGATAACGAAACACTATCTGGTTCTGTTTTGTTTTGGTTAACTGGTTAATGTTTTTTCTGCCTTATACGTTTGAACATTGGAGTGGGAGCGGAACTGAGCCTCTCATTCGTAATTCCTCAGAGTGGAAGCCATCGCGTNCCCGGGGAGAGCACTGAAGGCGCAGGAAGGAGAGCAGGGAGGAGAGTGGGCAGAGGCACCAGGAGAAAGGAATGAGGGAGTGGTGGAGGCACATAACTATTAACCAGGAATGTAAACTGCTTTCTTATCAACTACCGGTTTGTCAGGATAGAATGTATTGGGAAATCAGTTCTTATACGTAAAAGGTTAAAAGGTATTGATTAAAATACAGGAATTGGTTATTATAGCAACTATAAGTATAAATGGAAAAGGGGTGTTATGTAACCAAAATAAAAAAATTGTCAGTGAATAAGTATGTTATACCGGAAGTCCTTTATATTCATGTTAAATTCTATAAACTGTATGCTATGTAGATGCTGTGACCTTTGTAAGAACTCCTGTCTTCTGCTATGTATCTGCACTGGAGAATGCAAAACCTAAGATACCTTTAAACTTTGCTAATTTCTAAAACACTATGCCTAAAATATTGCCTACATGCATCTGTGTTTTTGTGTAATGTGCAGGGTCTGTATAACTGTCAAAATGTAAACCATATGCCATCTTGAAACTTACAACATACTACCCACATCCTGGGGTAAACATTTATTGAGCCTCACCGTCAGTGAAAAACATGTAAAAGAAAACAGGCAAAAAGGTGTATTAGGTAAAGTGATCTAGGGAAACTGATGGAACTCTTCCCAGTTAGGTAGAAATAAGAAGGGGGAAGCACAGAATTTTGAGACAGCGTGACCGCTACCATTGCTGTCTTCCAAAGGGGTTGGTAACATATGTACTCTTCCTTTCTGTATTATGCTGTATTAATCTTTGATTAATAACTTGATCAAGCCTAGTTATTGGACATATCTTCTTATTAATTGCTATTGCACCTGCAACAGACTGTTCTTAAGTCATTATGCATTGGAGCAACAGAGATGCATCTTTAACATTTCTACATATACAAAGCACTGGAAAAGCAGAGAGTAGGGCTGTGTGTATACATAAATGGTAAAACGGGGCAAAGTCCCGGAGAAGCCCTGGCAGTAACAGGCAATAAAACCAATCAAGGCAAAGTCCTGGCAGGTCACTGATATTTGCTGTAGTAATCAAACTTTATTTGCAGGCCCAGCCTCCCATTATCGTTTGGATGCTCTGGGGACCCTTTGTGACTGTTGGGGATTTTACTACTCCCTGTCACACCCCACCCCCAAAGTCCTTTTTGTAGGTGCAAGCTGCTTCATCTTTGTTTTCCACAGTCATTGCCTTACAGTGTTAGGAGCTGCTCTGCCATCAGCTCTTTTTCTTGTCCTGGTGATTCTGTATTGCCCTGGAGGTTTAGTGCTTAGGACTCTCCCCATTAGTCAGCAGGGCTCCACCTTTGTGTCCTGGCAGTGTTGTCTCTATAAACCTTCTGGACAGTCCTGTGGGTGGACTCCTTAAGAGTCTCAATCAAACTGACAGAGCTGTTCCTCTCCAATTCACCACCCACGTTAACAGAAGTCCCAACGTATCAAAAGCCATGGACATCTTGTAAAAGGATGATAACCATGGAAATGATGGCTCTCAGAAGAGGTATTCTGAGTCTGCTGTCTTAATTATTTCTCAAGCAACACTGAGCAGAACTTTTTTTCTTTTTCTATACACTGCGCCTGTATAAATTAGTTGGAAACCTCCCCTCTAAGTACTTAGAAAGTATCCTGTGTCCCACTCCGAGAAAGACCTGGCCCAGGAGCCTCCCTGTCTCCATACCTGGAAGAAACCATCCCAAGATTTATGTTCACAAGCTGAGCACTTATGAATGGATCTGAGATCTGGACAATTTATCCCAAAATTTTACCCCCATCCTGCCAGTCAGAAAACCTGACCTGGATTCAGAGGGAAACCCAGTATATCGATTTGTCCAGGACTTGCGTGCAGTAAATAAAGTCGTCCAGGCCAGGCACAACGTGGTACCTAACCCTCACACTATCCTGACTGCCATTCCAGCAGGTACTGTTTGCTATTCAGTAATAGACTTGTGTAATGCCTTTTTCAGTATTCCCCTAGATCAGGACAGCTGGGATATCTTTGCATTTACATGGACGGATCCAGAGACTGGGAGAGCAGAACAACTGACCTGGACTCGACTGCCGCAGGGATATGTTGAATCTCCAACTATTTTCTCCTCTATCCTGACTCGTGATTTAGCTGATATTAGCCTACCGGGAGGGTCTACGTATCTCTTGTATGTGGATGACGTCCTGGTTTGTTCTCCAGATCAGGTAACATGTGAAACGGACACTATTTACTTGTTAAATTGCTTGGCAGAGAAAGGACATAAAGTATCTCCTTCTAAGCTTCAGTTTGCCAAAGACAAGGTAATTTATCTTGGTCATGTGCTCACCCCGGGACACCGAGCATTATCCAGTACCCGTATTCAGTCAATCCTTAATATTCCCCGACCAGAGACAAAACGTGAAATGCGGGGATTTCTGGGTCTTGCAGGTTTTGGTCGTTCCTGGATTCCAGGCTTTGGGGAAATGGCAAAACCCCTTTTTGGACAGCTCACCCATGATGCTGAAGAGCCCCTCCACTGGGACTCCGGGGCCGTTAAAGCCTTCCAGGGAATTAAAACAGCTTTGACCTCAGCCCCAGCCCTTGGACTCCCTGACTATCGAAAACCCTTTGTTCTCTATGTACATGAGCGGCTGGGGGTGGCCTCTGGTGTCCTTACTCAGACTTTTGGGCCTAGGGAACGACCTGTGGCTTATTATTCCCAGAAATTGAATGCTGTACACAGATGGCTCTGCACGGGTCATGGAGGGCCAATGAATATCTGGATTTGCAGTAACTACTCAGTTTGATGTATTAGTCTGCCCCCCTGGGACCCTCCACCTCAGCCCAGGCGGCAGAACTAAGAGCCCTCACCCGAACATGTGAGTTGGCAGCAGGTCAGTCGGTGAACATATATACTGACTCGAAATATGCCTTTGGNCTGAATCTCCAACTATTTTCTCCTCTATCCTGACCCGTGATTTAGCTGATATTAGCCTACCGGGAGGGTCTATGTATCTCTTGTATGTGGATGACGTCCTGGTTTGTTCTTCAGATCAGGTAACATGTGAAACGGACACTATTTACTTGTTAAATTGCTTGGCAGAGAAAGGACATAAAGTATCTCCTTCTAAGCTTCAGTTTGTCAAAGACAAGGTAATTTATCTGGGTCATGTGCTCACCCCGGGACACCGAGCATTATCCAGTACCCGTATTCAGTCAATCCTTAATATTCCCCGACCAGAGACAAAACGTGAAATGCGGGGATTTCTGGGTCAGCCGTTGGGACGGCGTGGGGGCCACCAAGACACAGAAGGGAGAATGGGAACTACCTGATGGGAGAAGAGCCTTGCCCCGAGCTGCCTTGCGGCCTGCCCTGCTTAAACTACATCAGGAAACACACGGTGGAGCAGAGGCCATGGCAGCTACTGTAAATAGACTTTGGTATGCTCCTGGAGTATTCCAGGAAGCTAAACGAGTCCTTGCTACCTGTGACATTTGTGCAAAATTCAATCCAAGGGGGGAACCAAAAGGCCCCCCCGGTGCCAGGTTATGGGCATACACGCCCTTTGAACGACTCCAAATTGACTACTCAGAGATGCCTAAGTGCCAAGGCTACAAGTACCTCCTGGTAATCGTGTGCCAATTGACTGGCTGGACCGAAGCATTTCCGACAAGACGAGCAACCACCTTAGAAGTAGGAAAGATCTTACTGAACCACGTTATTCCTAGGTTTGGCCCCCCTAGGTCTATTGACTCTGATCAGGGAACTCATTTCACTGACCAGGTTATTCAACACATTGCGAAGGCCCTAGGTATTACCTGGCTCCTACACACCCCTAGGAGGCCACCATCTTCCGGACAAGTGGAAAGAATGAACCAGACTTTAAAGCTTAAACTCTCTAAACTGTGTGCTCAAACTGGATTGAAATGGCTTCAGGCATTTGATTGAAATGGCTTTACCTTTGGCCCTCCTGGCAGTTCGGACTGCCCCAAGGAGCCGACTCTGTCTCTCACCTTTTGAACTTTTGTTTGGCAGGCCATACACCGGATTTGCTGATCCAGGACCTGTGACTGATCTAGCTACCTGGGGTGACGAGGAGCTNAGGGCCAGAAGCAGACGACTCCGGACCTCGAGGGAGCACCGCAAGCTCTTCCCCCGCGACCCGGAAGAGCCAGAAGCAGACGATACCTGGCAGACTGAACCCCTCGAGGGACTGNCCATCACACCCGAGTCAAGCTAGCCCCTAGGCCGGGGCCAGAAGCAGACGATTCCGGACCTCGAGGGAGCACCGCCAGCTCTTCCCAACGTGACCCTGAAGAGCCAGAAGCAGACGATACCTGACAGGCTGAACCCCTCGAGGGACTGAAACTTTTGTTCAAGCGAAATAAGTCCTGAGACTTTATAACNCCCTGGCCACATTGGGGCACCTATCTAATTGTTGGTTGTGTCACCGAACCCGTTCCAAGGAAGGAATAGGAGTATGGGCTGTACCTGCAAATCTCTCTGAAGTACTCTCCTTACAGGTAGTACGGAAAACTGAATGGGCATGGGTTGGGNTTCCGAGGAAGGAATAGGATTATGGGCTGTACCTGCAAATCTCTCTGAAGTACTCTCCTTACGGGTAGTACGGAAAACTGAATGGGCATGGATTGCGAAATATCAGTATGATAAGTATGGGGAAATGTCTGAGGTTTGGCAGTACTATTGGGCAGCTAAGGAGATCCCTCTTTTTAATATCCTAGGGACTGGGTATAACCTGCCCCTTTGCTGGGAAAATGCCAAAGGACTTGGGAGGGACGTGGGNTCTTTGCTGTAAGATTGACAGGCATCCATCATCAAGGGCAGTGGTTTCCCTCATTCCTCCCATTGGGCCCCATAAATGNCCCCCTTGAGGCCTGTGACCAAACCCTTCGGTTTGATGTCGGAACCGGGACCCTCAGCCCTTTGCATACCTCTGAAGACGCCCAGAAACCCCCTTGTCTCCTGCAAAGGGCCTTTACTGTAAGACTGACAGGAATCCTTCAAGGGCAGTGGTTTCCCTCATTCCTCCCATTGGGCCCCATAAATGCCACACATGCATATTATGTGGATATTTATTCTGGCATTCTGTTGCCTCACCCATCCCTTGAAAGGATGTCTGGATGCCCACATTCCATGGGATCGCTTGTAAGTTTTATAGCCGACGTATTTGTTGTCACGTATTGTGGGGGCATCCTTAATAATACCCATGCCCTGGGACATTTAAACGTCTCCCATTGGAGGTGTCAGGACCGCCTAGTGGGTAACTCCAAGCACCGGGATGTGCGGGTAGGCTGGCACCACCGAGTCCCCCGGCTTGTATTTTATCTGTGGCCACAGTGCCTACAAGGCTCTCACTCCAGGTTGGCAAGGTCGGTGTGGTGTGGCCCGGGTGCTACCAGATGTCCAAATAAACCACACTTTAGATTCCAGTCAGATCCTCAGCCTGGGAAGCTATTCTCATAAGCTCTCCCCGCCCTCCATAAGAACTCGAGCAAAGCGCGCCGTAAATCCCCTAGTAGTCAGGCCCGAAGGGGGGGCTGTGAAAGTCACCAAGTGATTTCCATTCCCTGAGAAACCCCTATGGCAATTCGTATTAGTGGCCATTAGGGGGAAACAGAAGCCTTACTAAAACAGAACCCTGAACTTTCGAACTGTCTGTTCTCTCCTGCCTTGAGGCAGAGGATACTAGCTCCAAACCAGTTTTCACTGACCAGATAGTAGAAGCACAGGCTCTGGAACCACCAATCAAGTGTTAACACGGCAAGGGTCACTATCTGAATGTGTATAAAGGATCTGTGAAACTTGTGTAAGTTAGAGTCTTTGTACCAAGGTGCAAACTCTCCTTTTTTCTGCAGAATAAAGCATCTTTCCTTATCTCTGTCTGGCTGTTTTTGGCTCTCAGCTAGGCGGACCCGATATTTCGGTAACACAACTGTGGCAGTACAGCTAGCCTGGGATAAGTTTATGACCTGATCTCTTAAAGACTCTACTAACAGATACGTTGAGAAGACCTGAAAGCCTTTTCTACAAGTTCTGTTCTAGTCCAGTCTCCAGTTATGACTGGCAACTACAATAAAACACTGCGTTACCCAGCGTGGGGTTTTCAGATAATTTATAAACCTAGAAAAGATCCTCTCCAGTGCTTTGTCTAAAGCTCTCCTTGGGAGGGTGCATTAGTGGGTGTTCCAGTCATTTTGCTATACTAAAGAACTTGGAATTAAAGTGTATCTGGAGCCTCAGAGATGGGCAGTGTTATGCTGAAAGTCTACTACAAATGGGAACCAAACAACCTTCGCTGGGCATTGCTACTCTTTAATGTTTGGGTCTGCCGGCTTTCCTGGACCGGGCAGCAGCAGATGGTTTATGAGAAGTTGGCTTGGATTCTTCTTGGGAAGGGACTTCTGAAATAAAAAATACACAGATGTTAAAAATAAATATAGCGAAACTCCCCCTAGGGTAAATACATCCTGTAGAATCAAGTATAAATCACCCTCTCCTTTCAAATCACAGCTGGGAGGGATCCACTAGAGGGGCAGTGTTGGGAAAGCCCAGGCAGCGCCAGCTCCAGGCAGCCAAAAACCAAAAAAAAAAAAAAAAAAAGCTGCAATCGCGATCTGCGGCGGCAATTCGACGGGAGGTCCTTTGCTCCGAGCGGGAGTGAGGGACCCTCCGCCGAATACCTGGATATGCCGCCCCTCTCCCGAGTGGCCGCCCCAAGCACCTGCTTGTTAAGCTGGTGCCTGGAGCCGGCCCTGAGCCCAGGACTATAGTCCCCACTTCCCCTAAATCAGGGTGGATCCAATTCTAAACCGATGAAAGAAGTGCTTTCCCACATAATGCACATTTTGCCTGTGGAACTTACTGCCACAGGATGTCAGTGAGGCCAAGAGTTTGGCAGGGTTCAAAAAAGGATTAGACACTTACACAGATAACAAGAATATCTAGAGTTATGGAGAGGAAGGATGGTCCTGTGATTAGGGCATTAGCCTGGCACTTGGGAGAAAGCAAGGATAACAACTCTGCCCTGTCTTGTGAGGGTAAACACACTCAGATATTGCATGATAGGGGCTAGATAAGTATCTTAGTAAATATTTAAAATGAGCAAGATTCAAGATATAAGCCACCCTGTACTGAATGGGGGTGAGGAGGGAATATTCCTGGGGGCAGGTACCCCATGGCTGCAGGGTTTCTTGTGCTTTCCTCTAAAGCAGTTGGGTCTGTGGCCACTGTCAGTGAAAGGATACTGGGCTGGACAGACCATTGCTCTCCCTAGTATGGCAGATCCTTAGTTCCTATGTTCCTCAAAGTTAGGGTTGTGCTTTTTTGACATCACACTGTGAGGGAGCCCAGAACTGAGTGGAGATGGAGAGTGAATTCTCTGTCACCCAGGAGAGGTTGGTCCTGGACAGCTCTTAAAGATAGCAACAAAGAGAGCATGAGTAAGATGTAGCCAGTCTCCACATTCATGTCTGTACAATGCACCGGAAACAAACTTTTTAAAATGCTAGGCTTGGTCTACACTACAGCGTTAGGTCCACATAAGGCAGCTTATGTCGACCTAACTATGTCAGTGTCTACACTACAGCCTTGCTCCTGCCAATGTGAGGGCCTTACTACACCGACATAATACCTCCACCTCCATGAGAGGTGTAGGACTTATGTCAGTGTAGTTAGGGCGATGCAGTGTCCCTGTAGACACTGTGTTACTTACATGGGCTGTTGGCTAAAATTCTTGTCAATTTCACAGCTCAGTGCTAGAGCTGTGAAATTGACAAGAAAGGCTAGTAGGTTCCCTCTTGTGAACCATGCACCTGGCTCACAGCTCGGGCTGTCACCCCAGGATGGGTGGGGGACTCCAGCTAGAACCTCGTTGGGAGCCCTGCTGTCCTCCCCCACACCCACCCTGGGCTACCAGCTCCCAGCGGGCTGCTGCTCAGGCTCCCCACTACGAGTCCGGCTGCCAGGCACTGAAAGCCCTGGCTCCCAGCTCCCCACATTGCTGTTAGAGTGGGGCTGCACTGAGCGGAGAAAACAGCAGCATGTCAATTTCATGGCTGGTAGGCTCTGTGCTGTGAAACTGAGCCTGCGCGGGGCTCACAGTTGGGACTGGAACATCGGGGTGGATGGGGACTCCAGCTGTGAGCCCCACATGGCTGTCAGTGCCTCACATTCCACTGTCAGTGCCCCCACAATGCCCCACTTCAGTTGGTGCAAGCGCTCCTGGTGAGGATGCTCTTCACCGGCAGAAGGAGGGTAGTGTGGACACCAACAGCTGACTGAATTACTGCAGTGGCTGTAGGTCAACCTAAATTAAGTCGACCTAATTTTCTAGTGTAGACAAGACCCTAGAAACAGAAAGAATCTGATGTATTAAGCATTCTTACCAACTTTCTTTCAAAAACACTCAGAATGCAGTGGTTCTACTGTTTCTGCTATAGAATAATCTCCCAAGGGAGATGGTGGATACCTCATCTCTTGGCACATTTAAAATTAGTCTAGACAACACACTAGTAAATGTCCAAGAGGGAATGGTCCTGCACTGGCCCTGAAATGGACTAAGGGACCTAGCAGATTTTTTCTATCTCAGAGTCCATGAGACATCTCAGAATTCTGATTAGCTCACCTGGTTTTGGTGCTACTTCCTGGGCTTTGAGTGCTTTTTCCAGCTGTTTCTCTAGATCCTGGATTCTCCCCAGAGCTTCTTCCAGATGCTCATCCAGGCTTTCTGATCTCTCCTCTGCATTCTGAGCACGGATCTCGGCTTCTCTGAAATACAGAAGCCAGGAAGGGACTGAAACCTGGAGCCTAAGAGACTGTTGGCAAGATATTCAACAGACAGGCTAAGAAAACTGAGATGTTCAATATAACTGATTGGCTCTATAAAAAACAACTCACTAATGTAAATGTGTGGCATTATTAAAAAGATCTAAACCAAATAGTGACTCCATGGCCCCAGCTGTATGGTCCATGAGCATCAATTACATTTTAAATTAATTTTAAAACTCAATTTCTCCTAACAAAAGGTCAGATGAAATTCAATAAGGACAAATGCAAAGTACTACACTTAGGAACAAATAATCCATTGCACAAATACAAAATAGGAAATGACTTTCTAGGGAGGAGTACTGCAGAAAAGGATCTGGGGGGTTATAGTGGATCACAAACTGACTATGAGTCAACAATGTAATACTGTTGCAAAAAAAAAAAAAAGCAATCACTCTGGAATGTGTTAGCACAGGGGTAGGCAACCTTTCAGTAGTGGTGTGCCGAGTCTTCATTTATTCACTTTACTTTAAGGTTTCGCGTGCCGGTAATACATTTTAATGTTTTTTAGAAGGTCTCGCTCTATAAGTCTATATTGTATAAAATAACTACACTATTTTTGTATGTAAAGTAAACAAGGTTTACAACATGTTTAAGAAGCTTCATTTAAAATTAAATTAAAATGCTGATCTTATGCCGCCAGCCTGCTCAGCCCGCTTCCAGCCTGGGGTTCTGTTCACCTAGGCCGGCAGTGGGCTGAGCAGGGCCTGCAGCCGGGATGCCGGCTGGCAAGGGGCCGGCAGCCGGGACCCCAGACCTGGGGGGGGAGGGGTTCAGGGGTCAGGGCAGAGGGCTGGGGGTGTGGGCGGGGTGCAGGGCAGAAGGGTGTGGGGGGGTTCAGGGGTCAGGGCAGAGGGCTGGGGGTGTGTGTGGGGTGCATGGCAGAAGGCTGGGTGTGTGTGGAGGTGCAGGGCAGAAGGCTGGGTGTAGGGGGGGGTTCAGGGATCAGGGCAGAGGGCTGGGGGTGTGTGGAGGTGCAGGGCAGAAGGCTGGGGGTGTGGGGGGGTCAGGGATCAGGGCAGAGGGCTGGTGGGTGGGGGTGTGCAGGGCAGAAGGCTGGGTGTCTGGGGGCGTTCAGGGATCAGGGCAGGGGGCTGGGGGTGTGTGGGGTGCAGGGCAGAAGGCTGGGTGTGTGGGGGGGAGTTCAGGGATCAGGGCAGAGGGCTGGGTGTGTGTGGAGGTGCAGGGCAGAAGGCTGGGGGTGTGGGGGGGTCAGGGATCAGGGCAGAGGGCTGGTGGGTGGGGGTGTGCAGGGCAGAAGGCTGGGTGTCTGGGGGCGTTCAGGGATCAGGGCAGAGGGCTGGGGGTGTGTGGAGGTGCAGGGCAGAAGGCTGGGTGTGGGGGGGAGTTCAGGGGTCAGGGCAGAGGGCTGGGGGTGGGGGGTAGGGCAGAAGGCTGGGTGTGTGTGGGGGGGTTCAGGGATCAGGGCACAGGGCACAGGGCTGGGGGTGTGTGGAGGTGCAGGACAGAGGGCTGGGGTGCTCGGCTCGTGGGGGGGCTCCCAGCCCCCTGCCCTGAGCAGCTCATGGCAGGGGGCTGAAAGGGATATGCCCTGTTCCACCCCCTTCCCCAAGGGTCCGACCCTACCTCTTCTCTGTCTCCTCTACGGAGCAGCGAGCACGCTGCGGCTCCGCTCCGCTCCCCCTCGCAAGGGCAATCACCTGATCGGCGGCAGTGAGAGGGAGGGGGAGGGGCAGGAAAGCACCACACTGGGGGAAGAAGCGGGGGAGAGGGGAGCTTGGCTGCCGCAGGACCAAGCTTCTGCCTCCTGCCCCCGCAGGGTAGAACGGTGGGCAGGGGGGCTGAGTGGGGCTGGGGGCCGGGACTGCTGCAGGCAGCGGCGTGCCACCCAAAATCGGCTTGCGTGCCGTGTTTGGCACGCGTGCCGTAGGTTGCCGACCCCTGTGTTAGCAGGACTGTAGTAAGCAAGACACAAGAAGTAATTCTTCCACTCTACTTAGCACTGATAAGGCCTCAGCTAGAGTATTGGGTCTAATTCTGAGCACCACACTTTGGGAAAGATGTGGATAAACTGGAGAAAGTCCAGAGGAGAGCAACAAAAATGATTGAAGGTCGAGAAAAGATAACTTACGAGGAGAGCTTGAAAAAAATGGGGTTGTTTAGTTTGGAGAAGAAAAGACTAAGGGGGGACATAACAGTCTTAAAGTACATTAAAGGTTGTTATAAAGAGGAGGGTGATCTGTCCTCTCAATCAGGTGATCCAGTACTCACAGGAGCTGCTCTTGCAGACGTTCTAGTGAAGCCAAGGTCTCAAACTCCTTTTGAGAATACGGGGTTGTTGACTTGCTGGCAGTCATCTCTCTCTAGGGGGAGGAGAGGAAACACCTTCTGTATGGGAGTATGAGGAGCGCAGAGAAACCAACAGAGCTATGCTTCAACTGCAGCATGTGCCTTGTCCAGTTGGGTGCTGGTCTGTCACTGCTTCATCACAGCATGGACAAGCAACAAAGAAGGGCAGGGCACTGCATCAAGGCTCCAATTCAGCAAAGCACTTAAGCACAGGCGTCCCATCAACTTCAACTGGATCTTCTCACATGCTCAGAGTTAGTGCTTTGCTGAATCAGAGCCTGAGTGGACTCAGTGGGTAATTGACTTGGGTTGCCAAAACCTTCAATACACACCCGGATGGCATGTAGCCTGTCAGGTTATGGCAGTTTGTGAGGGTGATGTCCTGACTGGAAAGCCCTGATGGTCAGGCTCAGAATGAAAGGAGGTCAAAAGTATGAGAAGGGACAGATAGTTCCTTTAATTGGCTGAGCTTGAGAAGGCCTTACACTCAATGGCATTTGTCTGTCTGTAATGCGATAACTTTTGAACACTGTATATAATCAATTCCAAAATTTCAGGGAGTGTTTTAGTCATTGATAGCCAGAATCCTATTGCTTTTGTGGAAAATCAGAAAACTGAAAAGGGAGAAAAGAGGGGGAAAATGGAGCCCCTGCCATCTGATTAGCACAGCCACAGCTTCTCAGATTGTTTTGAAAGTGCCACTAGGAACTTATCTGCATCTTTAGGCACCAAAATACCTTTAAAAATCTGGTCCCAGAGCTCAAGCTACAGTCCAGGTGAAAAGGAAACAATAATTTGTATGATGGAGATTCCTACCCCAGAGACCGACACTGCTGTTGACTTGAGGGATTTCAAATGGATGTTGGAGTCATGTCCTAGGTACCTGATGGTGTCCTCAGTTACCTCACTGCTTACAGTCGGGACGTCACTGCTGACATCTGGCGCAGGTGGCTCCTGCTGAAGGAAAGGTGAATGATGAGTTAGTGCAATGGCTCCTGGCACAACGAAGGCTTTGAGGCCTACATTTCACATGTCATATGCAAATGGCAAGAAGCAAAGAAAGGCTCCACTGGAAAGCAGTACATCTTGCGCCAACCACGGCTACTGCACTCACTTGTAAAATGGAGATTTTCACCATGGATGGCGGGTGGAGCCCCCCTTTGGGGAGGCTAGCCCCCGGCTCCGCCCCTTCTGCCCACGTCCTCCCCACGGCTGGAGCCCCAGACCCCCTCCCCCGCAGCTGGAGCCACAAGCCCCCCCAGCCGCAGGAGCCCTGGGCGGGCCGAAGCCCTGAGCACCCCTCCTCGGCTGAAGGAGCCCTGGGCTGGCTGGAGGAGCCCTGGGCCCCCCCTCCACCTGCCTGGAGGAGCCCTGGGCCAGCCACAGCCCAGAGCGCCCCCCACCTTTGACTGGAGGAGCCCTGGGCTGGCCAAAGCCCTGAGCACCCCCCTCGGTTGGAGGAGCCCTGGGCTGGCCAAAGCCCCGAGCCTTCCCCCCACCCCTGCCCGGAGGCACCCTAGGCTGGCCGAAGCTGCGCCGTGCCTCCTCTCCCTGGACCCAACCTGCCCAGGGGAAAAGCATCTGTTAGAAGATGCTTTTGATATGCCCCATGCAGGTTCCAGGGCAGCTGAGGCAGCAGTATGTATGTGCCTTCTCAGCCGTCCTGGAACCTGCATGGGGCATAATAAAGCAAAAACTTTGCCGCCAAACCCCACCACTGGGGGTCCGACGGCCACAGCAGCGCCCGGGGAGGCAGAGCCACCCACCCCTTGCCTATTATACCCACCGCCCATGATTTTCACCTTTTCCCCTAACACTTCTTCCCCTTTCACAGATTTCTTATCAACATCAACATCTTCAGTTTTGTCTTTCCCGAGTTCAGAAGAAGTCTCAGAAATTTCTTCAGGTAAAGAATCCACAACAATTGAGTGCATCTGTGGCTGGGTCTCCTGGAAAGCAATGCGAGGGACTGGTCAGTAGCACTGTCATCTGGGATTCTGTCCCTCCACATAACATAGGCAAACACCAAAACAAGGCAGCCAATCACCGATCTTGTCCTGCTTAAATTTTTAAACAAGAAATAAATGGAAGCTTAGCTGGTTTACTACCCAGCCACCTCAGGAGGGCTGGCTTAAAATCTATTTAAATCACAAGTTACATGATGTTGGTGTCTCCTCTAAATCCTTACTGGACCCTTATGAACATTACAAACCACTACACAGTTTGGCAAAATCTGTTCACAATCGGCCAAGGAACGGGGTAGCAGGGTGACTGCAGAGCAGCCAGTGCACGTGCTGAATGTGGGAAAGCTCAAACAATATCTATCCACATGGGGTCAAAACAGATGTGATGTAAGCAGATGAAACTCTATTCAAATCAATGGAACTGAACCCACTTCCATCATATTTGAATATAGCCCATCATGTCTGAAATTAGACCAATGTCAGACCTACCATCTAAAAGATTTGAATTAAATCAAATTCTCACAGGCAACATCCATCTGTCCAGCCACATATGGAATGAAGCTAGAAGCTCTCATACCATTATGAACTCCTGGGCAATCCAAACCCCAGTATTCCATCAATTTGCAATCTCTTGGGAGAAGCAGAATTTACCAGGCAACATCACAGGGCCAATTTTCAGTTGGTGTCAACTGTCACAGCTCCACTGAAGCTATGACAATTGACACCAGCTGAAAGTCTGCCCCCATAGGAAGCATTTTAGGTGTAACAAACTCCATCATCATGAATCCCAATAATCCTCCAATGTGGAGTCTTGAATGCAGAGGGCTCTATACGTGGAACCCTCCTGGAAACTGAAGTTTCTTCAGTTGGGAAAGCCTTTCAAGCAGCTCCCCAGCCAAACAGGTTCTACTTTGGCTGGCAAATGCTAAGTCTTTATGTACCTGAGGCCCAAACAGGTTCCTCTGCTCTTCTAAACTCAGTAAGGAGACTGGAGAGCCTTTGAATTCAGAAAGCAGTAGATTGCAGGTATTAATCCAATCAAGGCACTCGGTCTGGGATGAAATAACAGAAGAGACAAATTACCAAGAGGGAGAGAAGAATTGATATTTCATTCACTCCTGTGATTAAATAACTCCATCCTTCTATCTATCGTATTTATATGGCCCCATCTATCCCCATCCTACAAAGGAAAAGGAACATACACTCCTCCTAAGCCTTCAAACATGGAGCCTTTCATGAGCTAGTCACCTATTCCATACAATATATTTAACAAGCTGCTAATTGGTTTGGCTCAACAGTGTAGTGGCAGCACATTGCCCTGAAAGCTCGGGGCAGGGATCAGAGTTCAGGACCCAAGTTGTTTTTTTTTACCCCATAAGCCAGCACAGACCAGAAGTGCTGGGGAGGAGCATTCTCAACCCCTGCAGGAAGCATTTCCTCACACCACTCTGGGACAACCCCATCTGTTTGATGCTTAGAACAACGCAAGGCTTCAGAGGGACACATGCCCAGTATTCCTTAATGGCAGATTGGATCAGCCCAACACAAGGTGGCCTTTGAAGGTATTGGGAATTCAAGGAGGGAGGAATGGAGATATGCAGTACTAAAGGGCACCTTCCCTGGCTCCTCTAAGATAAAATCCTGCACTTAACATGTTATCTGCATAATAGCTTTACATATATATGTAGAGTCAGGACACATGAGGACTAGATAAGGAAGTCTTGCCCAGTGCTGAATGGGGTACTGTTCCTAGTATATCCACGGGTCTCTCTCCTTAGGCTCAGCAAAACCCTGGATATGACTGTAGTAAGTGAAGGCCCTGATAAAGGCCCAGTATGAGGCCTGAGGCCTGAACTGAAGTAATGGTCAAAACTTTGCTAGCATAAAGCAAAGTTAAGCTGTGAGCCAGAGGCAGGCCCTGCTCACAGAAGCTGGCAAGGAAAGGGCTGATGCTGCAAGAAGATACATACCTAAAAGGTACAGAACACTAGATATCATGTATACATTCCACACAGATAACATGGAACAGGCCGACCCATCCCAATGACAGGGGCAAAAGGGTAAAATGATGGATAGAGTTGTTTTGATCGAACCAATCTGTACAAGGTGAGAGGCGGCACCTTACTACGTAGAGGGGTTGTACCTTGCTGTGTAGAAGGGTTGCACCTTAATACGTCAGGAGTGATGTGTAATTTGTTTGTACCTGTGTATAAGAACGTATCCCTGGGGCAGTGTCTTTGTCCGGCCGTAGGGGGAGTGGAAAGTCCCGCCACTAAGCCGGGTCCTTGCCAAGAGGCACTTTCTCGTAGTATGCCCTGAGTTAGGCTAAGAAACCTACAGGGAACTGCAATTGTGTCCAAGATCGCAATAAACCTAGTCGACGTGACTTTGCATCTTACTGGACTCTGTGGTTATTGGGGGTTCTCTTCGGGTCTGCTGGGTCAGCTATCTGTGCAGAGCTGGGGCAGCACACAGAGGGAACATACGCACGCAGCCGAGTGATATCAACAGGAGAAAGCAGAGCACCACACCGGTAGCATCTGACAACACTGGTGACCCCGACCGCTGATCTGGTGAGTAAGCGAACCTGCCGTGGTAAGAATCGCAATCCAACATGGCAGCAAACCTCGAGCTAGGGAACCCCCTGACCCCCTCCCTTATGATCCCCACGGAGTTTGATAACTCTTGGACCCGCTGGATTGCCAGTAAAGGGGGTCCATATGAATTTAAAAAAGAGAGTGGGGAAACATGGACTGGCATATGCAGAGCGATGGTAGAAACTGAGGCTCTGAGAAACAGTAATAAAAGTAAAAAAGCAAGAATTTTGCAACTCATGTCTATGGCAGTGAGATGGCTCAGACAGCATGCTGGCATGCTGGCCAAACAAGTAACAGAAAAAACAGGAGAAGTAGAAGAGGTAACCCGGGCAGTCGAGCACTGGAAAGCCCAAGCTATGTTAGCAGGGCAACAGGCTGTCCAAACTCATGATATGCTCGAGCAAGTGAAGCAGGAAAATAAAAATTTGGAAACAGCTGTAAAAAACCTGCAGAAGCAAAAAGTGCCGTCCCCTGGGGGTCAGCGTTCGTCGAGTGCTGTTACAGTGCCTGAGGAATGGGGACAGAAATGGAAACAGGTGGCCCTTGCCAAGTTAAGAGATGGAACATGGGACTGTTGGGATGGATGTTGCAATGGGGACATGTGGAATGACTCTGTTAAAACATCCTGTCACGACCCATGGGCAGGGGCTACCGCACCGCAACCACCACCTTATGATGTGAGCCAGGTTCTGGGCAAACCCTCCCCAAAACCTAGATCAATTCCAGTAAAAACAGGAGAAATGGGTGAAAATGGGACTGCGAGCCCCAGTGAAAATCCTATTACCCACTTCACCCTTGATAAAACCCCGCGTACAAATAGCCCCCCCGCATTAAGGTTATGGGATGAAGTGGAAACTGTAACAAAAAAATTAGCTGATCATTTAAAAGACCCATGGCCCCGCCGTGCCTATACAGATAGGGAAAAGGAGCATGCCAAACCACGCGTGAGCGGTTTAACAGCCAGGCTCGACGCTTTAAAGATTAATGAACTAACTGCACTAGCCGGAGCTGTTGGACCTCCCCCCTCTAACAATTTTAATGAGTTTATGGCATGGCTCCATAAAGGCGAGCAGTTACTCAAAGCAGTCGGCATTGACATGTTGCAGGAACCAATTCTAGTACAAACCCTTCTGGGGCCCCTCAACTGTCATACCCTCGGTTTTGATGATGATGTTGCACAAATGCTTAAACGTGTAGTTCAGAAGCACTTTAAGTTATCTAGTGAGTTAGCAACCCTTAAAGGAATGGCAAGGTTGCCAGGGGAAGCTCCAGCTAAGCTGGGATTCAGACCTATATTAGATTATCAGCAGGGGTTGCTAACATGGAAGAATTGAAGCAGATTGTTTTGGAGGCGCTGCCTCCCGGTGTGTTAGACTGGATGAATGCTTGGTGTGAGAATGGAGGTAGAGAGGTACCTTGGGATGAATGGATTGCAAAGGTAAAGACGGCAGTTAAGCAGCAGGAAGGAACTCCTGTTAAAGAGCTGCGTACTCAATTAGGACAATGGAAAACAGAGGGTCCTGGATACTCTCCCCCTGGTCGTGGCCGGGGTTGGAGAGGTCGTGGACTGAATAGAATTAGAGGAGGTGATAGAGAGAATGCATGGGTACCTTCTGGAGTTCTGAAGCAAGAGAACTTAAACCTTAAAGAAGAAATTGAAAGGCTGCAGGCACAGCTGCAGGCGTGTATGATTGGTAAGGAATCTCAACAGGAGAAAGATAAAACAATGACAAAGGTAGCTAGGGCGACAGTCCTGACATCCGGATTGAACGACCCAATCGCTACTGATTCAGTAGCATAGGACAGCCCTATCCACGACTCGGAATGCATTTTTCAGCAACCCATGACAGTAGATGTCTGGGGGCGCCCCCATTTAAGCATTCGAGTCGGGGAAGGGCTAGAAGATTTTTTGTTGGATACGGGGGCTGGAATTCCGATAGTAAAAGATGACTTTAATGCATATCCAATTGGAGAGTCGGTGCAAATACAGGGAATATCTGGGACTAATCAAACGTATAATGTTAAAACCCTTCCCCTCCAGTTTGGAATGCATACCAGTCATGAGAAGTGTGCTGTTGCAGGAAGAGAGAATTTAATTGGGGCAGAAACAATTAGACGCTTGGAATTGATCTTGGATTTTCCCAACATGTGTATTAGACAGACTCTCACTGTAATGCAAGGCACAAATGATACAAATCTGATCCCTATGGGACTGGCTACACAGACGGTGAAAGCAATAAAACCTAAACAACCGCCTCCCGCACCAAAAGGCTGGGAGAACTGGTGGACTGAAATTCAAACCGTCTGGGCAGCGGACTCCCTAGATACGGGCAAAATGCAGACCTCTGTTACATTAGAGGGAAACACACCTCCATTCATAAAACAGTATCCCATACCCCAGGAAGCAAAGGAATCATTGAGGCAAATAATAACAGAATTGGAAAAACGAAATTTAATCAGAAGGTGTTCAGCGCCTAACGCGGCACCAATCTGGCCAGTTAAAAAACCTGATGGTACGTGGAGATTAACTATTGACTATCGGGGGCTGAACAAAACTGCCAAACGAGGAGCACCCGTAGTGGCGGCGTACCCTGAACTATTGGAGGTGGTCACCCCTGATATGAAATGGTTCTCAGTACTCAATGTGGCAAATGGCTTTTGGAGTCTACCTTTAGACCCAGAATCTCAGTATCGAACAGCTTTTGTATTCCAAGGTATGCAATATTGCTGGAATGTGTTGCCAATGGGGTACTGTGATGCACCCACAATTTTCCATACTGTAGTGAGAAGTATGTTGGAAAAAGAGGGATTGTTACAAACAGAAAGAGTTGTTCAGTATGTAGATGACATTTTAATTGTGAGCAAAACAGAGCAGGAACATGAAGAGTTAATGCGGCAGCTGCTAGCGAGCTGCCAAGCTTTTGGCTTGAAACTTAACCCCTCAAAGTCTCAGATTAAACAGAAAGAAGTGCAGTATCTGGGAATTCGACTCAGTTCGGGGGGAAGGTCTGTGGATAAGGAAAGGATAAAGTGCATTGTTAGCCTGCCTATGCCGGTAGACACCAAGTCTCTGCAGTCCTTTTTGGGGCTAACTAACTTTTGCAGAGAATTTATGGTGGGATACGCAGAAACGGCAGGTCCCCTGTATGAGGTATTAAAAAGACCACAGTGGACCTGGATGGAGGAGGCAACAAAGGCATGGGAAAGTCTAAACCAGGAATTAATGGAGGCACCCACCTTAGCCGCCCCTAACAATGATTTCCCCTTTGTGCTGTATCCCAGTGTTAAAAATTTCTGTATTGTTAGTATGTTAACCCAGGATACGGGCGCTGGGGAAAGACCCATTGCCTATTATAGCAGGGCACTGACTAGTCCAGAGAGCAAACTGGGGGTTTGTGAACAAACCGCCCTTGCTGCCTATTGGACGCTTCAAAAATCCCAGGNGAAGCAAAGGAATCATTGAGGCAAATAATAACAGAATTGGAAAAACGAAATTTAATCAGAAGGTGTTCAGCGCCTAACGCGGCACCAATCTGGCCAGTTAAAAAACCTGATGGTACGTGGAGATTAACTATTGACTATCGGGGGCTGAACAAAACTGCCAAACGAGGAGCACCCGTAGTGGCGGCGTACCCTGAACTATTGGAGGTGGTCACCCCTGATATGAAATGGTTCTCAGTACTCAATGTGGCAAATGGCTTTTGGAGTCTACCTTTAGACCCAGAATCTCAGTATCGAACAGCTTTTGTATTCCAAGGTATGCAATATTGCTGGAATGTGTTGCCAATGGGGTACTGTGATGCACCCACAATTTTCCATACTGTAGTGAGAAGTATGTTGGAAAAAGAGGGATTGTTACAAACAGAAAGAGTTGTTCAGTATGTAGATGACATTTTAATTGTGAGCAAAACAGAGCAGGAACATGAAGAGTTAATGCGGCAGCTGCTAGCGAGCTGCCAAGCTTTTGGCTTGAAACTTAACCCCTCAAAGTCTCAGATTAAACAGAAAGAAGTGCAGTATCTGGGAATTCGACTCAGTTCGGGGGGAAGGTCTGTGGATAAGGAAAGGATAAAGTGCATTGTTAGCCTGCCTATGCCGGTAGACACCAAGTCTCTGCAGTCCTTTTTGGGGCTAACTAACTTTTGCAGAGAATTTATGGTGGGATACGCAGAAACGGCAGGTCCCCTGTATGAGGTATTAAAAAGACCACAGTGGACCTGGATGGAGGAGGCAACAAAGGCATGGGAAAGTCTAAACCAGGAATTAATGGAGGCACCCACCTTAGCCGCCCCTAACAATGATTTCCCCTTTGTGCTGTATCCCAGTGTTAAAAATTTCTGTATTGTTAGTATGTTAACCCAGGATACGGGCGCTGGGGAAAGACCCATTGCCTATTATAGCAGGGCACTGACTAGTCCAGAGAGCAAACTGGGGGTTTGTGAACAAACCGCCCTTGCTGCCTATTGGACGCTTCAAAAATCCCAGGCAATTGTAGGAGCAAGCAAGGTGATCATAAAAAGTCACCATGCACTGGGAAAGCTACTGAGTCAGGAAAATTTGTCTAAGGGACATGTGAGAGTTGATAAAGCCATTCAGTGGGTCTTCGCTCTCATGTCAGAGAATGTTCAGTTAGTCACATTGAAAGAGCCAGAAGTATCTGTATGGGGATTGATTGTTAAGGGTAAAGAACATGTATGTGAGCCACAAAGGGAATCTAAGGCGCACCCTGTGTTTAAAGCAGCCCCAACTGACCAAGTGATTGGAAAAACCATTTGGTTTGTGGACGGTAGCTCATATTATGAGGAAGGAGACCGAGTCACCGGTTTTGCAGGAATTTGTTTGGATGGGAATAAAGCAAGCGGCGAGTCCTTCCAATATAAATTGGTTAAAGGAGGGACACAGGCTGCAGAGGTATCAGCAGTTCTGGAAGTCTTAAACAGAATGAAGGGCAAGCAATCCGAGCTTGTAATAGGGACTGATTCTGATTATGTGTATAAGGGTACCACTATTTATCTCCCGTGGTGGCAAAGTATGGGGTTTACAGGAACCGACGGCTCAGAGATCAAGCATAAAACCCTATGGCAGCACATAGAAAAATTGTCACAACAGTATAAAAAAATTCAAATGGTTAAAATAAAAGCTCATAAGAAAACAGGACCCTTGCAGTGGGGAAATGAACAAGCAGATACATTAGCTAAGGAGGCAGCCCTTACGGGCGCACTGTGGGAATCAATGCCAGTGGCAGTAACCACTAGAGCACAGGCAAAAGTAAAACAGGAAAACGAAGCAAACAACCAGAAAGAGATACAGGGTTTACAAGAGCTTCAGGCAAAAGATGATTAAATTCAACAATGGATAAATGAATGCCCATCACAGTGGCAGGGTGTCCCCTTAAAAAAAGAGGGAGAACTTATTTTAGCTAGACCAGACAATGACTGGGTTAGGGTAATCCCACAACAATTGAAGTACCTTCTGTTAAAATGGGTACATGGATCACTTGTGGGAGGTCACCCCAAATTAGAGGAAGCATTGGAAAAACTTAAAAAATTGGGGTGGTGGCCTGGCATGCGAGAGGATTTAAATTTACATCTTCACAGCTGTTTAATATGTGCCAAACAGGACCCTGCTAGACGGAAAAGACGGGGAGAGTTAATGCACCAAGCGCCAAAGGGCCCCCTTCAACGGCTGCAGGTTGATTTTGTGGGACCTCTACCTACCACTCCTAGGGGAAACAGATTTTTATTTGTAATTGTGGATAGTTTTAGTAAATGGGTAGAAGCCTTTCCTACACAGAAAGAGACTAGCAAGGCCGCCGCAAAAAAGTTACTAACAGAGATTTTTCCAAAATGGGGATTGCCCCACAGCATTGATTCGGACAATGGTCCCGCGTTTATTGGGCAGGTTTACCGAGATATGGGCACCTGGGCTGGTTTTCCCCTGCCGCTACACATCCCATATCACCCTCAAGCAGGAGGACAGGTGGAAAGGATGAATAAATCTCTGAAAGTTGAATTGTCTAAAGTATGTAATGAATTAGGAACAAACTGGGACTTGGTACTATCATGGGTCCTTATGAGGATCCGTAGCCGGCCAAATCGCATGACAGGATTCAGTCCATATGAAATTATTTTTGGGAGACCTATGCCAGGTTGGGAAAATCTGTTTTACCCTCCAGATTGGGAAACAATTATAGCATTGGCAAGTACCACCTGGATGAACAGTTTTAAGTATTGGCTGGGCACAGTCCAAGGAGCTGCTGCAGCACAGCAGGCTGCAGAACAGCAAAAGATGAATCGTGCTTTTGATGAACACAGTGATATTAAACAATGGAAAATTGGAGACCAGGTAATGGCTAAAATTGAACCGGGTCCCAAGAAAAAATTTCCAAAGGCAGAATGGTGTGGGCCTTGGCCCATTTTTGAGAAATTGGGACCCTCCCTGTACTTGGTAGATATAGATAAACAGCCGCGTTGCAAGCATGCCATGCAATTAAAGAAATATGAGGGTTGAATATGCATGTTACATGTTTGTGCTTGCTTTACAGAAAAATACGCAGGATTAGCAAGTGCGGTGAGTAACCAATTTATCTGAAAGACAGCATCCATAAAAAACAACTGGATCTACAGCAACTACTGGTGTATCACAGAGTAGTTCAACCAATGGAACAAAAAAGCTAGCCACTTCTGTTTCCTGCACAGTAAAGCTTACCAGAGGGTGACAACCAGTAGTAAGGGTAATCTATAACATGGATGGACAGTACTGTGTAGTAACTAATTACGAAGGCCTCAGTGGTAGTGTCACTACTCCAAATTTCTGTTTTACTTCTCATATATATAGCACTGTGGGACACATTATCACAATCCCTATCCCAGTATTTTAAAACACTCAGCCTACTATTAATAATGATACAAATGGTAACTGTAATTGCCCTAATAAAAGTGGGTTGCTATCTGCAGTACCACAAGGGCCAAACTACAACAACAAATTGAAAAAGAATTGTTATGCTTAAATATAAAGTGCTGTTATATGTATACATACATACTATACATATATGCCCATATACACTACAAATATATATGCCATATCCATATAATTCATATATATTAATTATTTGGGAGTACCTCTAAGGCTCAATCATAATACTACATTCCTCAGTCATGGTCCCGGGCCTAACATTCCCAGGCCCACCATAAGGGACTAAAAAATAATTGAATAATAAAATCTGCCTATCAGTCGTACGTGGGAATGTGCAGACTAAAGAGACAGATGGGGCATGAGTGTATGGATGGTAAAACAAGGTAACCACATAACAGTGTTTAGCCCACTGGGTTATCTTTAGTCCATGCATTATGCTTTTCCGGGACGATGGGTAAACATCCTCCCCTTAAAAAGACAAAAAGTGGGGGAATGTAGTAAGTGAAGGCCCTGATAAAGGCCCAGTATGAGGCCTGAGGCCTGAACTGAAGTAATGGTCAAGACTTTGCTAGCATAAAGCAAAGTTAAGCTGTGAGCCAGAGGCAGGCCCTGCTCACAGAAGCTGGCAAGGAAAGGGCTGATGCTGCAAGAAGATACATACCTAAAAGGTACAGAACACTAGATATCATGTATACATTCCACACAGATAACATGGAACAGGCCGACCCATCCCAATGACAGGGGCAAAAGGGTAAAATGATGAATAGAGTTGTTTTGATCGAACCAATCTGTACAAGGTGAGAGGCGGCACCTTACTACGTAGAGGGGTTGTACCTTGCTGCGTAGAAGGGTTGCACCTTAATACGTCAGGAGTGATGTGTAATTTGTTTGTACCTGTGTATAAGAACGTATCCCTGGGGCAGTGTCTTTGTCCGGCCGTAGGGGGAGTGGAAAGTCCCGCCACTAAGCCGGGTCTTTGCCAAGAGGCACTTTCTCGTAGTATGCCCTGAGTTAGGCTAAGAAACCTACAGGGAACTGCAATTGTGTCCAAGATCGCAATAAACCTAGTCGACGTGACTTTGCATCTTACTGGACTCTGTGGTTATTGGGGGTTCTCTTCGGGTCTGTTGGGTCAGCTATCTGTACAGAGCTGGGGCAGCACACAGAGGGAACACACACACGCAGCCGAGTGATATCAACAAAGGAGAAAGCAGAGCACCACACCGGTAGCATCTGACAACACTGACTACCTAGCCCAAGTGCCTGACAAGCTTTAAACTAGATTTGAGTCTATTGCAATTCTTATATGGATTAGGTACTACAGAAAAGTCCCAAGGCATGTACACTGGAACAGTGTAAGGAAGGAATTAAGTCTGAACATGGCCCAGACTTCTCAAAACTGTGCAGCTTTTGAAGTGCTCTCTGGGGTCAGTAGGAAACTGCTGGGAGGAATCCATTAATGGAGGTAGAGTTTGACTGGAGGAAGTGTTGAGGGATTCTCTGGAGCATTGAGAACAGGAGTACTTGTGGCACTTTAGAGACTAACAAATTTATTTGAGCATAAGCTTTCGTGGGCTACAGCCCACTTCTTCAGATGCATAGAATGGAACATATAGTAAAGATATATATATATATACATACAGAACATGAAAAGGTGGAAGTAGCCATATCAACTCTAAGAGGCTAATTAATTAAGATGAGCTATTATCAGCAGGAGAAAAAAAACATTTGTAGTGATAATCAAGATGGCCCATTTTAGACAGTTGACAAGAGGTGTGAGGATACTTAACATGGGGAAATAGATTCAATCTGTGTAATGACTCAGCCATTCCCAGTCTCTATTCAAGCCTAAATTAATGGTATCTAGTTTGCATATTAATTCAAGTTCAGCAGTTTCTCATTGGAATCTGTTTTTGAAGCTTTTCTGTTGCAAAATTGCCACCTTTAAGTCTGTTACTGAGTGACCAGAGAGGATACAGACTAACACGGCTGCTACTCTGAAATCTGGAGCATTGGGGTCTCTAACCAGGGTCCGTATCATCCAATCAATTTGATTATGTTTTAATTCACTACTGACCATTGGTGAACCATAAAGGCTGAATATATTGCTGCAAGAAAGAAATATTTGGTGGTGGCTTGTGGCTTTCTACGCTTGGGTCTAAGATGAAGCAAAAATGTTCTGTCTGTTCAAACTCCTTCCTGACTCCCTTGTGTGTGTTAGCTTTGTGCCAGTTCTTCCTCTTACCCTTTCACAAACAAACCCAGGCTGATCTGGACCATACTGTGGACAGACACATGCACTTGCAGCTGTTACCTTGATTTTCTCTAGCTCCCGCAGCTCATAATTGTGGTCTGAATCCAATTCAGCTTGTTTCTTCCGAACTGTAACATCTACCAACTCCTTGCAGCAGCTGAGGAGACACAGAATGTCACCCACCCTCTAAGCAATGCTCTCAAACACCTTTTTCCCCTTGGTCAGAATTGTGCAGGATCCTGTTGTTGCAACAAGACACACTGTGATCACACATAGCAGGATTTTTAAAGCAGCGCCATGTACAGACAAGGGCAGCCCATTCCTTTGGGTTTGTTTATTAAGTGATGCATTTGTCAGGTTTTTGATACACCTTAGAGAAGGGGCTGTGGGAGGATGTAGGCCTATAAGACTGTGCTTAATCTCCCCAGTATTACAGGAGGGCTGTGACATAGTAGCAAACTATTGAGAGAGAATGTTTAAGTTACTTGACCAGCCAAGTTCTCTCTCTGATATTACTCCTAACAGTTCCATTTGAATTAAGAGCTTCCTCCCTCACAGACCATCTTCTCCTTGGCCAAGTAGTGAAGTCATGTAAAGGCCCTAGAGGCATTTCTTGCCAACCTGTCATATCAGCTATACCCTTTAGGGCACCACTTCCTTCAGCTTCCATAGAGTGGGAGAGAAGGAGCTCCCTCCAGGATCTTGGAGAGAGCCTTAGAAGGAGCCCACTTTGAAACCCACCCCCCAGCATGGGTATTAGCAGGAGATGGCCAGGCAGAACTCAAACTGGGAGCCTGTCCCAGCAGAAGAAGAGCAGCAGCATATGAGTGTGTCTGTCTTCATGCCCTGTTCTGTCTCTCTCTCCCCTCACCCTTTTCTTGGGTGTCTCTTTCCTCCTTTTCACCCTTCTTCTCATTTCTCCACTCAGTCACTGAGTGAGCCAGCAAGTCTCTCCAAACAAGCCCCCGTCCCCCTGGTCACTCTCTTTCACCCTTCTTCCGGTATCCCTCTCTCCCTTGTCTCCTGTCCAATTTGTCCCTTTCCCAGGTTCCATCTCCTTCTGGAGCTGCATGGGGACTGTTACCACACAGCATTACTGGCACAACAGACAGTGGAATCCCAGAGGATTGGGCTCTTGTCTGCTTTCCTTTATAAAACATGCACCACGTTAGAGCACGATTCTGTAGATGCCAACATTATAGCCAGGGGACCCACTGCTTGCTTTATAAACTCAAAGTCCTCCAGGATTCCCCAATCATTTTCCTCAGCATGACGTTTACCACGTGAATCTCTGATATGTCTAAGAGATCTGAACAATGCTCATAGGCAGTCAAGCCCTCAGTGATTACATAGCTGTGGGTGCTGAACAACACAAGTCGTTCCAGCTAATGTTATCATTAACTTATACTTGAAATGTTTCCTTCTGAGTGCCACACAGCATTAAAGTTGCATTTTCATGATCCCACCCACTTTTGGGGAGATCATACCTCCCTTGAGAGGGCTTTCCCATCACACTAAGGATTTTTTTCTAATGGGAAAATCCCATAGGCAGGTGAGGTCCCAAGGCTTTATTAATACCTCATTACGTAGCTGGAGAATCTGCTCAGTTTGGGAACCAGGTTCATAGCTTCTTCCTCTAGTTTATAGCCCCTTAGCCTCTTGAGCTCTTGATCCTTAGCAGCTTCTGACTCATTCTCTAGGAGACCCTTATTGGAGGAGTGGTCAGGTACCATCAAAGTCAGCAAATTCACTATCCACATGGTCATGGCTTTGTGGAGATCAATCATCTGCATAGAAGTTCAAACTAAAGGATTAAACTGTATCAAGAATCTGGAATGGTAAGAGGGTGTCTGATTTGCAAAGTACTCTGACTTTAGTGGCAAAGTTCAGATGTGCGGGTAAATATACTGACACTCACTACACTTGTAAACTGCCCCTCTAAGGTAGTTTTCATCCCATGTTAACATCTTTTCTATCCATCAGCCACACAGCAGTATGACACTTCCAGGAACCAGGAGTATCCCACAACTCTATGGGGGCACTGATGGGGCATTTCAAAAATAACTTTGTGGCAACTGCCAAACAGGATTCTAGGGTGAATCCAAGATCCAACAGGACCAAGCAGCTATCTGAGCTGGAAATAGAAAAGTCACTCTGACTGGAGGAGACACCAGATGAGACTGGAGATCAAGAAAAGATAGCTGCAATCAGGAGCTTATTTCCAAAGGATTCTGGGGAGACTGGAGCTAAGGTTTTCACACCCTTCACCCTGTTATTTTCTCATTTATTTTCTCTAGGAACTATTTCTCATAGTGGAAGGATACATTACAGAAAACCCCATATATTTAAACAGAAAATGTAAAATTAAATGATCCATACTCTTGATACAGCAATAAGCCACTGCAGGGAGGGCAGTGGTAGGCTACTGGGACACTTCTCCAGTGGCTGAAACACACACATGCATACTCTTCCCTGCCTTACTTCTATAATAATCCATACAGTATGGGGTCCCAAAGATTTTCAAAGCATAGGCCACATCTTCATAGAGAGATTGTCTCATGGACCAGCTTTGTTATTGTAGCCCACTGTTGTATGTTACAAGTCCCCGCCTGTGCCAAAGCACAGAGGACAGGTGTATGTTACAGCCCGCTACAGCCTGGCCCTTTAGCTCAAATTGAAGCAGCTTATGCTTTTAGCTTTGGAGGTCTCAGATTCAATCCCTGCTGAGTCAGACGTCATGATGAACTTCCTTCCCTGTGCAAATAAAATAACATCCCTGTGCCAGCTACAGCAATTGCCTACAATGAATAGCATTTAATGTTGGTTTAACTATCTTCGAGTGCAGTTTAACACATGGAAACAAAGCCGATGAGACAGCCAGTTAAGTCCAAAGCAGACTGCAAAGGGATTTCACAAAACTGGGTGACTGGGCAACAAAATGGCAGATGAAATTCAATGTTGATAAATGCAAAGTAATGCACATTGGAAAATATAATCCCAAATATACATATAAAATGATGGGATGTAAATTAGCTGTTACCACTCAAGAAAGAGATCTTGGAGTCATTGTGGATAGTTCTCTGAAAACATCTGCTCAGTGTACAGTGGCAGTCAAAAAAGCGAACAGAATGTTAGGAACCATTAGGAAAGGGATAGATAATACGACAGAAAATATCGTAATGCCACTGTATAAATGCATGGTACACCCACATCTTGAATACCCCATGCAGTTCTGGTCACCGCAACTCAAAAAAGATACATTAGAATTGGAAAAAGTACAGAAAAGGACCACAAAAATAATTAAGGGTATGGAACAGCTTCCATATGAGGAGAGATTAAAAAGACTGGGACTGTTCATCTTAGAAAAGAGACGATATGATAGTGGTATAAAATCATGAATGGTGCGGAGAAAGTGAGTAAGGAAGTGTTATTTACTCCTTCACATAACACAAGAACTTAGAGTCACCCAATGAAATTTATAGGCGGCAAGTTTAACACAAATATAAGGAAGTATTTCTTCACACAAAGCACAGTCAGTCTGTGGAACTCTTTGCCGTGGGAACTATAACTGGATTCCAAAAAGAATTAGATAAGTTCACAGATGATAAGTCCATCAATGGCTATTAGCCAAGATGGTCAGGGATGCAACTCCATGCTCTGGGTGTCTCTACCCTCTGACCCCCAGAGGCTGGGAGTGGATGACCGAAGATTGATCACTCAAAGATGGCCTGCTCTGTTCATTCCCTCTGAAGCATCTGGCATTGGCCACTGTCAGAAGATAGGATATTGGGACAAGATGGACCATTGATCTGACCCGATAGGGCCGTTTTTATGTTCCGTTTTATGTGTAAGTAGCCAGCTGTCCATGGACCACTAAAGAATCCTCACAGTGGAAGTTCAAATATAACAAAGAGAGGGTTGAGTTAACATAAAATTGGAATTGGTGAATGCATATAAAATAAAATGAGTGGGGAGCTGCTCTATAATTCTATACTGGCCCAGCATCCAAATCTTGGTACTTGAAGCTACTAAATGGGACATCAGGTCCAATTCAGACATCTAGTTGCACTTTTCCTGGACCACTAAGGGCTAGGAGTCCTGAGAAGACAGTATCTTACAACTGGAGCCACTGGAAATACATGCAGTAGAAATGTCATGCTCAGATTAGGGCTTCTCACTGAAGTGTGCTTGAATTTACAATGGCTGGAAAGAACCATCAGATGCTGCTATGGCAGCTGGGGAACAGCTGGGTGTGTAAGAGACCCCAGCCACACCCACTACACCAGCAGCTGTGAAGAAGGGTGATGCAGGAGCCACTCTGGCAGATCAGTGGCACTTGAGGTTCTCCCTGCAACTGATGGAATCCTCCAGGCTCTTTGTCTGCTGGGTTTAAGGCTGCTTGGTGCCACCAGAGCAGCAGAAAATAATCCCAGTGGATCAGAGAATCAGGGCCCATGCTTCATTTCTCTGAACCCCTCCGCTAATTCTGCTTCCTCCTTTTCACCAGCCTGAGGAAACAAGGAAGAAAGAAGGCAGAAAAGGAAAGAGAACAAGAAAGATGAGAAATCTAAGCCAAAGAAGAAGGATAATAGACTTCCAGAGCCATCCAGCTGCAGATCCCAGGACCCTGGGGTGAGGCCCCCAGCAGTAGGCCTACTGACTGGGCTTGGACTCTGCCTCATGAAAATCTGTAAGGATGACATTTAAATTATTTCACTGCTTGCCATTTTAGCAGAAACGTACAGCTAGTACATTTTACCCAGCGTGGTTAGATTCATTTGAAGGAATACTCTACAGGTGGGGAAGGTTGAAAGTTTTAAAGATGCAAATAACTGAATGCTGTATCTAGTATCTGATTGTTTTGTGGTGTCAACTCAGGAATCTGGGAGAGAGGGCAAGAAAGAAGCTCTAGGACACTAGAAGATTTCTGGAGAGAGAGAGAAGGGGGTGGGAAGATCTGACAGGTCTCATGGAGTGAATGAAAATTCTCGAGGAGGTGTGTGGGATTTAATATAAAGACTGGGTTAAATACCCATTTTGCCTAAAGCTACCCAATATAGTTATTAATACATTTACTAAACCACTTTGTTAGCCAACACATATAATTATACGGCCACACACCATATTAATAAGTATTATGTGCACTGTATTAATATTGTATACATTATATCAAATAGGAATGTTGGGTAGTTATGCTAACTAACTTGTATTCTGTTCACTTATGTCAAGATATATATGTGACGTTACACCCCATATTCTTTATGGAAATATGGTTATGATATTAATATAGTATAACTAAGATATACTTTATGCAAGATGGCTCATGTAAGGTATCATTGGAAAGGTTATGATTTACTGAGTGTGTTTATCCAATTTGTATGCATGTATCATTTTTGTATCTGAAACTGGGAATATTGACCATGTCTCTGTATTTCAAATGTGCTATGTTGGATGAGGCCAGACAATGTTAGTGGCTTACTGAAGAAATACACACAAGCATAAGGATTACCCCAGGAACCGTGTGCAATAGAAACCTCTCAGAGATAGCTCTACACAATGGAAACTGCTTGACCCAGGTCAGATAGCTCTATACATTGGGAACTGTTTGACCCAAGTCACAGCAAAAAAGCTTTCCAGCAAGTGGGGGGGAAATATAAAAGAGGGACAATGACAACATGAGTGGTCCTCACTCTCTACAACAACACACCTGAAAACACCTGAGGAAAAAAGACTGAACTGTGAGAAGTGATGGTCCCAGCCTAAGATCTTTAGCCTGTGTAAGAAAATCTGGGAAAGCCAAGGCAACTGGTGCCTTAAGAATCTGCCAGCCTGTTTATCACTCAGGGTGAGAATTTGTTAATTTGTATCCTACCTATCTAGTGTGTTAAGCTCAGTCTGCGGTGTTTGTTTATTTACTAAAGTAATCTGCTTTGTTCTGTTTGCTATCCCTTTAACCACTTAAAATTCACCTTTTGTAGTTAATAAACTTATTTCTTTTTTATAATAAAATCCAGTTTATGTCATTTCTAACTGGGGGGGGGGCAAGAAGTCGTGCACATCTCTCTTCACATTGAGGAAGAGGGTGGATTTTTATGAGCTTGCACTGTGCAGATTTTTCTACACAGTGCAAGACAGTATTATTTTGGGTTTATCTCCCAAAAGGGGTGTGGCACATGAGTGCTGAGGGAGTCCTCCCACACAGAGCTAACTTCAGCCTGTGACTACAGCGGGGAGTGGCCCTACCTGTGTGTGTGCGCTGCAAGGCCGGAGAGCCTAATTCAGCAAAGCAGGGAGAAGGAACCCTGGCTGGTTGAGCAAGAGAGGCTCAGTGAAATCCCAGTACAACAGGTGGCATCCCAGAGGGGGGGTCCAACCTGTCACAATATATATCTGACAATACTCTGCAAACGAAAGGTAGCTTTTGGTATTCGCAAATATGAAACCTATCAAAGATACATGAATGGTGTGTCCCAGTATAGGTTGGGTTGTGCCTTCATGGCCCCTAGCACTTGGAATGTGCTTTCCAAAACAAAAGATAGGGAAGGAACAGGTTGATAGAGGAAAACAAGGTAAAAAGCTGATCAGTGGATTTTAGTCTTGGGTGACATATAAAATGCCTGTAAACAACCATACTATAAATAAGGCTAATTTGAATGCATACTTCGATGCACACCTTCTGTGTAAGGTGAACTGCATGCTGAACTGAAAGTGTTGTCAAGCAATTGGCTATACTTTAGACAATGAACTTGTTAACATTGTCATATGTACTTTGAAATAATCTGATTTTGTTTTAAATTGGCCACATGTATTGGCCACATGCTCGGGGTTCAGCTGATCGCCATATTTGGGGTCGGGAAGGAATTTTCCTCCGGGGTAGATTGGCAGAGGCCCTGGAGGTTTTTCGCCTTCCTCCGAGCATGGGGCAGGGGTTGTTTGCTAGAGGATTATCTGCTGCTTGAAGTCACCAAATCAGGATTTGGGGACTTCAACAGCTGAGTCAAGGGTGAGAATTATTTCGGGGTGGGTGGGTCAACTTTTGTGGCCTGCATCATGCAGGAGGTCAGACTAGATGATCATAATGGTCCCTTCTGATCTCAAGTTCTATGATTCTATGATTCTATGATTCTATGATTTCAAAAACTCTTTGGAAAAAATCTATAGAATGTGGCAACATTTTTCATAAATTTCCAATGGTCCTGCTTAAAGTCTAGTTTATGTCACTCTACTGGGTCCTCTCTGACTCAATAAGCAACAGCACTGAAGACCTCTGAAAGGATCCCTGCCAAGCCTTCTTTTGCCAGAAAGATGGAAACCATAGTGCTGAGCTTCAAAGGGAGAGGAAGGGGTAAAGGCACAGGGAGCTTCCTCTGGATTCTACTCTAAATAATAATAAATATACAAAAATAAAATAAGAGAATGAATGCTAGACAGATGTGCTCTCATCCCAAACCCCCTCAGGCATATACCTACTTCCTGTGTGAGCTGTATGTTGTCCTTCTCAGCTCCAGAAGTTGTGGTCAAGATCCATTGTTGAATCATCTTAAACACATCACCTGAAACGACCCTGAAGAAAAACAAACCCCAAAACCAAAGTGACCTATAGTGCATCAGATCTGACTCTGAGGCTCTCATGGCTCATACAGAAATCTAGCTTCCCAACTCAACTCTTTATCTGGACCAGCAAGATTCTCTCCTATCTTTCCTGCATACATGTTTCTAGCACAGATCACACATGCCACAGGAGTTGAAGTAGGTATGTATTCTTCTTATACCAAGAGTCTTCTGGCTCAGCTAACTTTCTCTTGTTGTTATGTTTTTACTTTAACCCACTTCCCAGGAAAAGAGGGTAAATTTGATGCATTTGCAGCATGCAGGTGCTAAAACAGTTTGGCTTTGTCTTCTAATTGATTTTAGTGCTGATGAAGGAGGTTGGGGAGCCCACGGGTGAAACCCATGAGTTGTTTTCAGGGTGTAGTCAGAACAGAGAGTTTGTATCATGGACTCTAACTGCAGGAGAGTGGAATTAGGTGCTAAGGAGCAGTCATCATAAAGATCATTCCCAGACAACAACAATAATTAAGGAAAATGGAAATCTGGGGGGAAAGAGAGCTTAGGTTAACAAAAATTCAGTCAAATAACTGACAAAAATTATATTAATCTCTTGTATGAGGTAGTCACACTGGGCATGAGAGCTTCCAATAATGGGAATTCTGATTGTCTGAAGTCACAAGTTCTATGTAAATGCGATTGACTTACAGGGGAAACAACAGTTGTATATTGATTTGCTTCCTTGTGATGGATAAAGAAGGCTAAAATGTGTTTTAAAAGTAGGAGAGAGGTTCCTATTGGATTTTTACATTAGAAATTCATTCCAGCTTGTACTTCCCGAGAGGCTCTATGGATTACTGACAAATAACAGCATTATGACAAGAGAGTATCTTGAGCAACTGGTTTTCAGTCAGAATATTCAAACTCTGGTTTTATTTATGTTTAACATGTATTTAATTCAAATGCCTGACAAACAGTTGTCATGAAAGATTTGTCATGGCCTCTCTACTAGTTAAAGACTGAGAAAGCTCCCAGTCTACTTTTGTGGTCCTCCCAGAAAAACTCTAGCAAAAACAACGAGGAGTCTGGTGGCACCTTAAAGACTAACAGATTTATTTGGGCATAAGCTTTGGTGGGTAAAAAACCCACTTCTTCAGATGCATGTTTGAAGAAGTGGGTTTTTTACCCACGAAAGCTTATGCCCAAATAAATCTGTTAGCCTTTAAGGTGCCACCAGTCTCCTCGTTGTTTTTGTGGATACAGACTAACAGGGCTACCCCTCTGATTCTAGCAAAAACAGAGAAGATAAGCCTTGAGTGCTGCTGATATTGCTTGGATAAAAAACCCAAACAGAAACCCATTGTTCCCTTTGAAGACAGATTTAATGGCCACTCACTTGATGATGAGTGAGTGAACAATGTGTATAGCCATGACCATCAAGCTGTGAATAGCTGTGAACTAGCATTGTATTCAGCTTATACACATACAGTTTGTAGGGTGAGGGACTGTATATATTTGGTAGGGGGGAGAAGTGGGGAGAGAGGTTAAATTGTCTATGGTTAGTCCATACTGTATAAAAGATTTGGGGATTTTTGTAAATGCCGTAGCTGTTGGTGAGTTTCTCAGTTGTAAATAGCCTGTTATATAATGTATACATATTCTGCAGCTAATTCATTCCTTATGTAACTTTTTCAGTCAATAGAGTTACACCATAGATGAAGTTCACCTCATAAATGCAATTGTAAATGAATAAAATATTTTATTTCTTTTCTTCAATTTGATAAAATAATAAAATATCACTATCAGTTAACATGCACAAAATTACACAAAAGGACTCTTCATAAATATAACCAGCCCTCAGCCAACCCCTTCTCATCAGTCTGAGACGAGAGAGAAAAGATGGCTTTTGCAGAGTGCCCAGAAGGTAAAGAAATCAGAGAGTGCCACTATTTGCTATGCATGATGTTTTAGTGTTTTGTTTGAATTAATACAAATACTAGAGAAAAAGCATAATTTGTGTATGAACTTCGTACAAATTGAAGCTTCATCACATGCTAGAATTACAACTGGTGTCAAACTGACCAATCTGAAGCCTAAATTCCTTTTTTACCATCTAACAGGTAAAGGATGAGCAGCAAGATTCTTCACACTGCCCCATCAATGTGCTTCATCCCTCACCTGGAGGGACCACTTCCAGGGGGGAGAGGAGAGGTCAGGCTTTGAGGTCCATTTGGTCCTTGGCTTCTAACTCCAAGATTGCCAAGGAAGTGTCAGCAGTGATGGGGATACGTGTAGTAGGAACTGTGCACAACTCATTTCACAGGTATTACCAAACAGCCATCAGATGGGAATGACTTTTAATCACTGCCCATCTGAACCAAATTTCAGCCGGTGGCCTAGAGGTGAAAGGCTCTGTAGCCCATTACCAACCTCCTGTTCCAGACAGTGTCCACCACACGAGAACATTTATCCAAGCATGTGAGAAGAGTAAATTGTATCAGGACAGCCCAAGAGAAGAATGAACAATACTGGCAAGGATCTATCTTACGAGACATGAGGCTTTCTATTTCTCCGATCCTCGTGAGACTGGCCGGAACCTATAATTGTCATCAGTGAAGCCACCTGGGTCAGCCAATCAGGAATCACGCGAAACAATTTCAGCCAATCAGATTCATGCATGCCAGATCCTCGCTTGTTGGTTAGCATCTTGAACATCCAATCTTCCATACTGCTCACTAAACCTGTCAAAATCCTGGTTACCCCTGGGGGGGAAAAGAGGAAACTTTATCTGTATTCCTTCAGTCAGTGAAAAGTGAGCTTCAGAATCCAGCGGTTCAAAATTCTATAAGAGGAATGACTACACTATGCATGAACTTAGTGGGCTTGAATTAAAGATTAATTGTTTAGTAAGGACCTAATTCAAAACCCACTAAGTCAATGGGTGTCTTTCTGTTTATTTCAAGGAGCTATGGTTCAGACCATAAATTTCCTACATAGCTCAATCAATTTCAGATTCATAGCTCTAAGCAATGGCCAACATCACAAGAATCAGCAGCCTTGTATTCATTCAAAAGCACTGGATCAAGACAGACCAAAAAGGATCTGTCATTCCTATGCATAGAGCCTTTCACAGTACGGTTTTATTTATTTATTTATTTGCCAAGAATGCCTCATACATAAAAGGGCAAAACTTTCAACACAAGCACCCAACTTCTGCCTGGTAAATGTGCATGTGTATGTGCAAATTATAAAGGTGTGTGTAAAATGGGAAACTGCCTGTGCAAAGGTGTGATTACCTGCTCATTTACCCATTTTGCACATGCAAATGTGTATTCTCTGTCTGCTGAACTGCATGTAACTACACATTCTCATTATCCACATAAAGTGTTTAAGCTCTCTTTGAATCCTACTAAAGGTGCTGGCTTCAGTGATGTCTTGTGGCAAAGAGTTCCACAGATTGTGCATTATGGGGAAAAAAGGATTTCCTTTTTCAAATTTGTTGCCTTTCAGATTCACTGTTTGTCCTCTTGTTTTTTATTAGAAGAAAGGGTAAATAGGAGCACCAGACTTACCTTTATTCTGTATATCTCTATAAGGTCCCCTCTTATCTAAACTAAATGGTCCGGTCTTATCAATCTCTCTTCACCCAATACTGACCCCCTTCTATTCTGATACATAGTTTTGTGGAGAGGGTGATCAGAGCTTAGCACAGTATTCAGATGATTGAATGCTATTTCTTTATGTTACGGCATTATGTTTTCAATATCACTAGCCTGTTCCTTATAACTTCTTAACATTTTGTCGTTTCTACCACTGCTGCACACTGAACACCGGTTTTATTCAGCTGTTCACATTGATACCTCTGGTCTCTTTCCCGAGTGGTTACATTAGTTTAGAACCCAGCAATAGTTCTCAAATGACTTTTTCCAATGTGTATTACCTTACATTTGTCAACACTGGATTTCCTCTGCCATGGTGCTGCCCAATCCCCTCATTACGTTAGGACGCCTTTTAGATTTCACTGATTTAAATTATTTTGTGTCATCTGCTGATTTTGCCAGCACACTGCTCACCCCTTTCTTCAGATTATTAATAAATATCTTACACAACACTGGAGCTAGTACAGAATCCTGTGGCAACCCATTGTTAACCTTTTGCCTTACTGAAAACAGGACCATTTAGCCCCACTTTTTTCCCCTATGTCTCTTACCAGTTTCTATGACTACTAAGAGCTTGTTTACACCGGACATTTGTTTGCGCAAGCCAGGGTGTGAATTTACAGTGCACTAACTTGCCATACAGTAATATCCCATACGGACACTACTACCATGCGCTAGAAGTTTCGCAGTGCACTTTGATGTACTCCCATTTCAAACAGCAGTATGTCAAAGCACATTGCAGAACTTGCAGAGTGCTGTACCAGGGTCAGCTTGGTGACTTAGTGCATGGCAGGCTAATGCACTGTAGATTCACACTCTGGCTTCCCACACAGTAACATCCTGTGCAAACAAAACCTTACTTTCTTTAGTAGCATTTTGTGAGGGACTTTGTCAAAGGCTTTTTAAAGTACAAATAAATTATATCAGCTAGTTCTCTTTTAGTCACTTATTCACTGACACACTGAAGGAAAGATTGAATGACAAGATGGGCAATTTCTTACCATTCTCCCCATTTATTCTTACGCTGTACTGCTGGCAGAGCTCATTTGCACGTTCATTTATTTCTTCCATGGCCCTGAGCTCTGGAGGCAACACCCCATTAATGTCCTTGTGACGACTAAGCACTGTTTGTCCCAGCTCTGTCCAGCGTTTCTGCAGGTTGGCAGCAGTCTTGAGGGTCTCCTTCTTCATTAGTAGAACTTCCCCTCCATATTGCTCCAGGTCCTCATTCAACATCTGAAAAGAAAGTAATGAACATGTCATCCCAGAAAAAGCTCTCAGCTGCCTGGGTCACTCCCAGATCTGCAACAGAAAGGTGATGGATACCCTTTTGGCCCAAGATGAAAAAGATGTTGCAAACTAAGCAAGTATATAATAAACTTGGAGCCTTGCTTTATTTCTATCCTTCTTAGCATTTGTAGAGCTAAATATTAATTATCTGTTAGCAGCTTAGTTTGTAGGCTAGGGGAATATGCTTGTCAGAAAGTCTTACATTTTCCAAGTTCTTGAAGTCCTGTAGGATTTCCTCCAATACCTCTCCCTTTGTATTAGAGAAGCTTGCTTTCCCGCTAGAGGGACAAGGAGAGAAATTGAGAAGGGATGAGATACAAGAGAAACATTACTCCTGAATGAGCAAAAGTAAACTTATAATGTGTGCACCTGCTGCTACATGCTATATCCTGTACTTGAAACAGAGGCCTTTTTGCTAAGGGAAGGATCTTTAGGGCTTCCTCCCCACCACTGACTTACACTCCCTCCCCTAGAATCACAAAAGTGTTTGGAGTCCCTTGTAGGAAAAAAGATTGCTTCAAGCACAGAAGGAATGGAAGGCAAACAAGTACTGGATGTTTAGTCCTCAGTAAGGCTGTGAATGAAACTGACAAAATGCTGTTCTTCACTAATACTGTAATCATCCCGGAAAAAATCTTCTTAAAATAATATTTTTATTCCTATTTTACTTTTTAAATGTGTAGCTCAACAAGTAAGTAGAATGAGGATGATAACCAAGTTAATGTTACTATGAGAACTTTACATTTTGCATCTTCTGACTTTTAGTGTCTCATTTTGTAACCTTAGTGTTCTATTAAAATAAATTTTGGTATTTCACTTATTTGCATTTAAGTATAAAAATTATCAAACTTAAACAACAAACAAGAGCACTGTCAGACCAGTCAGAGAGTAACCTTTCAGAAAGAAAACTCTGGTTATAAAGTCAGAGGGTGGAATCCTCGGTCCATTTGAAGTCAATGGCAAAACTCCCAGTGCCTTCAATGAGGTCAGGTTTTCCACCCAAGGTGTGGGAGGCTATTGGATAAATACAGTAGAACCTCAGAGTTACGAACACCAGAGTTACAAACTGATCAGTCAACCACAGACCTCGTTTGGAAACAGAAGTTCGCAATCAAGCAGCAGCAGAGACACACACACACACACAAAAAAAAAAAAGGAAATACAGTACAGTACTGTGTTAAACATAAACTACTAAAAAAAAGGAAAAGCAGCATTTTTATTTTTCACAGTAAAGTTTCAAAGCTGTATTAAATCAATGTTTAGTTGTAAACATTTGAAAGAACAACTATAATGTTTTGTTTAGAGTTACAGACATTTCAGAATTACAAACAACCTCTATTCCTGAGGTGTTCATAACTCAGAGGTTTACTGTGGTAGGAAGTTTTCTACAATCTGGATTCATAGACAGAAATGGATTTCAGGATTCAATACCTAGGATCTGTTTAAAAAACAAGCCACAGTTATTATTTGAGGACATTGTATTAAAAGTGTTTAGTTGTTACTGTATTTTATATTGTTTTCTCTCTACTTTCCCCCTTAAGAAAGACTGTATTGTCCCCACATTGCCACTGAAGAAGTATTGTTTTGGGGCTTGTCTACACTGGCAAGTTTTTTCGATGAAACTAATGTTGACAAGGAAAAATCGACAAAAGCAAAGTCGCCAAAGCATGTCTACATTTTCTCCCACTGTCGACAGATCGTGTCCACATTCGGGGCACCTTTGTCGACAGCGAGAGCAATGGACTGTGGGTATGTATCCCACAGTGCCTGGCGACACCATCCATTGCTAGGTGTTGTGGGAATGTGGAAACGGAGCATGGCGCATCCTGGGATGTGCAAAATGTACTGTCATGCACCGCTTTGTGTCCAAGGTTTCTGGCTTCCTTTTGCACCCTTTTTCCAACTGTCATTCTTTTATAGTGTGCGCCAGCATCTGCAGTGAGAGAGGATGGATCCCGCACTTCTCTCCTATGTGCTGTTAGCTGTCGTGAGGACATCGTGCATGGAAGCACAGTTACTCTCAGAGTTACTCGCAAAGTTAGCAGAGGATGAATCACAGGCCTCCGAGTGTGATATGGATGGCAGCAACTTATCTGTGCTTTGTGCATTCACAGAGCAGCTGCATACGGTAGACCGTCGCTTTTGGGCTAGGGAAACAAGCACTGATTGGCGGGACCGCATTGTCATGCAGGTGTGGGATGACGACCAGTGGGCACAGAACTTTAGGATGCGTAAAGCAACCTTCATGGAGCTATGTGCTGAGCTGTCCCTTGAACTGCGCTGCAAGGACACCAGATTGAGAGCTGCCCTTTCGGTAGAGAAGCGTGTTGCAATCGCCGTGTGGAAGCTGGCGAATCCAGACTGCTACTGGTCAGTTGCAAATCAATTTGGAGTAGGAAAGTCCACTGTTGGGGCTGTAATACTCCAAGTGTGCAGGGCAATAAATCACATCCTGCTGTATAGGACCGTGACTCTGGGAAATGTGCATGAAATAGTGGATGGCTTTGCAGAGATGGGTTTCCCTAACTGTGGTGGGGTGATTGATGGCACACACATTCCAATTTTAGTGCCAGACCACCTTGCCTCTGAATACATCAATAGGAAGGGATACTTCTCCATGGTGTTGCAGGTGCTTGTGGATCATCAGGGGCGTTTCATGGACATCAATGCAGGCTGGTCTGGAAAGGTGCATGAGACACGCATCTTCAGGAACAGGCCTGTACAGAAAGCTGCAGGCAGGGACTTTCTTTCCAGACCACAAGTTCACAGTGCGGGATGTGGAAATGCCCATAGTAATCCTGGGAGACCCAGCTTACCCCTTATAGCCCTGGCTCAAACCTTACACAGGGCACCTGGACAGCAGCAAGGACCGTTTTAACAACAGGCTGAGCAGGTGCCACATGGTAGTCGAATGTGCCTTTGGCCGTTTGAAAGCTAGCTGGAGGTGTCTCAATGGCAGGCTAGACCTTACGGAGGATAATATTCCCATGGTCATAGCCGTGTGCTGCACTATGGATAATCTGTGTGACTCTAAGGGTGAAATGTTTGCTCAGGTGTGGAGCACTGAGGCAGAGCGCTTGGCTGCACAGTTTGAACAGCCAGATGCTAGGGCTGTCAGAGGAACCCAGAGGGCTGCTATTAACATCAGAGAGGCTTTGAGGAACCGCTTTGACAATGAGGGGCAGTAACACATGTCTGCTTTGGAGTTGCTTCCCTGGTGCATCCATGTACAATTTTGGGGCCCAAGATCTATGCAACACAATGCTTTAGAAGCCTGTTCCCGAGAGTGAATTGAATGCTATACACTTTTGTAGAACACAGAATAAAAACGCTGTACCATTAAATACCTTAGCCTTTATTTATTGTTAAAAAGGGTAAAACCTCACAACTGTGTGTAGCTCCAGCTATCGTTGTGCAAGCTGTGAGAAGGGGTGGAGTGATTGGGAAACTCAGGAGTGCTGTGAAGTGAAAAGGAATGTGTGGGCATAGAGGGGTGTGGGGTTGGCAAAGAATTGTGCATCTGCATGTGCTGCAGTGGAAGTCGACCATGGATCTGCTCAGTCTGCAGCTGTATCAAAGACTTGAGCATCTCTGTCTGATCCTCCATAACTTTTATCATCTGCTCTGTCACTTGCCTGGCAAAAGCAGCATTCTCTTTTCTGTCCTGCCTTTTGGCTTCCCAGCACTCTTTCCATTCCCTGGTCTATCTCTCATCGCACTACAGCACCTCCCAGAACATGTCTTCTTTTCTACGCCTATGGTTTTTTTCTTATCTGCCGAAGCCAGTCCACTAGGGTGCATGGTGTGTTCTTCAAGGTCTGTGCTGAACAGAAGAGAGATTGTTACATTCCAGCAAATGATTGAAACATTTTAGTAAAAAGGGTATTTTCCTAGTAGAAATCACTTTCTCTCTGAGACTCTAGGCAGGCACACAGCTTCGCGAGCACCCCAATCATGGTGAGTGTCGGGAGTGGGGGGAAGGCGGTTTTGCGTACCGACAAAAAAGGTCACGGCTTGTGGGGCAGCTTTGCAGGGAACTCATTCTAAAATTATCCCACACTTTTTCACAGGTGGCCAACCTGCTGGCTGACATCTCGCTGTTGCGGGTGACCAGAGAAACCAGGGCCCAACTGCTGAATGCTTGCGGCTTTCACCCCGGTCTATATGCAGCTCAGCTATGTGCTGCTTTGGTCCCAGCTCCAGTGATTGCTAAATGGCATGGTGCAGTTTCCTACAATGGGGGAACTAACAAGGCTGCCATCCCTTGGAATCTGCGGCAGAGGATTAATAAGTATCTCTTGGAAACTTTCCAGACCCTCTCTTTGGAGGATTCCCTACAGGTCTCGATGTCCATTGACACCCTGCTTGGCCATGCAGAATAGCTACACAGGGCAATATCCAGCTCACAGAAAACACTACCCGCCTCCCACTTTTCGATTCCCTACACAAGCCACAGCAACTTACCTGGCGTCTCATCTGCTTCCTGCTCCCCGTTGAGCATTTCTGGAGTGGAGAAAAGTTCCTGGCTGCCTGCCCCACTGGGCGACCCCGTTGGGAGCACCACATCCTCTTCTAGCTCGACTTCTTCATCCAGAATTTCAGCCTGTGGGTTACCCCCTCTTTCTGCTGCCTGCGAAGTATCCACGGGGCTATCAGCGATGGAGGTGGGGTCACCACCGAGGATAGCATTCAGCTCCTTATAGAAGCAGCAGGTCTTAGGTGCACCACCGGAGTGATGGTTCGCCTCCTGCACCTTATGATACGCCTGCCTCAGCTTCTTTATCTTCGCTCTGCACTGCTGCATGTCCCAATCATAGCCCTTTTCGCACAAGCCTCGAGAAATTTGCCCATATGTGTCCTGATTCCTACGGGTCACTTGCAGCTGCGACTGAACAGACTCCTCTCCCCATATACTGATCAGATCCAACAACTCATCAGTGGTCCAAGCGGGAGTGTGTTTGGTGCGATAGCCAGCCATGCTCACCTGGGAAGCCACCTGGGAAGCTCCTCTGGGAAGCCAGCAAGCAGGAAATTAGATCTAAATTTCCCGGGGCTTGCAAGGGGGAGGGGTGGGTTGGCTGCAGGGTAGCGGAGTTCAAACCGGCAGCATGGGAATTGTGGGATACTTTCTGGAGGCCAATAAAATCGAAAAAAACCCTGTGGTGTCTACACTGCATGTTTGTCGACAATAAAGGGAGGGGAAAAGACAAAAGTCTCTCGCAGGGGTGCAAGTTTTTTGTCGCCAAAACTAGGCGTTTTTTTAGAAAAAAGTCACACTGTAGTGTGTACGCTATCATTGTTTTGTCGCCAAAAGCCAGTTTTTGGTGATAAAACTTGCCAGTGCAGACAATGCCTTAGTGTGTGTTAGTACTTAGGATATAGTATAGTCCTTCCATTAGATAGGATCTACTATTTATTTTTTCCTTTTGTTTGGAGACAATCAACCTTTATCCTTGTCATTATTATTATTCATTACATGCATTGTGGAAGTTCCAGGAGCCTCAGTCATGAACCAGGACCTCATTGTGCTCAGCATTGAAAAAACACAGCACAAATAGATGGTCTAAAAACCTTACAAGCTACACGGCCTCTGAGGTATTGGATGTTATCTTGAACGCCTGTATTTTATCTTAGGTGATCATTTCTCCCCATTCGCTTCAAAATCCTCATGGTAACAGACAAACAGATCTCATAGTTTACTATGAAATCTTTTGTTTTCTGTTGTTCGGGGGGGAGTAAGACAGAATTATTGCAGAAGGCATGAACAGAAGTCTACATCACCATATTGGAGCTGACAGATTTCAACTGTGGACAAGGTTTTCAAAATAAACAGATGTCAAACCTAACAGAACAATGGTAAGGTGTATGCAGCTTGCACCCAGTGAGCCAAATCCTCCAGCTAATGGTGGTTTTGCCTGAGTACGGGCTGCCAGGTTTGGTGCACTGCAATTTTCTGTCACATAAAGGTGGTGGAGGTAGCTAGTGTACCACTGCCCAAATTAAACAATCACTCCTGGACACTCACAAAACATTGTCCTGGAAGTACTGCATCCACTTGGTGAGGCCATTCTGAACCATTCGCAGCTTCTCCCTGCTGGAGTTTTCAGCATGTTCCACTTCAACTCCAATGCGGTTCAACAGCTCCCTGAACTGCTCAGTCATCTCCTGCAAATCGGAAAGGTCTGCTGTGTCCTGTGTGCATCACAAGAAAGAATGGGAGAGCCATAAGTCAAGGGACCTTCCATTTCACTGGGATCAGAACAATGACCACTCAGCTGTCTGAAGAAGTACCCACTTCACAGACTGCTAGCTGGAAAATGTTCTGCAGTTCCACAGCATACACAATGACCTTGGGAGCTGGACATTTCACTAGTGGCATTAGGACTGAGGCACACATGACTCAGCTCAGCACCTGAGTTTTGTATTTGTGCTGAAACATCAGAAGGCAAATGTGCCAGGCCAGCACTGTTGGGGATACAATTACACTAGCATTGATTTGGCTTGGTCTTCTGAGGATGAACAGAGGGAGCAAAGTAGGAAAAGCCATGAAGAGAAGGGAAAACAGAGAGATGAAGAGAGTTGAGGACAGAGCGATGGGAGGGGAGAAAAAGGAACAGCAGGGAGAGGAACAGAGAGAAAGAGTGGGGGGGAGATAGAGAACCTATTCAAACCATACTGTTCATTCAAACCTGAGCCAAAACTTTAAACTTCAAATAGTAACTGGGAAGCATGAAATTCTGCACTGAGACAGATGGACCCTGCACAGACACAAGCTCTCCAAACATAGCCTTCTCCACACCACAGTCATACATCACAAACAGGACTCTACCTGTGATGCCAGAAGCACTATGAAGTGTCTGATGACTTTGGTCCATGCCTTTTCACTAACATAGAGCTTGCGAGACAATGTGAGCTGGTTTCTTTCGATCACCTGCAAGGAACACAGTTACTTATACCGGCTTTTTTGGGAGTGGTGAGGAGGTTAGAGAACAACCCGGGAGATAACTGACCCAAGCTCCACTGTGTAAGAAACATACCCTGAAAAGCTGACTTCACACTAGCATTCCCTAAGCTATAAGAGACTATGGGCAGAGCTGTGACAGGATTTACAGGGCCAGGACAGGTAGTCTTCTGCCTTCCTGTGACCTGTCCCCTACAGTGACCCCACGCCCCAGAGAGGCAGCTATCTCTTCCAGCCCTGCCTCCCCCACTGCAGGACTCACCCTCTCACCTTGAGTCTTTTCCCATCAATGTTTTACTGCCCTTGCTTTTCCTTGTCTCTGCTCCCCGCTGGGGGTTACTCCTCCCATTTGCTGCTCCCCATATATCTGTCCCATCTCATTTTTCTTTCAAACATCCCACATCTACTTTTGCTGTTGTTCTCAGTCCCTTTCCCTTGGCTCTCTCCAATTCTTTCACTATCTTGTCTCTGCCCCTCACTGTTTTAGCCCCCTGCTCCATTGTTGCCTCTTTTTGCCCTGTCCGGCTTATCAGGTGGCTCAGGATGGCCCAGGGCTGCCCTTCTGCTGTCACAGTGAGCGCTCGTTGTGTCTCCACATGATATGCAAGGCATCCGAGTATTTTATAAGTAACAATGGTGAGCCCATGCTCGATTACATCCCAGCAGATGGCTCCTGTATGTAAAAGCGGCAGTAGAACACTAAAGCCCATGGTTTGAAGCTTAGTGGAGCTCTCTGGAAGGCAATAACTTTGGTCAAATAACAACAGATTGTAAATTTGCATTAACTTACTCAAATTCAGGCACAAACCATCAGGATAATGTGCCTTTTAAAGTTAAACTGTAACAGAAACCACATGTGGCATTTATGATAGGTACCACATATATCAATAAAAATGTCTGTACCATATTTCCAATATTGTATTTTTCTTGGTAAAAATAGTCCTCAAGAGATGAAGTAAGGTACTACTCAGGATGAGCAAGAGTGGAAGAATCTGGCCATTAATAATCTCTTAAAAGGAAAAATGTCAAAAGGAAATGTAAAAATATCAAGCCATTTCCAATAACTCTGAACAGATGTACTTTGAAGGACTAGTAATACTGTCCATGGGAAACTCAGAGAGCCAAAAAAAAAAAATGTGTTCCCACTCTGTGTTTCTGCAGAACTATTGCTGCCTCATCCTAAGGAACAACCTGAAAAACTACCAGGCAACTCCAAGAAGTTCTCACAGCAAATGTTAAACTTGAATGGGATAAAATAAGAGATCACAAATGTGGACACAGTAGAAAAAGAAAGTAAAATATAGTCTTGAAATTACAGAAAGAGTCTAGGGAATCTGGGTTGGATAATCTAAACTTTGAGAAAAGTCAAGGAAGCATTTTAGTGACACTATTTCTGAAAATACACAAGCCACTCTCTGATTTCATATGAAATCCTCTAGCACTGAGCCTGAAGATCAGCACCAGAAAAAGCAATATATATCTGTCAGTTTCCACAGTTAAAAGGGCCAAAAAGCAGTAGTCCCCTGGGAAAAGCAGTCTTGGCAGGTCTGGGAGCACAAGATTTCAGTTAAACAAAACCTGCTTTGGAAATCCTGGAGCAGGAGTTTTGGTTACAATGGTTTGTATCCTGCAGTAAGGCAGTGTCCTCCATGATGCTGTCTGTACCTACCTTCATTGCCAGGTCATATGTAGCTGAGCTCCAGATTTCTTTCTCTTGGGTTAACTGGAGCAGCTGAGTCTCAAGCCTCACTCTTTGTAACTCATACAACTCACGATATTCTTCCACAAGACTGAGAGAAGAAGACAGAGAGACAAGGTGTGGGCGAGGTAATATCTTTTATTGGACCAATTTCTCTTGGTGAGAGAGACAAGCTAAATGCAAGGTGGAACAGATTGTTTAGCATAAGTGTATTTAATTTATTACATTTTAATCGGAGTACCTTTCCCAGACCTGAATAAGAGCTCTGCGTGGCTCCAAAGCTGGTCTCTCTCACCAACAAAAGTTGGTCCAACAAAAGATATTACCTCACCCATTTTGTTTCTCTAATATCCTGGGACTGATACGGCTACAACTACACTGCATAGAAGATAACAGAGGTACACTACAGGAATCCACACACCCCTCCTCCTAACCTAGTTTTTTATCTTTCTCACAGCTCCCAAACATTTCTCAGATACCTGCTTCAGCCAGATCTCTTTCCTCAATTACCACACTCCACAGGCCTGCCAATCCACAGCTCCTTTCCCTGAATCCCAAATAAGCCCTTTTACTGATATTCCCATTGTGAGTTTCCAACAAGTCTGGAGACAAGTCTGTGCTGGGCTTAGGCTGACTGTTCTATTCATAATGCAACCTTCCCTAGGTCAGGTGTTTCAGAACTCAATGCAGGAGTCTGACACACTCTGCACCAGTTGGCCCCTCAGAGATTGAGACCTGCTGAGGTCTGTGATGTTTTTTGCAGACTGTCAAGAGACAAGGAGCTCAGAACTGGGAGGACGAGGAGGGGGCAGTACTTAGTAAAAATCATTAAAATGTGAAAATACACAGACAACAAATACAAAGGACTTTTAATGGTTAAAACTTGAAACATTAAAACAACTTATCCCTTTGAGAAATTTGGCACTATTAGAGAAATTTCTGTGCAGTATACTGGGTTGGATATACTGCACAGAAATAACCAGTTTCCCACACAGAGAGAAATCAATATTCCACACCCCCTCTACAATGCCCTAAAGAGAGCGAAATCAGTGTGCCACATCCCTTCCCACAGAAAGTAAACACTGTGCCACATCACCTGCGAGACAATAGAAGAAGTATGTGCTTTGCCTTCCACTCAAAGACATCATATTGCTTCAGAAATGTTGCCTGCGCTCCAACCTTCCCTGGGCTGAAGGAACTCACTTTGCATTCAGCTCAGCGTCCTGCACTGCATCAGCCAGCTCCTCATGGGCCCGTTCTGCTTCTCTCATCACCCTGAAGTCATGTTCTCGGACCTCGCATAGCTCACTGGAATAGCATAGAACAGTCATTTCACAGCCTGCTGCAATCAGAACAATTCAGAGTCAACCTACCAATCTCAATCTAGAGTGTCCTTAGCTGTCTTGTGTGCTTCCCTTCCGCAAACTGCCAATCATCTCAACTTAAGGGATCTTTATGTCCTTCCAGTGCACACAAAACTCTATGGTCTTCTTGTGCACACATTTTGTTTAAAGCTCTCCCTCTGCAGACAGCTTTGCATAACATTTCAAACCAGATGGATGGATTTAAATCAAAGCTATTTAAATCACTGATTTTAATCATGATTGAAATTAGCAAGCAGAAAACCTTGATTTAAACCAGGGGTCCCCAACGCGGTGCTCGCGGGCGCCATTGCGCCCGCCGGGGCGTCTAAGTGCGCCCGCGTAGCGGTTGTCTTGTTTTTTTTCTTTTGCCCCGCCGGCAGCTCTGGGGGGTTTGTTTTTTTTTTTTTCTTTCTTTTGCTCCGCCGGCCGCGCTCGGGGTTTTTTTGGTTTTGTTTTTTGCTCCGCCGGCAGCGCTCAGGGGTTTTTTTTCATTGGCGCCCCCCCGCAGCGCTCGGGGTTTGTTTGTTTTTTCTTTTGCCCCGCTGGCAGCGCTCGGGGTTTTTTTGTTTTTGTTTTTTGCTCCGCCGGCAGCACTCAGGGTTTTTTTTTCATTGGCGCCCGCCGGCAGCGCTAGGGGTTTTTGGGGGTTTTTTTGGCGCCCGCCAGACGAAAAAGGTTGGGGACCACTGATTTAAACCATCAACTTTAATCATGTGTAAGCAGAGTCAGGATGAGCTCTACCCTGACATCTGGTGGTGAATTATGGCGAGCGTGGAAAAGAAGTTCAGGGGCTGATCTTCTTTGCATAGGCACACCCACCCTGCCTAGCATGAGCCCACGGCAGCCCAAAATGGTCACTTTGGCTGCTGTGGGATCCCCAGTTTCTCTGTTATTGGGGCAGGAGGAATAAAGTGTTGTTACCCTGATTATGTGAATCAAGGACAATGAAACTGTTTTATGACAGAGGGTCTCACCATCACCTAAGTAGCACTCGCTAGACAAGGGACATGGGTTCCAAAACCCAATGACTTGAGAGAGGCTGTGGACAGGTATTGGTATCAGACAGGGCCTGAGACACCAATTACACCCTTTCCACTGTTGAATAGTAGAGTTAATTTTGATTCCATTAAGAGTCTGAGTTTACTTTGGGCTAATGGTGTACTAGCATTGGGGCTCCCCTACTATAAGCTGAAATTACTAAAGAGCTGAGATCACTGAGTGCTGTGTTAACTAGTGGGGGAGCCTGAAGATATATTGCTAANCTGGGGCTCCCCTACTATAAGCTGAAATCACTAAAGAGGTGAGATCACTGAGTGCTGTGTTAACTAGTGGGGGAGCCTGAAGATATATTGTTAAGTGGTTGGCAGAACAGAGCAGTTTGTGGGCTGGTTGGAGTGGCCCACGGGACGGCGAGTGAGCGGAGCACTTTGCGGGATGGTGAGCAGAGTGGAGCAGTTTGCGGGGCGGTTGGAGTGGCCCACGGGGTGGTGAGTGGAGCGGAGCGGCTTGTGGTGAAGGCTGCAGTAGAACCCCATGGAGAGGCGGGGCAGTCGGCCTCGGACCACGTAAGGTGCCCCTTAACACCCTGCGTGCCCTTCCCCCCCCCTTCTACCCAGGCTGGGGGGGGGTGTAAAACTCTGCAGATAAACTTTTGAACTCTGGGGCTGCACTGACCAAGGANCGGTGAGTAGAGTGGAGCAGTTTGCGGGGCGGTTGGAGCGGCCCACGGGGCGGTGAGTGGAGCGGAGCGGCTTGTGGTGAAGGCTGCAGTAGAACCCCATGGAGAGGCGGGGCAGTCGGCCTTGGACCACGTAAGGTGCCCCTTAACACCCTGCGTGCCCTTTCCCCCCCCCTTCTACCCAGGCTGGGGGGGGGGGGGCGGAAAACTCTGCAGATAAACTTTTGAACTCTGGGGCTGCACTGACCAAGGACAGAGACTTTTGGGTTGTTGGACTTTAGGGTGATTCTTTGGGTTGCTGGACTCAAGAGACTTTTGGGGTGTTGGACTTTTGGGACTTTGGGGTGATCTTTTGGGGTGTTGGACTTAAGACCCTGAGGGGAAAAGGATATTGCCAAACTTACTTGGGGGTGGGCCTTTTGCTCATGGTTTGTGTTATGAATCCTGTTTGTGGTGTTTCCCCAACATATGCTGCATTGTTTCCCTCCTTTATTAAAAGGATTTTGCTACACTCAGACTCTGTGCTTGCGAGAGGGGAAGTATTGCCTCTTAGAGGCGCCCGGGGGGTGGTATGAAATTGTCCCAGGTCACTGGGTGGGGGCTCGAGTCGGTTTTGCATTGTGTTATTGAAACGGAACCCCTAGATACTGAACCCAGCCCTTGTTGCTGCCAACTCAGATGGGCAGAAGGGTTACACATGCTTTGTATTAGTACTTTTTAGTTATTTTCCTAAAGAAAGGTTGATTCTCATTGATCGGTAACAGAAAACATGTTGATTTGCAACTAAATATAGTCCTTACACTAAGTTTAGTGCTTCATTTTGAAAACAAGGAAGATACACCATACCTATACACATTTATTTAAGCAATAATATAGCTTATCGTACATTTATTCTGATTCTTAGCTTTCCATTTTTTAAGTTAGAAAATGGTGAACGATGCATTTCGTATTTACTAGATGATGATTAATTATTTACTTGTGATTTGTGTCAAGCTCTGTTTCGATGGAAATTCAAATTCAATTAAAAATGCACCAAAACAGCATTTTATTTATTAATTAAAACTATTTTAAATATGTTGAAATATGCCAAAAAAATATCAAAAAGTTTATTAAAATAAGTTATGCATTTAAAATTAACCAATTTATTAAACAAAGAAGGTATTATTTGTATTTAATGAATTGAACTGACTGTTTCTGGTCACCAAGTCCTTCAACATTTTAGAACTAGTAAATCTCATCCTCTCGCACCTAGTTTTTATTCATAGCTTGGAAGAGGAAAACAAGCTTTCCTGCTTTTTCAACTGCCAAGTGGTTTTTTAACTTTGAATGAACTAGTCATTGAAACTAGTCATTGAACTGAACTACCCGAATAAACTAAAATGAAGAAAATATTCTCTCTGAACAAGCAGAAGAGGCTACTGCTGTCAAAAGCTAATTTAACACTTCATACGTTGGTTCTAGATGCCTAGCAAGTGACTACCATCAGTTCAATGGTTTGACTTTCTTTAAAACTTGGCAGCAAATATTCACTACTTAATATTTTTGTATTTAATTTAAATGATTTAAATAGACTATAATTCACTTAGGCCTTAACATAGGTTTATTTTTCAATTCAATTTAAAGAAAGTTCAATTTAAATTTAAAACAAATGAGTTTTTTATTTTTTTTAAATAATCATTGATTGTTATCCACCCTGATTTGAAGAAAGGGAAGAGACTTTGCTGCCACCCTATGCTACAGTTCTACAGGACTGGTACTAAGAATGTGGGGGGAAAGCTTTGCATAAGAGGTAAGACAGTTGTGAGACGGTCAATATTGCTCTGACCCACAGCATACAACACAGGAGCAGAAACCACGGACAAGCAGCACGCCCAACAAATCTACTGCACAGAAGGTAGATTTCTGAGGATCAATCATGATTCAGACCTGGTCAGCTGTCCAACAGATTCCTTGAAGTTGTATAACTCTTCTGTAATGTGCCTGTCCATTACTCGTTGCGCCATCATTTCTTTGTAAAGGTTTCTCATCTGTTGGGGGATTCGATCCAGCAGATTCACATACCTCTGCCTGTAATAGAAAGAGACAGTAAACTGGGAAAATTGTCTTACCTTTCTGAGAATCACATCTGCTAATCCAGTATCTAATAAGAGGGTCCTCTTTCCACTGAGTATGGAAATTTCTATAATATAAACTTCCTAGCATTTGAAGCCAGGATTTTAACATTCTAGGATTATTCAGTTGTGCCAAATACAGGATCTCTGAGAGAATGGTGTAAGAACCTTGATCACAAAGGAGCTCTCAGCTATCCTACTCACAGCTTCTCCCACTAGACATCACTTAGAGAACAGGGCAGTGGTGCAAAGGAGAGTGACAGTTAATTATTCTTAACATTCCTGGAGGCAACATGGTTTTATGAAATACCAGGCTAGTCAGAACACAGCCATAATCTGAAAGGGAACTCTGTGAATTCTCACCTAAGTTTAGAAAGCAGTTCTCCTCTCTCTGCACAATCCACACTGACCTGTCGAATCAGCTCATGGAACACTATGTTGTAAATGTTCTGCTCTGTCTTCAGCACCTCCAATACATTGTGCAACTGGCAAAAAACAAAACCAGGATCTTTGCAGGCTTTGTCAAGGAATTTACTCTTTGACAGCGATGACTTTGGGATGAAGGAATCCTGGACAAAGTTTGGTTTTAAAAAACAAAACCCTTGTGATAGATTTCTTTTTCAGAAGAAAATGGTAATGTAGAGTGTACTGGAGAAGGAGTCATTGTGCATGAGTTCAATGGTACGGTTTTCAAAAGTGCTCAGTACTGACCTAACTCTGCTCCCATCAAAGTTGATGGGAGCCTTCTGTTAACTCCAATGGGAACAGTTAGACAGATACTGAGTGCTTTTTAATATCTCACCCTGTATGTCCAAATCTGCCCCATTTCTGTACATGGAATGCCTGAAGATAGCCCTAAGATAGGGAGCTTCTCTGACATCCTGTTTCAAGCCTGGATAGGCTTCTGAAGGCCCAGCATTTAACATCTCCAGTCAATTTGCATCAGTAGTGTTCAGTCTCCTTTTGTAGTCACAATCAGGAGATCAGGAATCTGCTGCTTTAATTCTTTCACACTAGCCATTCAAAACATGTCCCCTGTTGGTAACATTTGCACCAGGAAAGTCCAACACCTAATGCCCTGGAGCCAACCTGTCAGTCTTCATAAATCAGACCAAATCCCAAGAGGGTACCCTCAACAAGGAACAGTCTCCATTAGTAGTACCAGGATGAGAAGGAAGACCCACAGTAGCATATAGCATTAGAATTAAACAACTGGGAGACCCCTTAAATATTGCGGGGGATAAACTCTAGTGTAGAGGAGATGTTATTTCTCAGGACTTTGACAAGACATTACCTGTGAAGGTCCTGTTATCCCAATTTGCTCATCATCTACTCCAGCCTTCTCCAGCATGGTGTCCATCACCTTCATCAGCTGGATGACCTCTAATCTCCCAGATGGTTTCCTAAAATTCCAGGGTAGAAAGAAAGTGCCATTAGTTTATATAAAATGTTACAAGGTATTACATAGAAATTAAATCCATACTGTCACTTTTTCTAATAGCAACGTGGTGCAGGGCAGTACTCACATGGATGGGAATAGCCGCAGTCTATTTTCACTATCTTCAAGTAGAGTTGTGTATTTACTGTAAAACAAACATAAATTTTAAAACCTGCCTCAGACAATATTCTGGCTTAGCTGTAGAATTCAGGACTGCCTCAAAGGTGCTGTATAGAATATAAAGTCTTTGAGGAAGGGACTGCCCTTTTGTTCTGTGTTTGTACAGCACACAGCACAATGGACTTCTGGTGCATGTCTGGGGTGCTACCATAATACAAATAAATAAAAAAGTATAACACACAATACTAATATTATTATTAATATTACTTATATTAACAACATTATATCTTCTGCCACTCAGAAGTCTGGGATTTAATTCCTAATCTCAGTCTTTTTTTCCCTGATGGAGAAAGAAGGAAGAGAATATGAGACTCCAACAAATGTAAGGCATGGTGTTGAGGGTTTAAAAGGACTCTCTCTAGAATTCTTTTGTCAAGGTTTGGTGAACTCAATTCAAGCCTCACAGCCAGGAGGACTAAAAGGTGGAAAACCTGAGGGGGTAGCTTCAGGATTTCAACTGCGGCACTGAAGATCCACTATGTGGGATGAGAGAACCTGTCTAGCTTTATTGCAGAATGCAGTTCTAAAAGGTAGATAGAGTGTAAAAAGACAGACACACTCCAATTAAACTCACACAAAAGCCAACAAAGACTTTAAGGAGTCTCTCAGCATTGCCCTCAAATGACTGGACTAGATGACCTCTTGAGGACCCTTCCAGCCCTATATGTCTGTAATTCTGTGGTCTCATCAGATTTCTACTGCCACATTCAGACCCAACCAGAAATACATTTGACAGCCCAGTTCTAAGAGGTAGTCAGAGGAATGAAAAAAAAGAGGTTTGGCCCTCTTTAGCCATCACACAGCAATGGATGTAAGAGCATTGCTCAGACAGCTCTGCAGGGACAAGTGTTGCCTGACATCTCTTCTGCAGCCGTTTTTCTAGATATGCTCTTAACACAACTGCTAAACCAGATTTTATATACTCTTCACCCCTTGATTAGGTTGCATATATTTAGCCAGTGTTCTTGGCCTTGTTACCTTGCCCCACTCTATAGTGCAAGGCAGGCCATTAAACCTTGAGGAGAATTCTCTGTAAACCATACAAGCACTCACTCATCGTAATACTCCAAGCCCAGGACTCCTTTGTTCTTCACAATGTGAAATTCTTCAGGGACCAGGCTATCTGCTACACTTGTCTGCGAAGGACAGAACGGAGACATCAGAACATGAAACGCATTGGTAAAAGCTGCGCACAAACTCCCACTATCCCCCAGAAGGGATATTTGTTGTGGTTGCTTAGAGAGCAAGCCTTATGCAGAAGCTTTTTGTACTGCTTTCCCATTTCTCCATGGATGTATTTAGAACCTGGATGATTGGTGCACTTCACAAATCTAAAATAAATGTAAATTAATGACATAAAATAAACGTGTGTCTGAATTCCGACTGTGAGATGGGAGGTTTTCTGCTGCTGAAGAAATTGTATAGCCACAAAAAAAGCAGTAAGTTATTAGATCAAAGGGTAACAGATTAAAAGACTGTGCTGGGTGGGAAACCAGGCCTAAATCCAACACAGATCAACATCGGCCAAACTCTCACAGAGTTAGAGCAATGCAGAGTGCAAATGAAAATCTGCCCCTAAATCTACACCTAAAGCTGGTTCAAATTTAAAATCTTTATGGCCACACCAAAATGGAAGGGTTCAAAATGGAAGCACAGCATTCTGTACAGTGATGCCTGCAAGAACAGCTGTGGCCCCCCCTTACAGTTAGTGTGGCTATATTATTGCTTAAAATAATTATGGCTGGAAAAAGCTAGACCTGATAGAGTTTGAACTGAAATCCCACGAAACCAGAGCTCTTTCACCATTCTCTGCAAGCACTCCAGCTGAGACAGGCTGAAAGGGAGTAGCTGAATTACACTTTCCACCATTCCCACAGTGACTATTATTATGAATATCATGCTCTTAAACATACATTAATACTGGGAAAGGTAAAGAAGAATCAGCAGGGTTTCAGACTGGTGAAGAAATCTTTTGATCACTATGTTCAAGGGCTCAAATGAAATGAGAAAGATTTATCAAACTTTAGCACTCACAGCACTAGTCATGGATGAGCCATAACGATGTGGTTCAGCTAAGGGGCTTGCTGGAGACATCTTTCTTCCATCTTGTTTTCCAGCTATGTCATATAGAAACGAGACATCCCTGAGGAAATAGAGGAAAGTGTTTGTTCATTGAGCTCATCACCAGGCACTCCACTTCTCTCCTAATGCTAATCACAGTCTAAGGGAGGATTATTCTGTGCATCCTTGTTGGTGTGAGCTCTTGAATAAACTTGCTTTGTTTCTCCACCTCGGTGTCTTCATTGGTGCGAAGCACACCGGGCAACGAACCCCCTGTTGCCCCCTCGGGCACCCTGTGCCGGCAACATCCTGATGAAGGCTATACCTGGAATCTTATCACACTTGGCCAATGAAGGGTGACACAGTGATATTTTTAGCCATCTTAATCATTTCATTGAAGTTGAATCTGCCAGGAACTACTGTCTGCAATAACACTGGTCAGGGGGTTGCTTTTCAGACTTGTTGCCACTGATGTGCCAAAATATGTGTGTGTCTAATTTCTGGTAAGGACAGCATATGATTGGAACATTATCACTTCCCTGGCATGACTAATGCAATGTTAAATTACAAGGAGCTGCCATAAGGCTATAGGAGAGCTGCATCCTCTTCCAAATCTATTAAAGACAGGCAGGGCTTCCTCACAGCAATCCTGGATTATATAAATGTGTGAGATTTGACTCCTGTGGAAAAGAGTAATTCCAAAAAGAAACCACATGACCGCAAAGGAAAACACCTTGCCCTGAAAAATCTCTCCAGATTGTTGGGCAGCACTTCCACTTGTTTATTTCCCAGCCAATACTTGAGTGTTTGTTATCATAGCCATTAGACATGAAGAGTAGGGATGTTCCCAGCCCTCATCTTTCTCCACTTCCACCATCTCCCTTACCCCCTGGGGTTCACTTACCTTCCAGCTCCCGTCAGACAGATGGGATGGTCTATGAGGTATTTGAACTTGTTCCTGCGAATGGGATGTTGCCAGAGCCCATCTGGGACACGCATGCTCCCCTGAAGAGCAAGCACAAATATCACTTCTCAGTGAAAACCCTAAGGTCAAAGGTAGTCAAACAAAGACTACCTGTCATTCCAGGGGTTACCTAAAGAACTGAGTCGCCTATGCTCAGATGGCTGAAGAGAACAATACCACTGACATTCAGAGAGAGAGAAAGAGAAACAGGGAGATATTACTAGGAATATTTACATAATAGAAGGCAAACAGCAAAATGGTCACTAACAATTTTACACAGATCACACATAGGGCCCTCCATTTTTGCTTTTTACTGAATTTCTCTGAAAAATTCAGTATTCAGGCACAGGGTGCCTGCACAGAAGAGAGTAACCTCTGGTTGGTGACTGCTACAGTTGCACCATGGGGCAGCCAGACAGGCAGAAAGTCTGGTCCCAGCAGCTGAGACCACCTGAGCACTGCAGCAACAGGCCCACAGGGAGTGGAAGGCTGCAACCTGGCCCCCCAGTTGGACAGAGCCCCCTGCTGGCCCCAGCTGTTGAGTGCAGCCCCATCTGCTTCCCCTGCGCAGTGGGGGAGCAAGATGGACAGGGAGCCGGGTGATAGTCCCTGTCCATTTCTCCTGCTAACCCACTGGCCCTCTTCTCTATTTTCTGTTTTTTTGTGTTCTCTCATTCCCCATTATTAATCCCGATAATTACCCAGAAAACTGTGAAGTTAATTTTTGCCACTGATTTTCACCCCTTTTTTAAATACGTGTACTAAACACCGCTAACTTTCCTAAGAATTTTAAACAAAATAAAAACCAGAAACAAAGGGCCCTAATTATATAGCATACAGAGGGTCTGTTTGACAGGTTTCCATGAGTCCCCATTAGGGCTTGGTTTATATAGTTCTGTGGTTCCGAACATTTTGGAGTTGTGTCCCCTTCTTCCCATTTATGACAGACTCTTGCCTGGGACCCCATCTTGTCTTTTCACCCTGTTCATTGCTGCCACATATCACTTGGCATCCATTTGCTCTCTCTCTTTCCCATCTTCTTCCTTCTTCCCTCTCTCTGCCAGTGTTCTACAGGACCCTGTTCTCGATCCCTTTCTGCCATCCTTCCATACTCTCTCAGTCATTCTCCAGAGTTTGCTATCAACTCTATACTGATGACTTCCACATCTCCCTATCCATCTTCAGTGTCTCTCCAATATCTCTCCCTGAACATCCAGCTGCCATCTCAACATGTCTCAAACTGGACCTCTGTGACACTCAGTACCACAAAGTAGCATGCTGGAACCCCCATATTCACCATTGTCATGTGATTATGATATGTTTTGTACAATGCATGCCTTCTGAGGTATCATTTTAAAAGTCTTGATCTGTTGAACCTTAATATCCTGTTGAATTGTATGTACTATGTGAAGTTATGAAGTATTGCTATATCTGTTACTGAGATATGTTGTGAGGTTGGGAAACATCCACAGCTGACCTTTCAGTAGTGTGACAAAGTCAGGCTGGCCAGCTGCAAGAGGGTGTTCCTATTGGGGTGCGGGGAAGTGGATGCCCACCCACAGCTAAAGGACCCTCCCACAGCCTATGGGGAGAATCCAGAGAGTCCAGAAACTCAAGTAATTACAGAGGACAATGAAAAAAATAACAAGGACGGGTGTGAAGGTCAAAGGGTCAAAAATAGGGAACCTGAAGGGGACACCAAGCAGAGAACCCTGGACAGCACCCACTGTTCCTCAAAGGAGTCAAGGGAGCCAGGCGGATGTGGCCCAGAGGAACTCTGCCCAGATGCATGAATGGAAGGAGGATCGGAATTAGGCCCCACAGTCGCAGAGAACCCCCTCAGCCAACATCCTCTCCCTGGTGTTATAGACAGCCACCTTGGCCATCGCTGGGAGGAAGTTGACAAGGAGGTCCCGTGACTTTTTGGGGACATGGATGAGGTGTGCATATATAAAGAGGTGGGGGGAGAAGTGCAACCAAAAATGTAAAAGGAGGTCCAGGAGGAGCCGGAAAAGGGGCTGCAACCTGCTGCACTAAAGGTAAACGTGCACCAGGGTCTCCCTCGTGCTGCAGAAGGGACAGGCTTCAGGGACAGGAGTGAACCATGTCAAATACACACCCGTGCTCACGGCTCCATGGAGGCAGTACTGGGTTTACCATGGTGCCAGTGGCACCATGGCGCCGGGCCCACACTCAGAAGGGGCCCCATTATCTGGACTTGCTGCTCCAGCCCGATCCCCCATCCAGCTGAGCCGGACAGGAAAGCTGCCCCCGCCCCTGCTCTGCCCCGCCTCTTCCCACCCCTGTTTCGCTCCAGCTCTGTCCCCACTCCACCCCTTCCCCTGAGCTACATCCCGCCAGTGAGTGCTGGGGGGTGGTTCCCCCCTGCCCCCCAGTCCCAAGGCTGGGAGCCGGGGAGCAGAGCAGAGCGGGCTGGGGCCAGGTCACTCCACTTCCTGCCGCCCTGTGAGTGCGGGGTTGGGCCCGCCCTGCAATCACCTGGCGGCAGGAAGTGGAGCGATCCCGGCCCCAACCAGCTCCGCTCCGTTGGCTCCCAGCCGCTCCACCGCCTTGTGCTGGGGGACGGTTTTCCCCCTGCCCCCTCAAGCCTACTCCTACTCCTGCCCCCCACAGACCTTGGGCACAGCCTCCCCCCCTGCGGAGGCCTGGGGCCAGCTGACCCCCCTATGGGGGGGCTGTGTAGGGCACCACAATGTCTAGGGACGGCCCTGCTGGGCCCCTCCAGGCATGTGGGTCCTGAAAGAGCCTGGCTGGGGCAGGCCGGGATCCCACTCTGTCCTGGCTGGTTGTGCTGCTTCCGAGGGCCAGAGGGATCCCTGACCAGCCCCAGCAGTGCTGCAGGTTCAGCCCATGCATGGACATACTCACTTCCAGCAGGCCGGTGAGTAGGAAGGGCGTGGGGGAGTGGGTCTCTGGATGATCTGTGGGGGGGGGGGCGGCACTGGGCAGTGGGGGTTCTGCATGGGGTACTCCTGGGGGAATGAAAACAGATCCCCTGCAGATTTCTTTGCTTCCCTTTCAAAAGTGACCGAGAAGCAAAGGGAGGGGGGTGGCAGCTGAGAACACCCATGGGCTTAGTTTGGGGGGCACTGCCCCCAAACAGAGGCAAGGCATGGGGGTACACGGAGCCACATGCCACTGCCTCCCCCCCTTTCTGCAAGCGCAGAGCTGCCCAGCTGAAAAAAGAGGGTGCTGCTCAGAAGATGCCACTTTCTGGGTCCTAGTGCTGGTTGAGCTCCCCTGCTGTGTGCTGGGAGCCATCCTGTTTTCTGTAAGTGCCTATGGTGGGGAAAGGCAGGCTGGGGCTAGGGGGAAAGAGGCAGGGAGGAATGAAGGGGGTGGGGTGGGGAGGAGATGGACCAGTGGGGAAGGGGCATGGGATGGGGAAGAGAAGGGGATGGGGGAAGCGGGGGCAGGGGGAAAGCTGGAGCCCAGCATTTGGCATCCCCTTGGCAGAAGCTGGGGCTTCCCTGTTAAGCAGGCCCATCGAACCCTCACCCTGACAAGCCCCACCTCCCCTGCATCTGTACCACCACAATGAGCCCCCCCAACACCCTCCCCACTGAGCCCCAACCACCTACACCTGGATCCCCTGCAGAGTCCCACTGCCCCTGCACCTGGAACCCCCCAATTAGCTTCTGTGCATCCAGATCTCCCATTGAGCCGCCCGCACCGAGACTGCCCCACAGAGAACTCTCTTACCCCAACCTGGATCCCTCCACACTAAGTCCCTCTGCACTTGGATCCTGCTGCTGGGCTGGGCCTGCTCACCCACACCTGGTGCGCCTGGCACAGGGGGGAAGGGCCCCAGGGTGTTTCTGGGGCAGGCCTGGCCCTTGCACTGTGTCAGGGTCGGGTGCAACCTCACTGCCAACTCCCTGTCCCACGGTGGGGTGCAGGGAGGCTGCAGGGTAATCTCCCACCTCCACGCAACCAGTGGCCTGTGCTCCCCACTGCCATGTTGGAGCCTCCACATTTATTTATTGACAAATAAAATGTGCAGAATTTTAAAATATTGTGCACAGAATTTTTAATTTTTTGGTGCAGAATCCCCCCAGGAATATGGGGTGCTGTGCAGCTGTGATGGTGGGACTGTGAGGAAGGTGGTGGGCAGTGGGGAGGTCTATGGGCGGGGGGTGCTGGGCGAGCAGTGTGGTGGGAGGCCAGCTGGGGAGGTCTCAGGGAGGGGTGGGGGCTGGGCATAGAGATCTGTGGTGGAGTCTCTAGGTGAGGGGGTGCTGGGTATAAGGGTGGGGCACTGGGCAGGGGGGTGGTATGGTGCGGGCCCGCCCTCAAGGGGAAGGGGCATGCTGGCAGCACAGTGCTGGGCAGGCCAGTGTGCGTCTGGCAGCTGCAGGTTTGTAAACAGTGCCCTCCTGCTAGGCTGCGCGGAGCGGGGCTGCTCCCGCCACACTGTGCCTCATTGCCCCCAGCCCGCCCTTCGCTCTGGAGACTGACCATCCCGCCCCTCTGCACCTTGCCCCATGGGGGCCCACAAATATGTTTGGTGCTGGGCCCACAAAAAGTTAATCCGGCCCTGCATGGAGGAGCCATCATCTGATATTCCCGGATGGCTGTGGGACTAGGATGGAATATAGGCTGGCCCACCGGGGTTCCTCACCCTCAACAGATGACATTAAGTCCCGCCATTTGGTATCAGGGCGGGACACAAGGGTGAGGAAATGGAGAGTATAGAGCATGAGCGTGTGCAGATGTGCCCTTGGCGCGGTTCGAAAGCGAACCAGATGCAGGTCATGCAGCCGGCTCTAGGTTTAAGGGTGGGGTGGCCAAGTAGGCTCATGGAACAAGGGCCCGATAAAAAGATCCAGAGGGCCCGGGGTGGGCGGGGAGCATCCTCCCTGAGGACCTGCTCAAGGTAAGCTCGAGAGACGGGCGACAAGGCTGCCCTCACCTCCTGAAGTAAGTGCAGGGGAGTACGAAGGGTGGAGAGCCCCACACGCTGAGTGAGCATCAGGGGATCCACCCAGTCTCCTCGGTCGTAGTCCAGGAGGTCTCCGATCCTGGTGACTCCTGCCAGGACCAACCTCTGGCACACCAAGGGGGACTCCGCCACTTGCACACTGAGTTGGGGATTGTGTAGCTGGGGCTCCGCGAGGAGATCTACCCCCTCAGCAGCCGCCACGGACCTGGTTGCCGAGACCAGCTTCCAGGTCCGGAGGAGGTCCTGGTAGAAGAACAGCAGCCCAGTGAGGTCTCGCAGAAGACATCTCAAATGGAGATAAAAGAGCTGCCAGTCATATCGGAGCCCTCGGAAGTGGCACAGGAAGGCGTGCGCCAGAGTGCTCCACTCCGGACTACGTGCACCATAAAGAAGTCTCTGCAGGGCCCGGAGGCAGTAGACATGGACCTGAGTGCGAAGGTAGATCAGGCCATTCCTCTCTCCTCCAGGGGAAGACTCAAGACCCCTGCAGAGACCCAGTGAAGTCCTGGCCAAAAGAACTCCAGAACTATCTTCTGGAAGTGGGCCAGGATCAGGGTATTGAGCCGGTGCCGGAGCATGGATAGGACCAGCTGGTTAAGCACCAGCGCTCTCCGTCACAGGGAGAGGCACCAGAGCAGTTCTGTCCATCTCCGCAGCCGCTCACCCACCCTGCCCTCCAAATCCTGCCATTTCTCCAGTGGAGAAGGATGTGTGGCGGAAAGATAAATGCTGAGATAGAGCAGGGGACCCGCGCTCCACCGAATGGTTTGAAGCGCGGGTGGGAGGGAGCTCGTCTGCCACCCGTCCCCGACCATCAGGCCAGAGCTCTTGACCCAGTTGACCCAGGTGAAGGAGACCACTGAGTAGATCACCTGGCAGGCCTCCACCCGCAACAAGGCGCCTGGGTCCTGGACTACGAGGAGCACGTCATCACCGTACGCCAATGGGACCGGCCACAACTGCGGCTCTTGGAGAACCAACTCTGTCAACCTCCGGTGGAGGAGACAGAGGAAGGGCTCGATCACCAGGGAATACAGCTGGGCCAACAGAAGACACCCCAATGTACCCCTCGCCCGAAGCTGACCAGTTTGGTCAGGGTCCAGTTGAGCCTGACCAAACACTCCACAGAGGCGTACAGCACCTGGAGAAAACCCACAAATTGGGACCCGCAGCCAAACGCTCACAGAGTGCCCAGGAGATACACAGGGTCCATCCTGTCGAATGCTTTCTCCTGGTCCAGGGACAGGAGGGCGAATGACAGACCATCCCTATACCTGAGCTCCAAGAGGTCCCAGACCAAATACAGGTTTTCAAAGATGGAGCGGCCCGGGATGGTGTAGGTCTGGTCGGGATGGACCACGTCCCCCAGCATGGACTCCAGCTGCAGCGAGATGGCCTTCGCTACGACTTTGCAGTCTGTGCTGAGGAGCAAGACGGGATGCCAATTCTGAAGGTCACGGGGGTCCCCCTTCTTTGGTAGCAAGGAGAGCACGGCTCGCCTGCACGACAGGGGGAGGACCCCACTCTCCAAGGACTCGGCCCAGACGGTGACGAGGTCTGGGGCAAGGACATCCCAGAACACACGGTAGAACTCCACGGTCAGCCCATCCATGCCTGGAGATTTATTAGTGGGCATGACATGGAGGGCTTCTGAGAATTCAGCCAGAGTGAGAGGCAGCTCCAGACGGTCCCGGTCGCCCGCGCTGACCGTCGGGAGTTCATTCCAGAGCACTCTGCAAGCATCAGCGTTGGTCGGCTCCAGGGAGAAAAAGCTGGCATAGAAGGCCCTGGACCTTCCACACATCTCCTCCGGATCCGTGAGGGGGGCGCCATCCTCTGCCAAAAGGCAGGTGATGTGTTTCTTGGCCCCCCTCTTTTTCTCCAGGGCATAGAAAAAGCGGGAGCCGCAATCCATCTCCCAAAGGAGACGGATGTGGGAACGAATGAACGGCCCTGGGCCTGATGAACCTCAAGGGCCTGGAGCTCCTCCAGCTTCTCCTGGCATGCTCCACAGAGGGATGGATCCCCAGAGCTGGTGTCCAGGCGCCTCTCCAGCTCCAAGACCTCCCGCTCTAGCTGCTCTATCACCACATCCCTCCGCCGACTGGCGCCCCGGGTATAGTCACGACAGAAGAGCCGGGCACATACCTTCCCCACAACGCACCATCGCTGCGCCGAGGGAAAGGCGCACCTCTGCCCTCGCCAGGCCAGCCAGAACTCCTGGAAGGATGCCATGAAACCCACATCCTCCAGCAGGTTATTGTTAAAATGCCAATAGGCCGGCCCTGGCCTCTCCGAAGTCAGAGAGGCCGTCACAGCCACCAAATGGTGGTCCGAGAATAGGGCCAGCCAAACGCTGGAGGAGTGGGCCCGTGAGAGATGATGACGAGATAGATAAATGCGGTCCAACTGGGAGTGGCGCGACCGATCTTCCTCCACCTGGACATAAGTAAAGGTAGACTTATCGTCCGGGTGGTGGTTGTGCCAGACGTCCACCAGGGAGTGATGGTCTACGATCTCCCAGAGGACGTCCGCGGTGGCTGGGCACTGCTCGGTCCCCGAGCAGTCCTGCTCTTCGAGGGTGGTATTAAAATCCCCACCTAGGACCAGGCACTCATGAGGATCCAAAGAGCCGAGGAAGGCGGACACCTGCTAAAAAAAATGCACCCGCTCCAGGCCCGATGTCAGGCAAGGTGTCATCTGCAGCCGGGCAGGGCTCAGGGGCACCCCAGGAGTAAGAGTGGGCGTATCAGTCAGAGGGAGGGGAGGAGGGGGCAGTGTAATTGAACTGCCGCCCAGATCAAGGCCTGCTGGCTGGGGGTTGTCCTCCCGCAGGGTGACCGGGGTCAGACCCAGGGCCTTAATCTCCTCGAAGATGGAGTGGAAGTCCCCACCTGCTACCCTTGGATCCTCCCCGCCAGCAACCGAGGCAACACTCGCCTCAGTGCTGACGGGGGGCGCAGATTACAAGGGGGCAGGGAGGGCTTCATCCGAGGCCCCCACAAGGAGGGACTCCAGAAGGGGGGCAGTACTGCTCCTCGATGCTGCCATGACTTCCCCAGCCGGCTTTAGGTGTTGGACACTATCAGAGAGTGCAACGGAAGGCTTGGCATCAGAGGCCACCCTCCTGGTCTTACGGGGAGCCTCCTCCTCCTCCGCATCAAGGGGGAAGTGCTGAACTTGTGCCTTTCACTTGCCCCGCTTTCCCTGGACGAGAACCTAGCCCTCTAAGGTGTTGGCGGAGGGCTGGCCAACAGGGGCAGGGCCAAGAGGCAATGGTATAGAGGGTCAGGGAGGCAATGGGTGGGGGACACGGGGAAGAGAAAGCTTCCTCTGGGGCAAGCCCTCTCCCACGCCCAGTAGTAGCCCTGCTGCCCTCTCCTCCACAGGCCCTGCTGAACCGCACACGACAGAAGCGGGGCCCGCCCGCTCGTCTGGGCACACCCGGGGGGACTACCCCGAGGGCCGAGTGGAGGCAATGGCAGGCTGGGGAGGAGGAGGGGCGACCATGGGCGCCAGACAACCAGGGTCACCAGTGATGACAGGGCCGGCGCCCTCCCGGGGCTCAGAGGTCCCAGGCATCCCTCAGGACGTGCCCCATCGCCCAGCAGAGGTAACACTGGGCCTGCCCCGAAGACCAGTACACTTGGTAACGGGCTCCTTGGTGGGGCACCAAAAAGGACCCCTCAAGCGCTTCCCGAACATGCACTGCCGCCGGCAGTTGAATCTGCACCTGCCGGCGGAACGAGAGGACATGACAGGGGGTGGGGTCGTTACAGCCTAGCGGGAGAGGGCTAATACCGACAGGGGCTTTCCCAGGGTGGAAAGGAAAGGCAAAAGGGCAGCATTGGGAAGGAAGAGCGGGATGGAAGTGAAAACCACCCATATGCTCAGGCCCTCCAAGGGCTCAAGGTGGACATACATGTCCCCCAACGCCAGGCCCCTCTCCACTGCCTCCTGTGCAGTGGCCTTCGATGCCAGGAAGAAGACTACCTTCCCGTACATCTTAGAGGCTGCCACCATGGCCTTGGGCCCCACCACCCTCGCCAACGCCGACATGTAGGTCTCTACGTGGGGCGAGGCGGGCATCAGGAGGCAGCGGACGTCATGCTTTCTGGTTAGGGTAGGAAAGGGGCCCCGGCTGCCAGGGATGGAAATGGAGGCAGTGGCCGGGTTAGATGACGAGGTGGCAGGTGGAGCAGCTGCGGCCACCTGGGCATACGCTCTGGGGGTCAAGAGAGGGATGCTCCCAGAGCTGGTGGAGAGGATGGCAAGGGAAGGGGCGGGTTGGCCGCAGCCGATGGTGGGGCTGCCGCAGAGGGGACAGCCCCTACCACGGGGGGGGGGTTGGCCTTCCGGGCATGGCTTTTACCCTTTTTTCCCCTGGCCCTTTCTACTAGCTGGGGGGGCTCCCCCAGAATTGGAGGAGACAGAAGGCCTGGCAGCAATGGGGTCCGTACCTGTGCCCGCCGCTGCCGGTGCCCCAGCAGGGGCGATGACAGGCGGTCTGGCAGCAGCGGTCGAGAGGGTTGCTGCAGGGACAGATGGGGGGGGGGCAGGCGGAGGAGGGGAAGCAGCGTCAATCCAGGGGGCCCCACCCACTGTTCCCCCTGCCATACTCGGTGGGTATGGGGACGAGCACTGAAGGGGGGAGGGGAGAGGCCAAACCACAGCTCCCCACTAGGCTGCAGGCAGGGGAGAAGGGTGCCAAAAAAGTGGGAGTACGGGGGCGCCAATCAAGGCAGGGGAGGGGGAGCGCAATCACTGCCATGAGATGGGAATACTGGCTCCTTCGGCTGCACTGGAAAGGGAAAGGACTACAATATCAGAGGGTGGTACATTGTACAATGGGACTCAACATAAAGGGGGAAGGGGCATAAGCATGTGGGGAGGGGACAAGGGTGCACAGAATGAAGGGGCTGGACAAAGGGGGCAGCAGAAGGCAAGGGGAGAAGGGAATGGGCTAGAGGCAGACTGGGGGCAGGGCCAGAAAACCACAGGGATTAACTGCAGGGGCTAGGGCTGGGCTTACAAACCAACAGACTTATAGGGACTGGGGTAGGGCAGGCACCTAGCGGGGGTGGGGGGGCAAATACAGGCAGAAAGGGAAAAGGGCAAACTGCTGCAGGTAGGCTGCTGGGCAAAGCAGAGGGTGGGAAGGTCCACCTGCCAAAGCAGCAGAGGAAGGGAGGGCCAGTCCAAGGGCAGGGATCATGCAGCCAGGCAAGCAGGAGAGACCCCACAGGTGGCAACAGAAACAGAGATGGGGAAGCAGGCCAGCAGGGCGCCGCAAGGAGTGGCAGCAGTAACCAGGGTGACCACTAGCAAGCGAGGCAGCAAGGGGGGGCTGGCCCAGACCAAGACTGAGGGTACTGTGGGCCCAGCAGCAGTAGCTCCACACCCACATGACAGTGGTGTCCTATTGAAATTTCAGGGAAGTGGGTGGGTGTAAGCTCTAGAATGTTAAAGATCCTCTTCCCTATCAGCTGAGAAGGGGTTACCTCACGTCAATTAGGATCAGCTGAGAAGGGGTTACCACAGGTCAATTAGGAACACCTGAATCCAATTAAGGGCTTCCTGAGACCTTTTAAAGCCCCTCCCATATCCCATTTCCTCCCCTCTCCTTCCCATAGGGGCAAGTAAGGCAGTGGGGGGAAATAAGCATCTCTAGGAGGAGAGGCTGTGCTCATTCCCATAGGGGAAACAGACAAGCCTGAACACCTATTAGGGGAAGGACTGACTCCCCAGGGCAAACCACAGGATGATACCCCACACCAATGAGGAGGCAGGGGAAGATATCTCCCTTTGTATTGATGTCTGGTGAAATAGTACCTTCTGTTTGTTGTAGATCTAAGGGGTGATCCTACCAAGAAAATATGGCTGAAGGAACACAGAAGGAGGAAGACTAAGACTGCCCCAGTGCAGCAGATGGGTTGATTTACCACAGGCCTGTCTCGCCAAAGGGAGAAGTGCTGAGGCTGGTGAGACAAAGAAGGTGCCTTACCACAGTAGGGATAGAGGAGCAACTATCATTGGCCAGACAGGTGTTGATGGCCCATCAAGAATAATACACTATCCCAGAAACTCCACACAGAGAACATAAGAACGGACGTACTGGGTCAGACCAAAGGTCCATCTAGCCCAGTATCCTGTCTACCGACAGTGGCCAATGCCAAGTGCCCCAGAGGGAGTGAACCTAACAGGTAATGATCAAATATCTCTCTCCTGCCATCCATCTCCACCCTCTGACAAACAGAGGCTAGGGACACCATTCCTTACCCATCCTGGCTAATAGCCATTAATGGACTTAACCTCCATGAATTTATCCAGTTCTCTTTTAAATGCTGTTATAGTCCTACCCTTCACAACCTTCTCAGGCAAGGGGTTCCACAAGTTGACTGTGCACTGTGTGAAGAAGAACTTCCTTTTATTTGTTTTAAACCTGCTGCCTATTGATTTCATTTGGTGACCCCTAGTTCTTATTTACTTATTCCCATAATACAACTTTTCCTTATCTACTTTCTCCACATCACTCATGATTTTATATACCTCTATCATATCCCCCCTTAGTCTCCTCTTTTCCAAGCTGAAAAGTCCTAGCCTCTTTAATCTTTCCTCATATGGGACCCATTCCAAACCCCTAATCATTTTAGTTGCCCTTTTCTGAACCTTTTCTAGTGCCAGTATATCTTTTTTGAGATGAGGAGACCACATCTGTACACAGTATTCAAGATGTGGGTGTACCATCGATTTATATAAGGGCAATAATATATTCTCCTTATTATTCTCTATCCCCTTTTTAATGATTCCTAACATCCTGTTTGCTTTTTTGACCGCCACTGCACACTGCGTGGACGTCTTCAGAGAACTATGCACGATGACTCCAAGATCTTTTTCCTGATTCGTTGTAGCTAAATTAGCCCCTATCATATTGTGTGTATAGTTGGGGTTATTTTTTCCAATGTGCATTACTTTACATTTATCCACATTAAATTTCATTTGGCATTTTGTTGCCCAATCACTTAGTTTTGTGAGATCTTTTTGAAGTTCTTCACAGTCTGCTTTGGTCTTAACTATCTTGAGCAGTTTAGTATCATCTGCAAACTTTGCCACCTCACTGTTTACCCCTTTCTCCAGATCATTTATGAATAAGTTGAATAGGATTGGTCCTAGGACTGACCCTTGGGGAACACCACTAGTTACCCCTCTCCATTCTGAGAATTTACCATTAATTCCTACCCTTTGTTCCCTGTCTTTTAACCAGTTCTCAATCCATGAAAGGACCTTCCCTTTTATCCCATGACAACTTAATTTACGTAAGAGCCTTTGGTGAGGGACCTTGTCAAAGGCTTTCTGGAAATCTAAGTACACTATGTCCACTGGATCCCCCTTGTCCACATGTTTGTTGACCCCTTCAAAGAACTCTAATAGATTAGTAAGACACGATTTCCCTTTACAGAAACCATGTTGACTTTTGCCCAACAATTTATGTTCTTCTATGTGTCTGACAATTTTATTCTTTACTATTGTTTCGACTAATTTGCCCGGTACTGACGTTAGACTTACCGGTCTGTAATTGCCGGGATCACCTCTAGAGCCCTTTTTAAATATTGGCGTTACATTAGCTATCTTCCAGTCGTTGGGTACAGAAGCCGATTTAAAGGACAGGTTACAAACCCTAGTTAATAGTTCCGCAACTTCACATTTGAGTTCTTTCAGAACTCTTGGGTGAATGCCATCTGGTCCCGGTGACTTGTTAATGTTAAGTTTATCAATTAATTCCAAAACCACCTCTAGTGACACTTCAATCTGTGACAGTTCCTCAGATTTTTCACCTACAAAAGCCGGCTCAGGTTTGGGAATCTCCCTAACATCCTCAGCCGTGAAGACTGAAGCAAAGAATCCATTTAGTTTCTCCACAATGACTTTATCGTCTTTAAGCGCTCCTTTTGTATCTCGATCATCGAGGGGCCCCACTGGTGGTTTAGCAGGCTTCCTGCTTCTGATGTACTTAAAAAACATTTTATTACCTTTTGAGTTTTTGGCTAGCTGTTCTTCAAACTCCTCTTTGGCTTTTCTTATTACATTTTTACACTTAATTTGGCAGTGTTTATGCTCCTTTCTATGCTCCTCACTAGGATTTGACTTCCACTTTTTAAAAGATGCCTTTTTATCTCTCTCTGCTTCTTTTACATGGTTGCTAAGCCACGGTGGCTCTTTTTTAGTTATTTTACCGTTTCTTCATTTGGGGTATACATTTAAGTTGGGCCTCTATTATGGGGTCTTTAAAAAGCACCCATGCAGCTTGCAGGGATTTCACTTTAGTCACTGTACCTTTTAATTTCTGTTTAACCCCCTCATTTTTGCATAGTTCCCCTTTTTTAAATTAAATGCCACAGGGTTGGGATGTTGAGATGTTCTTCCCACCACAGGGATGTTAAATGTTATTATATTATGAGGACACCTAGGCAATGAGGGCAGCCTAACCCACATCACAGCAATTATCTTTCTAGCAGTTGGAAGAAAGTATAAAAGAGGGACAGTGACATCATCACTTGGCCTCTTTTCTCTCCCATCTCAACACCTGGAAGATCATCCGAAAGAGACAGACTTTGAATTGGGGAGATTGGTCCCAGGCTGGGAAGGAAATCCAGCCTGTGTATTGAGAACTGAGCTGCCTGTAACATTTATTAGGGTGAGACACTGCTTGATTCAAATTTTGCTTAGTCTGTAGAATTTAGACTGTGAATTTATTTTTATTTCTATGTAACCAACTTTGATCTCTATGCCTGCTACTTATAATCCCTTAAAATCTATCTTTCTGTAGTTAATAAATCTGTTTTATATTTTATCTAAAACGGTGTGGTTTTGGCTGAAGTACTTGAGAAATTTCAGCTCAGGTTAAAAGGGCTGTTGCACGTCCACTACCCTTTTGTCAGACTGGCGAACTAATTAATGAGCTTGCACTGTCCAGTATATTTCTGGGATGCAAGGCTAGAGTCTGGGGTGATTGGCTGGTGCCTCTCTCTGTATGATTCATGAATAGCTCAGGGAACATTCATGGAATTTAGCTGGGTGTGGGGCTCCATATGCTGAAGGATGAGTGATCACAGCACCTGGAGAAGTTCTGCTGTTTGTCACTGACAAAGGATTGTGAGAGACAGTGCAGGCTCAAGAGTTAAGGGAGCACAGTGATCCCACAGCTTCAGGTTATACCCCAGGGATCCTGTCACAACTTCCCAAGTCTCTCCTCCCCTTTTTATGTCACTGTTAACATCACACACATCCTCCTTATTCTCAAAGCTTGTAATACTATGGTCATCTTCCAGTTCTCTCCCACATCTTCCCTCACATAACTAAATCTTGCCTTTTTGTCAGCTATAGTACCTCCAGAATTTGCCCCTTCTTCAGGAGCCCCCTTGCCAAGATTTCAGTCCATGCACTAGTTTCCTCCTGCCTTAAACAATATAATCTCCTACTCTCTCACCTCCCAATCTCGCCATTTATAGTTCATCCAGAAGGTTTGGCCAACAGAGTATTGTAGTGTACCCTTTCATGTCTTTAGTCTGCGAGGCAGGAATGATGGTTTTGTCTGGCACAGTAACCAATTGTGAAGCTTTATGCATGTTATGGTGCTATACAAATTATAAATAATAAAATCATAACAGTAATAATAAAGTTTCCAAGAAGTAGAAAAGATCAAACAGCAGTCTAACCAGTTTCCATATAGCTCTCTCTGTCACCAGAAAAAGCCAGGACTAATATAGACAAAATAGTTATCTAATATTTTAGTGGCATGAAAGTGTGCTAGGCACTTTATGGTAACTAAATGACAAATTCCATTTCAAATAGCTTAAAATCCATATAAAGTTGTTGTAATTAGAACATAGGTGTAATATATGGAGGGGAGGGATAGCTCAGTGGTTTGAGCATTGGCCTGCATTGCCCAGGGTTGTGAGTTCAATCCTTGAGGGGGCCACTTAGGAATCTGGGGCAAAATCAGTACTTAGTCCTGCTAGTGAAGGCAGGGGGCTGGACTCAATGACCTTTCAGTTCTATGAGATAGGTATATCTCCATATACTACTTTTATAAGTTTAACAAGTTTATGGATCCATTGAAACAAGTCACTTCTAGCCAAGAGAAACACAGAAGACACACTGTTCTAATAAAACCATGCACGACACTAAATTCACTTAAACTTTTAGCTGCTGGAATAAAAACATGCTGCACTAAAGAATTCCTTTAACTTTTTGATAGCACAGCTGGATATTGTGCTAGTATAGATCTAAATGGGACAATTCTGGGCAGGTCTTATCCTGAAGAGGAAAAGGCACTACCTAGGATAATGTACGTACCTTGAAGTCTTTTGCACTTTTGTTTTTCTTGGGGGGTCTTAAGTATTCAGGGCTATAGGCACTACTGGCAGCAGAAGTCAGAGCTAGGAGGATCTCTTTTGGGATGAAATCGCACTGTAGGGAAGTGGGAAGAGGCCCTGAACAGTCCAGCATACTTGATTTGTTTCTTAACTGAGGGAGCTCTGGAAAACAGCAGAAAAAAAAAACCCAGTAGATGCTGATACACTTTTCTGGGGAGGGAAACATTGTTTTCAAAACGATATGGTGAGCTGGCCCCATTCTCATGTATTTTTTTGAATAGATCTTTATTAAAGGATCACCTTATCCCATCATTATGAATTAGCTCCCACAGAAGTAGCTCTCCAACATGAGCCCATTGTAAACCCACTGCTGTGGCTCCTCTGCAGGCAGTGCTACTGCTACTTGTTCAGTATGTAGCAATAGGTTTTCTGTGAGAATTTCAGAATCAGCACAAAAGGTGTCAAACTGCTGCTATCTGCAGAGTTATTTTACATATGGTAGTACAGTATACACACATTTAAGCACACTCAGAGGATGAGTATCCTAAATTCACCGTTCCTTTGGTGGTGCTCTGAGGTGTTGGATTATATTAGAGCCCTGCAAATCAGTGGATATTTGCTTTATATCTGTGGATCATTTTTTGCAGATTGCGGATCGGATGCTGATACAAATTTTGTATCCGCTCAGTGTTCTAATTATTCAAACCATAGATGAAAATGTAAGAGCCATGTGACCCACCTCAATACAGTGAATATATAAAAACAAGAAGGTACTCCCAAACTGCATTCTCCTGTTTATCAACTTCTTACTATGGATTGCTAGGAGGTCAGTTTTCTGCAAAAGTCATGGTGACTGAGAAATTTGTGAATTGCTATTAAACAATGCCCTACATGCAGTTAATACAGTATCATCCGGTCCCCAGCTGAGATTTACCTGCACTTCTACTGCTGACAGGTACCAGAGATAAACTACCTTTCATTTTTCTGCCCTCTGGTTTGGATGCAGATGGTGGCCCAGGAACAGGCATTTGATTGAGGGACATGGTGAGAGGTTTACTATTCATTTATTCAAGGAATTTTCAATGATGAAATAACCTGCAAGCAAAATTAAATCAAAATTGTTGCTGGGCTTCATCATTTTTATGGAAATAAAACTTTGGTGTATGGTACAAGGAGTGCCAGAGTCAGGAACCAGACATGGTGCTTTGCATCCAAAATTGTGTGTGTGTGTGTGTGTGTGTGTGTGTGTGTATATATATATATATATATATATATATTTTAAAAAGCTTGGTTTTAATATTTAACATGAAGCAGGCACTAACCATTTCACATACACTTGTGAATACACTGAATTGAGCTCTAGTATCTATTTTGCAATTCACTTTTTCATCATTTATTTCCAGTGCCAAACCAATCTACTGTAGAACCTTGCTTTGTAAAATTATTAGAACCAGTGACAAACGGTGCTCCTCCATCATCACCAGTGCTTTATCCTCCCATTCATATATGTGCTTTTCCATTTGTTTCCAGTTTGTGTTGAGAGTAAAACACTTATCAAAATAGTTGCCTTTATTACCTGCATGACACCACACTGCTTGTGTTGGACACATCTGAATTGTATTGCAATTACCTCCATATTTATTGCAAAAAAACAAAATCTGGTCTCTTCCATTTCACCCATTGTATTCTGAATTTTATGTCTTGATATCTATCTAATCGGATGCATTTAAATTTTTTTCACAGCTTACTAAGCACTCATTTGGAAAGCCCATTTTTACTAGCTGCAAATATACATCGTTTTTCCAAAGTCAAACCACATCTCATGTTAGCCTTCCTTTGATCTGGCTACCAATAGCAACACTAATAATTAGATCAGTACGTGGAATGTTAATTACTTCTATGCCTTGGCTTTATCACGTGATGATCAACAGCCTCCCCTGGCAAGTGACTGTTTGGAAAGAAGATGTGCCTTTCCTAAGTGATATGCTGGCGTGGCGTGGATCAAGGTACCCTTGATCATTCTGCCTGACTCGTCAGCAGACCCCTTCCCTGCCCCCCGCAGAGTATCCTCCATGCCCACGGGCCGGCCGCACACTGTGGAAGGTTCCTCCCGCTCCAATGTCCCGTAGGCAGCCCTGGGTCCAGCCCCCCAGCCCGAGGGGTTCAGGTGGTTTCTCCTCCCGTGCAGCCGGCAGGTACAGGAGAGCGCCGTGATCGGGTCCGGGGCAGAGCCGCGCACTGCGCTGTCCGCCAGCGGGGGACAGGCTGCACCACGCCCCGGACAGCATCACCCCGGACCCCAGGGGCAGGGCCGAGCACGGCCCAACAAGCTTCTTCATTCACCCCCGCCCAAGCTCGGCCCTTGGCGGGCGGCAGCGAGCTGGCCCCGGTTGAAGGAACAGGCTGAGGGGGGGGGGCGCAACCCCCCGCCCCGCCAGCACCTCCTGTCCCCCCCGGGGGTACGAGCCGCTCCCCGTGCAATGATACCCCCCTCCCGCTGGCGAGCGAGCGGGGCCTGCCCACAGGAGCCCCGCCGAGGTGATGCCGGCAGCGGGCAGGACTCCGTTTACCAGCTCTCAGTGGCACCGGCACTCCCCGTTTAGTTTGTTGCTATGGAAACGCAGGGCTTCTCCGCCATAGCTGTCCGAGTAGCGCCTCCTAAGGTAGAACTCCCCCTCCGCTGAATCTCCTTCCCGCGCCTGTTCCTCCTGACCGACGCCCAGCTTTCGCATTACGACCTGGACAGCCGGGAAGGGGGCGGGACTCGGAGGACTTTGATCAGGCAGTGGCTTAGTCACCTCAGCAAATCCACTTTCCTTCAGGGCCTTAGTACACGCGCTAAGGCGTGCGCCCCTCCCTCGCGTGTTAATAACTGAGCTGCGCTTGCGCGGCTGGAACCTTGGGAGGGCTGGGTCTCCCTCCCCCCCCGAGTCATGTGTATTCTTTCCCCCGTTGAAAATAAAGAAGGGCCCGTTCGAGGCCTCCGATGGCCCGAAAGGGGGCTGGCGCTCCTGGGTGGGGAACCCATAGTACTGAAGGGAGAGTTGCCAACTTTCTTAGGGTTTCCATATTTGAACATTCAAAAAAGAGGACACTCTGGGGGGTGGGGAGGACGTCAGCCCCACCCACAGTCCACCCCCACTCTGCCCCAGGTCCTGCCCCCTCCCCACTCAGCCCCACCAATGCACCCCTCCTCATCCTTGGCCTGCTGCAGGCTTGCTGTGTCCCTCAGTCCCCCACCCACTGCTCACCTCCTCACTCCCATGCCTGCCCGGAGAACCCCCGCCTGCCACTAGCTCACCGCTTCTTGCCTCCTCACCCCCACCCGCCCGCCACTGGCTCCCTCGCCACTCGCCTCTTCAACCCCCACTGCCCGCCGCTGGCCTTTTCACCCCCCACCCCCTGCTGGCTCGCTGCCCGCCTCCCCCCCTCCCTGGGAAAAGTGCCAATGGGAGCTGCGGGCAGGGCCGGCTTTAGGCTGATTCCCCGGAATCGGGCCCCCCCGGGTAAGAGGGCCCCGCACTTTAGGCTCACTTGGCGGCGGTCCGCTCCGGGGTCTTCAGCGGTATTTCGGGGGGGCGGGCGCTCCAGGGTCTTTGGCGGCAGGGGGTCCTTCAGTGCCGCGAAAACACGGACTGCGGAATCGGGCCCTGCAGATCCTAAGGCCGGCCCTGCTGCCGGAGCTGCGGAATAGGGCTTGCAGGTGCCAGCAGCGCGCAGATAGCCCTCCGCCCCCCCAGACCCGACCCTAAGAGTCAGAGGGACCTGCCCAGGGGCCAAGTGGGGAGTCTTGGCGGTGCTTACCTGGGGTGGCTCCCGGGAAGCATCCAGAAGGTCCCTCTGGGTCCTAGGGTCGAGGTGGGCGTGGAGGGCTCTCTGCCCGCTGCCTGTGCCTGCAAGCCCCACTCCCACAGCTCTGATTGGGCAGGAGGGAGCCGGTGCAGCACACGGAGCCCCCCTCCACCTCTGTGCCTAGGGGCCGCCCACACTGCAGACTCCTGCTGGCCGGCGGGCACCAGGAGCTGCCCCAGGAAGCGCTGCCAGCCCCGGGACTTTGGACTTAGGGTTACTATAAGTCCGTATTTTCCCTGACATTTTTAGATATTTAAAAATTCCTCCTGGACAGCAATTTAAGAACTAAAAAGCCAGACATGTCCAGGAAAATATGGATGTATGGTAACCCTAACTTTCTGATTGTAGAGAAAACCAATACGCTTGCCCTGTCCCAAGGCCCCACCCCTGCTCACACCATCCTGTCTCTCACTCATTTTCACCAGGCTGTGGCAGGGGGGCAGGTGAGGGTTAGGGTTGCCTACTTTCTAATTACAGAAAACCAAACACTAGGGTGACCAGGTGTCTGGTTTTCAACTGGAACACACAGTTGAAAAATGACCCCAGCAGCTCCAGTCAGTACCGCTGACTGGGCCATTACAAGTCCAGTCAGTGGTGCTGCGGAGCTAAGGCAGGCTAGTCCCTACTGGTCCTGGCTCTGTGCTGCACCCCAGAAGTGGCCAGCACAGCTGGCTCCTGGGAGGGGGGAGCAGGGCTCTGCATGCTGCCCCCGCCCTGAGCACTGACTCCATAATCCCACTGGCCAGGAACTGCAGCCAATGGGAGCTGCAGAGGCAGTGCCTACAGGCAGGAGTAGCATGCAGAGGTGCCTGCTGCGCCTCCGCTCCACCTAGGAACTAGACCTGCTGGCCGCTTCTGGGGCACAGTACAGTCTGCAGTGTCAGGAAAGATACCTTAGCCCCCCTGTTGTGCCACTGACCAGGAGCTGCCACCGGTGACCCAGAGCCCCAACCCCAAGCCCCCTCCTGCAACCCAAACCCCTCAACCCACACCTCCAGATGGAGCCTGCATCCCAACCCCCTGCCCCAGCCCAGAGCCCCCTCCCACACCCTGAATGCCTCTGCCCCACCTCCCAGCTTGGAGCCTCCTCCTATACCCCAAACCCCTCACCCCAACCCCCTACCTCAACCCAAAGCCCCCTCCCACACCCCAAACTCATTTCTGGCCCCACCCCAGAGCCTGCACCCCCAGTTAGAGCCCTCACCCCAACCCCCTGCCCCAACCCAGTGAAAGTGAGTGAGGGTGGCGGAGAGTGAGCCACCAAGGGAGGGGGAATGTAGTGGGCAGGGCCTCAGGGAAGGAGCAGGGCTAGAGTGTTCAGTTTTGTGGGATTAGAACATTGATGGGCAAACTACAGCCCAAGGGCTGCATCCGGCCCTCCAGATGTTTTAATCTAGCCCTCAAGCTCCTGCCGGGGAGCGGAGTCAGGGGTTTGCCTCACTCCACGCAGCTTGTGGAAGCAGTGGCATGTCCCCCCTCCAGCTCCTATGCTTAGGGGCAGCCAGGGGACTCCACACACTGCCCCTGCCCCAAGCGTGGCCTCTGCAGCTCCCATTGGCCGGGAACCATGGCCACTGGGAGCTGCAGGGACAGCGCCTGCGGATGGGACAGCGCCTCTATGTAGGAGGCGGAGCGAGAACATGCCACTGCTTCTGGGAGCTGCTTGAGGTAAGTGCTGCCCAGAGCCTGCACCCCTGACCCTCTCCCACCCCCAACCCCCCTGCCTCAGCCCAAATCCCCCTCCTACCCTCCAAACCCCTTGGTCCCAGCCCGGAGCACCCTCCTGCACCCCTAGCCCCTCATCCCCAGTCCCACCCCAGAGCCCTCACCCCCTCACACACCCCAAACCCAATTTCATGAGCATTCATGGCCCACCATACAATTTCCATACCCAGATGTGGCCCTCGGGCCAAAAAGTTTGCCCACCCCTACATTAGAAAGTTGGCAACACTACTGAACACCCTTGCCCCGGCCACTGCCCTGCCCCTTCCTGAGAACCTGCCCCACCCCTTCCTGAGGCTCCGCCCCTCTCCCTCCATTGCTTACTCTCCTCCATTCTCGCTCACCTGCTCATTTTCACTGCAAAGCCCAAACAGGCATATTTATTGTTTTGACAGATGGATTATGCTAGTTTCAGGTCAAAAGGGTAATTAAAAAAAATTTGTTTTACAGAGGTTTTTATGATTCTTTCCCTCCCTTCCCATTTTTCATAACCAGCTCCATGTTTTTTGTTCATTAAAGTTACAGTAGTTTTGTGTGTGGAATTAGGACCACACATTATCACAACTGCAATGGGTCTATTAAAGGCCAACTCCTGAAGCCCAAGTACAAATCCATAAAGCAAAACCCCAGAAATGCACACCTGTCCATATACCTATATAAAGAAATCTGTAGAAACTGACTCCCACACCTACATCCAGATATACACAGGTATTCATGTGTACACATCTAGCATGTAGTAACACATACTTCCACATTATTTATTACAATTGTTTAGTGCCTAGAGCCCCCAACTAAGATCAGGGTTATAGGTGCTGGACATAGACATAAAAAGAGAGAGTCTGCAACAAAGTTTATAATGTAGCTAGACAAAGGTAGGGAGAAATGTATGATATATTATCTCTTCTGCAATTACTAGTCAACAACATTCACTTTTTAAGAAATAATACATTTCTTTTAGAGTTCCCTTCTCTTTTAAAAACTTGTTATGAAATGAATACACATTGTCATTTTTTGTGTGTGCAAGCCAGCAAAAGGAATAAAAGTCAAAGAGTTAGGCTGCAAATTTTATTCACATAGGTATACACACATGCAGCAATACATGTACTTCCCTACACAAAGACAGTTTCTTACATGCATGCACACACTTGCCTGCACAGAGACACCCAGCCGGGAAGGGAGGATGGTGGGCTGGCAGGGAAAAGATGGTGGGGCAGGCAGAGGAGAGAGGATGGGGAGGGAAAGAGGCCAAGGATAAGAGCAGAATGGGGGTAAGAGGCAGCAGTGAAGGAAAGAGTTGGGGGAGGGGTATGTGGGGTGGATGGGGATGCAGAAGGCTACTGGTGCATGAGGATATGGGAGGCACGGGGTGTATAGGGACATAATGGGAGTGAAGCAGTGTCTGAAGGTGAATGGGGTGCAGGGCTGTCAGGGGTGAGGGACATGGGGATGGGTGAGGGAGGTGGAGAGGATGGGTGGGAGAGCGCTATAAGGGGTACATGGCTGGGATGGGTAGGTGTGGGGGACAGGGTAGGATGCGACAGGGAGGGATGCAATGAGGGGGATGAGGGTGCAGAGGGGTTGGGACAGGGAGGGATGCAGCCCTATTCCCAGCACTCTGAGATGAGGATACATACCTCCAACTCCTGGGTGCTGGCGATGGGGCGACAGACCACAGTTCGCCGCAAGGCACGTGCCGCAGCTCAAGCCCAGCCACAGGAGGAGCGTGAGGAGAAGTGGGCCGGCAGCAGCAGGAGAGGCACATGCCACGACCCCTCAGCAGCCACCTGCTAGGCACGCTAGTTCATCCCCTGGCCCGGCCAATGGGAGCTGTGCCTGCGGGTGGAGCAGCACGTGGACCCCCCGGCTTCCTCTACATGTAGGAGCCGGAAGGGGGACATGCCAGCTGCTTCCCGGGAACTGCGTGGTGCAGTAGCTAGCAGGGAACCTGCCAGCCCCACTTTGTGGCGCTGCTAACCCGACAGTCAACAGCCTGGTCAGCCGTGCTGACCGGAACCGCCAGGATCCCCTTTCAATCGGGTGTTCCGTTCCAAAACGACACCTGGTCACCCTAGTGAGGGCTCCAGCTGGGGGTGCGGGCTCTGGTGTGGGGCCGGGGCCAAGGAGTTCAGAGTGCAGGAGGAGGCTCAGGGCTGGCGTCGGCAGGGGGTTCAGGGCAGGGGTGCAGGAGGGGGTGGGAGCTCTGGGAGGGAGTTTGGATGCGGGAGGGGGTTCTGACCTGGGGCAGGGGGTTGGGGATGCAGGAGGAGGTTCGGGGTGGGGGACAGGCTCCAGACAGTGTTTACCTGAGGTGGCTCCCGGAAGCAGTGCTATGGCCCTGTGGCCCCTAGGCACAGGGGTGGCCAGAGAGGCTCGGCATGATGCCTTCGCCTGCAGGTGCTGCCTCTGCAGCTCCCATTGGCTGTGGTTCCCAGCTAATGGGAGCTGTGGAGCCAGCACTTGGGGCAGGGGCAGTGCACAGAACCTCCCTGGCCACCCCTGCGCCTAGGTGCCGCAAGGACATAGCACTGCTTCCGGGAACCATGCAGAGCCAGGGCAGGCAGGGAGCCTGCCTTAACCCCACTGCACTGCCAACCGGACTTTTAACGGCCCAGTCAGCACTGCTAACCGGAGCTGCCAGGTTCCCTTTTCAACCAGGTGTTCCAGTTGAAAACCAGATGCCAGGCAACCCTAATTGAAGGGCTAAAGAGGCTGCACACTTGGCTGCCCAAAGCAAGCAAGCAGCATTCGGCCCCTGGACAGTTTCATGGGGGGGAAGGTGTATCAGATACAGGCAAGCAGGCAGCCCATTTATAGGCAACCCACAGGCCCCAGCATACAAGACTCCATCCTAGCTTGCTTTGCATTGCATGCGGAGACCGGTAGTTCCCAGGGGACACACCTTTGTAGTGAGATGAGGGTTGCAGAACAGGCACAGCATTTGGGTTCTTGGCAAAGTGATCAAAGCAGCCCCGCTAGGGAAAGTTTGGACCTCCTTGCCTGCTGGGATGGGAAACCTAACAAGGCTCCTAAAGAACAGAGATCATCATAGATGGCTGGGGCCAAAATGCATCCACGGGGCAAGTCCACTAGAGTCAATTTTAGCCCCTGGATTCAGAGATGCAGAAGCCAACCCTCCCTCTTTTCTATTGGCATCTAAATTAATCGTAGCCTGGGGGAACAAGTGCACTGAGTTGGCCCTTGCAGGGGATCAAAGCAGAGGAGCTGGGATTGAGAGGATGCGGCCCCTAGGATTGTCATTGTTTAGGAACAAGAGGAAAGTAGGTTTGGAATTGGGAGTTACTTAACACCCTGCATGGAAATGCCTGGGGACCTGTGCCCCATGGGAGCTTATTCCTTCAGCACAAGAGTTCTTGCCCATTCCCAATCACTCCCTCCTCCAATATCCCTCCACAATGCTTTGCAACAGATCCCAGAGTGCTCCAGAGCGGGCACACAAGGACTCTATGTAATAGGTTATCAGGGTGCTTGCTGAGCAGGCAGGGGTTGCCCCAGTGGCTGCCTGGTACCCAGAGCCTGGCTCCAGCGGGAACGTGATACATAGATTGGAGGAGGAAAAAAGTCTCTCACCCCTGCTGCCTCAACATCCAGGAACAATGCTCTTCACCCTCCCCCCAACTCCAGTAGGGTGGGGTGCAGCTTGTACCTGTCCCCCACAGTAACAGGCCCTAGGGGACACTGGAGAGAACAGACCCACACACACCTTTCCTAGATAGCAAAATATATTTCAACTGCTGAAATACAGTAGATTATATAAACCGCGTTTCTGCATGACAGAACATTTTACAGGTTAATACATTGCAGACAGTAACAGAATCACATCTCCCACAACAGGCATCTCTTGGCAGCTATTCCAGAGGTTGTTCATACCACTCACAGGTAGAGTGCACTTTAGTTTCTTCTACTCAGTGGTATTTGTACACTTAATTCTTTCTGCCGCCCACCCTTTCCAACTAAAGAGATTAGAATCTGTCTGCTCCAGGAAGGAGACTAGTAGGGTTGTCGACTACTCTTAACAGCAAAGACCCCAGTGCACTGGGTAGAGACTTGCAGGTATCCTGCTGACTAGGTGCATAACCCTGAGACATCTGAAAAGAATGCATGCTCTCTCAGAGGGCACATTTAAACCATTCCCTCCTTCCAGCTCATTTACATTCAGAGATTCAAGCCAAATGATTCACTTTCCATTAATAGGTTGATACTGCCTCTTCCCATCCCAGGCACCCTGCCTCAAATCACTGATTTCTTCACAGCAAGTAAAAACAATTAGGCTTATTTTGATAATCCTTATTGAACAGTGTACAGTTTTAAGAGATCAAAGGCAGGATTTCTTTCAGTTCTAAAGCCATCTTCACACAGGAAGCTAGATAGCTTGGTGGGTTTTTTAAAAGCAGCAAAAAGGACACATTAGGTATGAAGATTCTGTATGAATCTACAGTTCTCTTACAAGGACAAATATACAATACCCTTGTGAACTATTACATATTTAATATATGCAAGAAACTGGGTACAAAAAATCTCACCACATTAATACTGATTTCTGTGATGTTACTGAGCAGTAAGTTGAGTTGTATTGGCAGGCATTCCAAAATGGAAGCTTCCCATTTCATGGATGGTTAAGAGATAGTGGAAGTAAGCTTCACAACTTTACAAAGAACACTTAATATGTGTATACAGTAAGAATTCAAATAGGTTGTTAGCCTTAAGTGGCCAAATCACTGGCCAGATCACCACACTGCTAGCTCTGGGATTCTATGGCCTACCAAAAAAACCCCAACCAAACAAAAAAACACCCCTCTTCAAATGAACAAGGTAGTATCTTCAATTCCCATTTAGCCCAGCAATGTGCAATAATTTTGCTAGAAAGTGTAAGGCCTCAAGTATTTCCCCAAGGCAATCATGAAAACTGAATTTCAAGCTGATATCAAATCTCACAAAATAAGTCAACAAATAGCAAAAATTGTCAGTAGTGTAGTTGTTAATGCTCTCTAAAGGCATGGTTTCAGATGACTTGAACTATAAGGTAAGAACTGAATGTGTCAAGAAAAAAGGCCAGTTACAGCAATTGAAAATGCCTGTATAATGACTGGCTTCTGCTTGCAATATTTTAATCCTTTGGCTCCAAGCATTGAGGTTATTGACATAGTAACGCTCAAGATTCTACATTATAGGTAAACTGGCACCAGAGAGTTATACCTAGAGTCCTACTAGTAGGCAGAGAAGACTCAAAATACAATTCTTCCTTCTTTTGAGAACACTGAGAACAGTAGCAGGAATCAGACACAGGCTTCAAGAAACCCAAGCCTCTAATCCATCATACCACAGGGGAGTGCAAGGATTTCCATACATAAACAGTACATTGCATTTTAAGAACTATGATTTAAGTGTACTGACTTCAATTCATCTTAGATGGAAGGGTGCTACTATCTGACCACAAAGCTATTTTTAAAAAGGACACTATCAGGTTAAAAATAATCTCTTAAAATTATTTTACTAGCACATTTAAAAAAAAAAAAAGGTCTAATTTACTTTCCATTATAACTGTTCAAGATCAACTAGTGGAAGTAAAAAACCAAGAAACAGAGTAAAGTTTCTAATGATTTTCACCTCCAGGCTCTTATATACTAGCACAAATGTCCTATGTTTGGGGGCATACATTTGTTAAACTCTTTCTACTAAAATTTAAAAAAAAAACCATGAAAACAATTAAGAGTTTTTATATTTAGTACAAGTTTTCATTCAATTAAAAAAATCCACCCTATACATTCAAAACCTGAATTTGTCACCGATTTGACCTGGTTGTGTCCTTTTAATATGAGCAGGAGACCTACCTATTAGACAGAAACTGAAAACTAAGAAAAAAATACTTAAAATCAAAATAGTTGGCTCTGATGAAGCTATGTTTCAACTCAGGTTAGAAAATAGCTTTCCCAACACACTTGAACAGAGTCCCATTGTCAGCACTGGTAGCCATGCCTGTGGCTTGGAGGTCAACAGGATCAACTCGCCACTCAGAAAAATGCCATTAAAAATGTTTGAGTAACTGTGAAATTACAGTACTTAAGGAAAGCCAAGTTGTTCTCTACCTCTCAGCTCCTTCCTGCAATGGAAGTTGTAATTACTGTAGGATACAATTCAATTATGTCCCTGATGTGCATCACTTAAATGAATAAATGCCATTCAGATAAACAGGAGTTATATGGTTAGTTTCTGAACTAATTTGTAACCTAGAGTGCAGAACTGACATCTCCATATAGAAAGGGAAGCAGACAGTAACTGGAAGGGAACTTCAATTAAATACAATCATGTGCAACTGCTGTGGTAAAGGGAATATTCCCAGTTTGAATATCCATTTATCAATCAGAGTTTCTCCTTGTAGCAGTGCAATGGTCCCCTCTCCCTCTCAAAGCAGGGCATGAACTTTTCCTGACTCCATATATTTTTGATGCAACATTCCAAGGGAGATGTGGCTTTCCATTGTAAAAGTAATGATTTAGAGTGAAGGGGGGTGTGGGGGGAAGGCTTTGATTCATCCCCTTATTTCCAACTCCTTTTGTGGCAGGAAGCCATTATGGAGCATCTTGTCAACATGTGGCAAGATTAATGGGCATTGTATACAGTGGAGCCATTTGAATGAGAATACAAATCACGGAAATCAATGGGATTTTTTTCAAACTGCTCCATAATACTCAATGCATACTAACATATGCAGAATAGTAAGTGCACATGCACAGTAACAACTTTTCACTTTAATTTGACAGTTTTGTATCCCCCTAAGATAATTGATTAGTCTTGGGGCTAGAGGGAGGGAAGTTGTCAGAAAAAGCAAACTCCTACTGTTCATAGTCACATGACCTTCAGAGCACAATAGGAAAAAGCCAAGGGGCATAAGAGCTGTAGTTGGAATTCTGACAGCCAAACAGGTCAGGCTCTTGTGATTTAGAGGCCAATCTTAAAAAGTTTTTTTAGTGTAATAAAGGTTTTTGTTTTTTTAAGAATGTATGCATTCAGGGCCCTACTTTTGAGTATAGCAAATATCTTCATATAGCCAGTAGCAGCTGATCATTCATTGCAACCATAGAAAGAAAAAGTCTTCAGCATTAAAAATTAACTTTCCCCAGCCCATTTTCAATCCCTATGTACTGTCTGTGGAAAGTAATTCCAGACAGAGGACATAGAAAGCCATCCACCAATACTTGGACTATGATGCAAAGACATGTTGCTCTGTCACATAATACTACCATAGCAACAAGGAGGGTTCCAAAGAGCATACAAATTCTGTAGACGTCTCCAGTTACTGAAGGAGGAAACAACTCTGAAGGAATGTTTAAGAAACAGATGGACAGAGGCTACCGCTGAGCTCTACTTAGTCTGACCAGACGATCTACTGTCTGAAGAGTAGCAAAATATGAAGCACCGCTGGAACGAGCAAAATTCCAATGGACATGACCTTCATCTCAGTGTTTCATGACTGACATGGGAATGACTGAGTAGAGCTGTGTGCAATGAGAGCTACCTGGACGGCTGCTGCAGTCCACTTCAACTGGGCTGCCTCAGTAAAGTTACAAAAACAGTTTATCTCCAATAATCAGGAGGCACAACTTCCCTTAAAAAAGATTTGAAGTGAATTATGTCATTGGTCCCTGTCCTTGGAGGAGCACAGGCTGATCTTCAGATACGGGACGTAAGATGAAAACTGGGTTTAATGGTTTTAAATCTGAATATGACAATCCCAGGAACGTGGTTTCATGTAGTCCAGGAACGTGGGCTAGAAGACACAACAGAAGAGAGGCAGCATGTTAGTCATGGACATGTAGTGGTGGACATTATTGTACTGTCTATTGAAGTCAAGTAACCTTTTCTGTTCACACTCCCCTTACAGGAAAAGCCAGCAACACCACACATTCTCACATCTGATAGTCATGGAGGCCATGACTGATTCTGATAGCAGGGTGGAGCCAGACATTTTTTCAGGTAAACATGAGTGTCTAGTCCAGGGGTCAGCAACCTCTGGCACGTGGCTCACCAGGGTAAGCACCCTGGCAGGCTGGGCCAGTTTGTTTACCTGCCACGTCAGCAGGTTCGGCCGATCACGGCTCCCACTGGGCGCGGTTCACCATCCCAGGCCAATGGGGGTGGCGGGAAGCCGCGGCCAGCACATCTCTCGCCCGCACCACTTCCCGCAGCCCCCATTGGCCTGGGACGGCGAACCGCGGCCAGTGGGAGCCGCGATCGGCTGAACCTGCCGACACGGCAGGTAAACAAACTGGCCCGGCCCGCCAGGGTGCTTACCCTGGCGAGCCGTGTGCCAGAGGTTGCCGACCCCTGGTCTAGTCTATGGCCATTACAAAAATCTATTCATCTGTCTTCAGCGAAGACAGATCTACAACAGCAGCTGATCAGTTCATGCCAGGAGTCAGTTCTGGGTGATAGCTACCACTACAGGAAATGAATACAAAAACTGCAGAGATGACATATTTGTAATGAGAGGAGGGGGAGAGGGAAGGACCAGTGTTCCCTCTAATTTTTTACATCCATGTACGGAATGAATCTTGATATGTGCACCAATATGGAGGTGATGTGTGACACGTCACCTTCATATTGGTAGACATAACAAAATTCATGTGGCGGGGGTAGGGCCGAGGGGTTCGGAGTGTGGGACGGGGCTCAGGGCTGGGGCAGAGGGTTGGGGGGGCATGAGGGCTTTGGCTGGGGATGAGGGGTTTGGGGTGCGGGAGGGGGCTCAGGCCTGGGGCAGAGGGTGAGGGCTTCAGCTAGGGGTGAAGGCTCTGGGGTGGGGCCAGGGATGAGGGGTGCAGGAGAGGGCTCAGGGTGGGGGCAGAGGGTTGGGTGCAGGGGATGAGGGCTCTGGCTAGGGGTGAAAGCTCTGGGGTGGGGCCAAGGATGAGGGGTGCAGGAGAGGGCTTAGAGTGGGGGCAGAGGGTTGGGTGATGGGGATGAGGGCTCTGGCTAGGGGTGAAGGCTCTGGGGTGGGGCCAGGGATGAGGGGTTCAGGAGGGGGGCTCAGGGCTGAGTCAGAGTTGGGGTGCAGGCTCTGGGGTTGGGCCTGGGATGAGGGGTTTGGGGGTTCAGGCTGCCCCAGGGCTGCGGTGGGGGGGGGGGAGAGAGAGAGAGAGAGAGAGAGAGAGAGAGAGAATTCCCTCCAGCCCTCTCTCACTGTAGTAGCTCGGGGCAGGGGGAGAGGTGCCTCTCTCGGCTGTGGCAACTCCGGCAGTCCTGGGCCGGGCCGAGCAAGTCCAGGGTCCTCTCCCCCGGTCCCAGCAAGTCCAGGGCAGGTCCATGTTGCGGCCAGGGGAGGGGTGCCTCTCTCCCAGCCATGGCAAGTCCAGGGCAGGTCCGTGCTGGGGCCAGCAGGGAGGGGCACCTTTCCCCCGGCAGGTCTGCGCTGCGGCCAGCGGGGAGGGGCGCCTCTTCCCCAGCAGGTCCGTGCTGGGGGAGAGGCATCTCTCCCCGCCGCAGCCCTGAGCCCCTGCACGGGGCTTAATAGGCAGCTGCGCAGCTTAGAGGGAACTTAGGACCAGACCTTGAATTCTGAGCCCACTTAGAATGGGCTTCAGGTAAAACCTTGCTGAATAGGTTTGAATGCCTTTTCAAGGTGCTATGCAAGACAGGTTGAGCTATCAAGACTACTCAAACACTGAAGGGTTTGTGTTTAGGAGCGAAGTTGTCTATGTTTGACTTTATAACCATGTTTCTATTTTCCCTATTTTACAATTGCCACCGCTGAAGGCAAGGGGAAATTCCCTACAGACCCAACCAATGCAACAACCACAAGACAAAAAAACCCACCCCAAAACACAAAAACAAAACAAAAAAACCAAAATCCCACAACTGTTTCTCCTCATCCTGGAGGCTGAGCATGCTGCCTCCCCTGCACTGTAATACTAGTACATATTGCCTGAATGGATTAAAATGCTCTGAGTTTAAAGGACATAAACCCACTACTTGAAAACTGACAGTCAGGGTGAAATAAAATGTACTGTTTAAACTTCTTTAAAGAAGTGACCCTACAAAGTAAAACTGAAAACGTGTGTATGTGTGGAGGGGGAGGGGGAGAGATGGTGAACAATGGGCAGTAAAATACTAGATCCTTGAGTTTGTGTCAGCCAGAGACCTTCTCTAATTTCTGTTAGTATAGTCAGCCCTTCTCCAAAATGATCTCAGAGGTCAGTAATCATGTAAGAGTTATGTCTCAAATTTTGTACTATTCTGGAGTTTTTGTTATTGGGCTCATGTCATAAGTTTAAAAACAGTAAGAGTGAAATAGAAACCAAATTCTTTACATCATCAGCCCCCATTTTCCAGATTATGCCATATCAGTCCATTCCCGCTCTCCTCTACCATATTAGAATTTCTCACCCTTTTCCCCATGAGGCTGACTCTCACTAATCTTTTGTCCTTTACACAAGCCAGGCTTGTCTCTTCTCATTGTCTGTACACTTAGTTATTCCAGAATCAAAGGTTAATCACTCACATTTTTCAGGGGGCAATACTGATGTGCATACCACTCCTGACTGTAAAGGCAAATTATGACACCCTGGCCCAGGAAGAGAGAGGTCCACATGATCACATTCCAAATGGGCCCTTTCCGACGGTCATTAAGAATGAAGTTGAAAACCACTGGAAGAGGAAATAGAAAGTCATCAAGGTGCGCTATTCAGGACATCTGAAAGCTCAGGTTTTAACCCACATTAAGAGCCAATAAGTCTCTTGAATTCTCCTTTCATTTCCACTAAATTAGTTTGATCATCGGTCTGCTTTCCATCTCCACTGTATTGATGGCACATTATGGGAAAAGTCCATACAGCACAGGCAAGCATGCTCATTATCTTCTTTCACAAGTGATATGTATCACATTGGCAGGTTTATTCTCTACAAGACTACCAGGTCCATCTGGCAGCCTCAGTTTAGAACAGGAGTGGTAGTGTGCTACAGCAGAGGAGTGAAGAACGCTGGCAGAGCAAGGGGCGGGAGGCAGCTGTGAACATCTGCACTGTGCCTGCCCCATAACAACCACCACCCAGAAAGTAAACACGTTTGCACTCATGCTCCCACAAAAAGAGGCAGGGGAAAGGGAAGATGCCATCCTCCAACTCAATGCTGGAAGGCTACACCTATACCCATCAGTCACCGTAGCAAGATAAGAACTGAGCAACTACTCCCTCAGGCTATGGCTTTAAAAATAAAAATATTGGCTACTAGGCAGAAGTGTGGTAACTCATCCTTGAGGGGCTGGCTAAAGGGAAAAGTTATGTTATTATAAATTCGCTGCCCAATTTTATATACATTAACTTGGTATGTTTTATATACATGGGAATATGTATATGGCTAGTTGTATAGCAATACAATTTCCCTTGCCCTTATATTCCTTGCCTCCTTAGACCCCAATCCTGAAAACACATAAGTAACTCTTTAATGTGACTCCTTGGACACATGTGTTTGCAGGATTTGGTTCTCCAGCTGGAACTCTTCTACAGGAAACATTTCTGCAAGTGTTTGTTGGGCTAGTTGCTCTTCAGAGCCTGATCACCATTTTAGTCTCTGGGCTTTACCCCAGCTGTACATTTTATTTTTTACCAAATGCTTTCCTGGTGACTTACTTCCAAAGCACATGAAGAGGCAGAAGAGGACTGGATAAAAATAACCAAAGCAGACTCCCAGGACATACTCGTGTACGGCAGCTGAGACAGCAAAGACAGACAGCATAGCAGCAGCTTTGAACTTCTTACCAAAGAACTGGTGATGGGAAGAGGGGCGGGGGGAAGATATCAAATACAGAGCTGTTCTGTTGTACTTTATTCTATTTTACACTAGAGGTTAATACATTTAAAGTAATTTTAATGGACTAGTTAGGGTCTGCCCCTGCTATGCATGAGGAGCTTTAAAATGCCATATACATTACAGATTCCTTAGATTAAGGTAAGTGTTTATTCTTTGGGGGATTTCTACTTTGTTTCTCACTTCCTGAGAACGCACATGAAATATAAACACACACCAACGCTCATCTATTCAAACAACATATTACCATGCCAGAATATAAAAGTTCTGTGAACCAACATACTATTAGGTTCAGTTGTTACCTTTCATTAAAGCATTAGATTAGGCCCCAGTCCTGCACTTTATGCATGTGAGTAGATCAGTGAACTCAATGGTTCTCCTAACATGCATAAGTGGCTGCCCATACCAGGACACTGAGTTTGGTCATTCCCATCCCTGAATGCACTATGAAGCAGTGTTTCACAATCAGGTTACTAGTTTGTCTATAGTTAAATTTTTAACCTGTCTCCCCTCCCATCCTGCAGGAAAGACTTTGTGATCTCCCCCTCAAAGGTCAGCAGATCGCCAGTTTGTCAGTCACTGACTCTTTTTGTTAGTCATCAGATCAATCAAAAAGCAAGGCCTTTTTGCACCTCTACAGGATAAGACATTGGCTTCTGTAAAATTGGCATAGAAATAGGGAGGAGCTTTTACTGGACATTCATTTATTCAAAACAATTTACGAAGTTCTAATATGGATTCCATTCCTACACCACTACATTAATTCACACTTCACCACATTTCCCTCCTTTGTCATCCTCTTCAGTGATTTCTGCATAATTGCAGAAATAACCTTGCTGGATGAAAGCTATTCCAGAGCGCTTCTCCACATCAGTGCCCTTCCAAAGCCAATGAGGACTCTAGCAATGCAAACTACTACTAATTTTCTCACGAGGAATGGTGTTAGCTCCCCCCTTACTTTTTTCGAAAAAGATGCCATAATGTTTCAAAGAGAGGCAAAGAATGAGGACCAAGTCTGCTTGCTGCTCACCCACAGAAAGTCCCTGTAAGCATAGTAATACAGCCAGTCATGTACCACCACATTCCATGTTCGGTAATAGTTTGCATACGATGTGGAGTTCCACCAATCCTGAAACACACAGTTAAAGGGGAGAAGAGGGCACACAGTTAGCGTTAGTGACAGGTCTTCCATTAACTCTTTTTTGAAAACTAAGTTTGAAAATGTTTGAGGAGACTAGTTGTTCTAGCCACACAATCTATCATCCCAGTTAATTTAACAAGTTGCATTGCAAGATTTCACAGGTTATGGCATTTGTAGCGTCTTTATCTTTCAGGAGTATGACAGTTACTCCAATAACTGAGTTCTATGGAACTGCAGTGGTCAAACAGAATGAAACATTTAAGTTATGGTCATGCTAATGAAAAGATTTGACAGTTCAGTCCTGTTCACTCACAGAGAGGTAATACAGGCATTGGCAGGCCAAGTTTCCTCCACAATACCCCACTGGGATGCTTCAATCCTGATCTAGAGGGACTTTGGAGAAGGTACTTCCCCTACAGTGAACATCAGTAGCATTTCTGCTGCTAGGATGCCTCATGCAGCAGAGCTTTCTGAAGTTCTTTTCCTCTCCTGCCCCTATTTCATTTGGAGAAAGCAATTCTAGGAACTTCATAAAACTAAAATCATTTCATTTGGGGTTGATTAACAAAGATAGCATCTGAGGAGAACAGCAGCAACATCTACAGACATTGCGGAAGAAAGACCTTGTTACCTTGTAGAACATTCTGTCTGCAAAGCGCAGCATCTCAGCAAATGCATTAAGCCAGCAGTGAAGGAATGCAAAGAAGACCAAGAAGAGAATCAGAACACCTGGAGATACAGAACAACAAAAAAACCAGACTCATTTCACAACATCTGTTGGTTTACTCATCTGTGACCAGGGATACATAAACAGAGCCATTAAACTGTGTCTACTGCAAACAGGTTTAACAGGAGGAACCAGATTTTGTATTACTCAATCTATAACTATAATTTTTAAAGGGTACCTCACCACACGGGACACACAAAGGCTGCTCTATGGTGCAGAGACTGTTGACAAAGGAGCTAGAATTAAAATCTGAAGTTCTGTTTGAATCTCTCGTGCCCTCAAGCTATAATATCTCATTGCTGAACTTTCATGGAGAAAGTCTTATTTAACAACAGAACAGCAAGTTATCTTCTTAGTTATCACAGGATAGGTGCACTGCAGGGCAGCCATATCTGCTATAGCGACCAATTCTCCCCTCCCTATGAAAAACCACCCATCTCACATAAATCCTGAGAGCAGGAGTTTGGCACCTTCTCTGAACCCTCCTTTTACAAGTCTAGCCTGGGTGGGAAATGGAGGAAGGTTGTAATGTTGCACAGCCACCTGGGTCTCACCTGGCAGGATGGAATTGAAAATGCAGAGGACCAGCCCTCGCAGATTGAAGGGTTCCTGACTTATGTTCCGAAATGGAGGGATGCAGAGTCGCACAAAGATGTAGTAGGCATAAAAAAGCGACCCAATCACCTGCAGCACAAGAGCAGTCACACTCCATAAGAAAAATTAATGCACAAGTAACATCTGTAACATCGCAACTCTCTACAGAAGGGAGAGAAACAATGGCACCACCCCGAACTTCCCACCACTCTCAGACTTTTTGGATTAGAGACAATATTAATGAAACTCCCACAATATTCTAATTTTTTGTTTTCAATTAATGTTGGAGCATTGTTCCCAGGTAGCTGGTGTGGTAATGTCAGTGCATTGTCAGTGTTCTGCCAGAGTAGCTTTATAAATTTCTCCAAGTCCACCTACTGATGTGGCAGCTGTGAGCAGTTCTAATATAGTGCTAGAAGATGATGAAGCCGAGTAGTTTTATGCTGATGCCCAAAATACAAGTGAGAAATTGCACAATTTGGATCTAACCAAGACACGGAGACAGAGCTGAGCACACACTATATATTATGATCTTTACTTCATATATATTATAATCTTCACTTCTCTTCCATCTGAGAAGATTTACAACAGGCCAGGCCATTCAAGAACCTGGTTTTGGTTCATCAGGCAACTGCCTATCCAAAGTTTTAAGACAGGGAAGTTCTGTCAATACAGTAATTTGACTGGATGAACACCCTGACTCACTTTATAATTGGCTTTTCAGCTCACCTAAGCCCCATTATAAATGCACATACCGTACCGCAACTAGAGTACACGTTTTTTCACCCCTTTCCTTCCACATCAAGAACAGCCTATCAAGAGGGAGCTGGGCCCCGTTAGTGCCATTTAGATGCAAAGAAGGATTCCTTGTGAAGTGGCAGAACTCCAGGTCACACCACGCTGAGGGTCCAATAAAACTTGACCTGGAAGTTTCTTTGGATTACAGCAAGAAACAATGAACGACTGTGCTCATTGAAGCACATGGGGCAAAGGAAGCAGTTTCTTGTCACTGCCCCCGCAAACATACACACACTGCCTTCCCAAGCTCACAAAATCTTGATCAGTGCTAGGTTTAGAGAAAAAGTGAGGTGAGAATACAGAAGTGTAAGTGTCCTCTGCACTAATCTCAGTTGAACTAACTAACTAAAAGTTATTTACTTTGACAAGGTATGGCCATTAAAATGATAAAACAAGTAAAGTTTAATGTTCAGATAAGCATCCAAAAGCTTGGCTTGAACTATCAAAACCTCAAGTCTTTAAAAGAGAGCTGGAGATCTCAAGAGATATACTGGCACTTGTGTTTCTGTCTGGAGCACTTGAAGTGGTAAACCACCTTTTCCAAAAAGGGTGTGGTTCAAAACTAAGGCAAAGGCTCAGCTCAGTTCTTTGTTGTGCAAGGTAATTAGCCCTTCTCCAGTATCCACAGTATATTGGTAAAATGCATACTGGTGTTTCTATTGCCCTCTGCATCAATATAAAAGCCAACGGTCATGAATCAAAGCTAAGGAAAAGTCGATCCCTAACTGAAATTATGACAGAATTTCATCAGAGGGTGGATAAAATATCGAGTCAACTCACTGAAGGAAGCAACTAGTAGAAATATTTTTTCTTAAAAAGGAATTAGACGAGTATTTGACAAAATATTTCAGGGTACAAATATTAATATAATAAGGGTTTTCTTTTCCTCCATCGCTAGAAGGGCTTCTGTATTTTTCCGGTGAAACTCATTGCTGAATAATTCACATAAGCTGAGGCCTCAAGCAGGAAGTGCCCGACAATTCCATCTGATAGAGTCTGAGTATTCTCTGGACATGTATTAAGATGATCAAAAATTAAACTAGACTCACCTGTGCAAACTTGGTAGCTACATAACCCCATCTTATCATGGGATTCCTACAAAGAGAAAGAGCACAATGTTACATCTAACAAACTCTTCCTTTGGGGCAGCAAGGATCTCACCCAGTACAACTGTATTCTGTAACCATCCCATCCCTTGAGCACAGAACTAAATTAAAGTTTAAATTAGAGGTTTAGTCTGTGGAATATTGATGGTCTGTAGAAAGCTCATGGCTCCTCCTTATTGCCAGTTGTAAACTGCATTAAGACAGCAAAATATATTACTTTCTCATGTAAGAAATTGCTGTAGTTGCCATAGACATATGCAATCACATAAGGAGATAGTAGTCTGCACGACTGTGAATGGGAGGAGAGTTAGTCTACTAGACAGTGCCACTAAAATGGGCCCCATACTATGAAAGTTTGAGAACTCCTGGGCTAAGTGTATTTAAGAAGTACCTGTAGTTCCTCCTCAAATCCAAGAGATGGAGCTGCTTAACAACTCCATATTATGGCAGATACTCAAATTTAACTAAAATCTAAGGGACTAGTCTTCACAGTTCCCTTTCTTTCTAAAGACATTCAGCATCTGGTTGTTTCATTCCTAGATCTAACTCTAGACAGTTTTTCAGAAAAGCTCCTAAAATACCTAGAGATTGGTTAGCAGAGGGCAGGTCCAAGTCAAGTCATTGGGGTGCTATTTCCAGCCCTGCCAGTAGTTTGGCATATGACCTGCAGAAACTCACCTTATCTCTCTGTGCCTCAGTAAAGTGGGGGTAGTTCCCACTTCGGAGTCATTACACATTAGCTCAGACTTTTAGAATACTACATAAAGATATCAGTGTTGTTGACATTACCTCGGATAGTTGTCCCTGTAGATGAGGGTGGGAGCAAAGAGGAAGTACAGATACTGGGTAACTTGGGGAACTGGGATGGTGCCTGAAAGAGCAAAAGAGTATTTGGTAGTGAATCATTCAGGACACTGAAGGCATGGTGCTTCCCTCACTAGCCTTCTGCATACTTAACCCAGGCCTCCTCACTAGCCATCACCCTGAAGACTTTAGTAAAGGAGGCAGAATCCTTAGATTGCCAGAAAAAGAACAGAGGGAAAACAGATTAGTAATTAGCAGGAATTTTGCTTGGGACATGTAGTTCAGAGAAACCAGCGCAGCCACTCAGTGCACAATGTTGTCAAATTGGCAGTCATTACACACAGTCGCATTTTTAAAGGAGTTACTGGTATCATGTGTACCTCAGGGCCAGAATGTCGGCAGACCAAGTCCCACACCAGCATCTGGGCTCTTATTCCATGCTAACTTTACTGTGCAGTTCTAGATGGGCTACTGCCCTCTTAGAGGTGCTGTCCTTTGGATTGAAGCATTACACCGAAGTCCCCTCTACCATTTCTTGTGGATGTCCCAGTGGTAGCAAGATCCCCCGGCACTAAAAGCACGTAGAAAAACCCTTGATGTCTTGGCCAACTTACTGTCTCTCTAAAACCAGTTCTAATTCTACTTCTTTGTAATAACTCAGTCACCCTGGGTGAAATTCACTTCTATGCAGAGGGCCGCCACAGAGCCCAGGCACCTCTCTAGCCACATTAAAGACCCACTTACACCTGAGAGTATAAATGGTGCACAGAAGCCTTGGGCTGACAATATGCATATGGGTGAATTTCACCCCTAGAGGAAGGAGGACTCAGGAAGCAAAGAGAAAAACAACTTATCCATAAACGTCTAGTGGAAGCAGGGTAAGTTACTCACTTGACTTCTCCTTGGCTGAAGACAGGACCCGAGGAACATTCTCCCTAATGAATGAATAAGCCTTCATAATTAGACGAACCTGTAAAACAAGAAAGTGTCCAAGATCCCATTTTCCACAATTCAACTTCCTCAGCCTCTGCACTCCAGTGGAACAGAGTGATGCATCTGGGTAACGCTTTCAGCGTATTAGTCTCTTTTCACCTTATCCTTTTTTAAAAGGTATGTACTGTTCCCCCTATAGGTTCACCTCTCAACTAAACACTCAGAGTACCAGAAGGGGCAAGTATGCAGATAGTAGTGGTACTTGCCCCCTCTGCACCTCCAAAAAATCCAAACTGTTTTGTAATTTAGGTGGAAATTAAGATGAGCTCCAGTCCAGTGCATGTGCCGTATGACATGGAAAACAATAAAATTAGTCAGGTTAACCGAACACGATCTAGACTGAAGCAATGAATCACATCATTTCGATACCCCAGCTGTTCTCAGCATTGAGATTATTGTTGTCAATCTAGAATTATTTATTGAGTATATGGCTCCATTTTTTAAGTGATCAAGTTAAAGCAATATGGCACCAGCACATGAGCTCTATGCCTACTGTTCAATTCACTTTTTTTGCCCCCCACAACTTCCTCTCAGGAACTGATAATTGCTTGGCAGTTAATACTCCTCAAACTTGCTCTCTGAGTGCTGGCGACTCCTGTTTTGAGACGCTCACAGTGACAACTGCTTCTAGAATTACAAACATCAGGACTGTTGTGAATACATTCAGAACACAAAACGTGAATATACAGTAACAAACTAATGTCAAACGTAGCTATTAAGAACTATTTCTGGGTCACAATAGAGGTGTACACTTTTCTTCTTTGTATGAATATAATTGTTCAAGAAGGATCTTAAATTCTCTGTCAGGCCAGCACAACATGTTTAATGTAAAAATCTGACCCCCCTTTTATAAAAGCTAGAACTGTTCTAACTCTAATTATATTTAATCTACTCAAGATTGGCTCCCTCAAAATGTAACTGTGCACAGTTACCACCTTCCTACTTGGGATACAACTGAAAGATTATTCTGTGAATATCACAGAGTATTACAAAGAAGCAAATGTCATGCATCACTTGGGCCATAGGAGCAACGTTTGCTACATTAAACCGTTTGCTGTTTGGGTCAATATGGCCATATATTTTATATACCGCAGATCTTACAAGAGGATATATGTGGTCTTCATATTTAGATGCACAGGGCACAAAAAACTGCTTGAATTTAGAACTACAGTATTAGAAGTCAAAATCACCAAGAAGGTGAATGGCTATTTTAGACGGAGACCGTTCAAAACCATTCCCTACCGTTTTTGAATATATTTAATGCCATCTGCACTCTTCATTGACAGAGCAGCAAGTAAAATGAGTGTGAGGTTGCAAGACAACCCAAAATTAAAGCTTGAGAAATTACATAGATTTGTTCTGCCCTCTTTATGGGTATTGCACCTTATCTGTTGTGTGACAACTAGATTAATTTACATCACAGACAATGGTCAAGTGGCCTTAAATTTTTACTTTTGTTCTAAAAGCAGCCAATACTGGGAATTTGCAATATTTCAAGTGTTCCCACTTCTCTCTTGCTTCTAGCAGTCACATGGGTACGCCTTGTCTACAAACAGATATTTAAAAATATATATGCAATAGTCTAGTGCAATTGTATCATATTAACAGATACTGAATTTGATTCAACCGGCAAAGGGTACAATTATTGAAAGCCCGTTAATAAAATAGAAAATATTATTTTTAAAAAATCAGAACTAGTTGCCAAGAGTAATGAGGTCTCTTAGTTACAAATTGCTATTGTCTCACATGCAGAGACAGGCACTACAATATCTTTTTGAGGAGAAAAAAAGGCTTTTCAACAAGTTCTTTCCTAGACAAAATTTTCACTCTAGCATGCAAAGCCATCTACTGTCCTGCCTCTAAAGTCACCATGCAGGGACTCACCTGTTCAAGTATTATAACGAACCGAGAGGCTGGAGGTAGAGCATATGACACAGCAACATACGTTGGCCCAAGCCCAAGCCCGATGCTTTGGAAGAGCATGAAGAGCATCCCGAAGAAGAGGGAGCGGATTTTCCGGTGGGAGGAACAACAGTGGCCCTGGGCCCACTGCAGGAAGAGGCCATAGGGTAAAATGAACGTGGACAGAAACATGCAGAGCCAGGTGGAAATGACAACAGAAAACTTGCCAAAAGCAAAGACCAAAAGATCAAATTCAAGCACCAGCCTAAAAGAAACAGATATGAGACAAAGCCAGATTAGTGGTATGTGGTGTTCATTATCTCTTTTTATGAAAGCTTCCAACCCAGTTCTGCAGTGGTCACAGAAAGCGACATTAGCAGACAACAGCTGGTAGGTGATCTCAGTTAAATTCCTAAATGGACAAGTGCATTGTGCAAAACCAAACTACACTCACTCTTGTTGGCAACACTGACTGGCTGAAAGACTAAGGTCTGACTCAGCAACACGTGCAAGCACATGCTTAACCCTAAATCATATGGGCTTCAATGGGACTTAAGTGCCTGTTTTAAGGAAGTGCATGCTTAAGTTCTTTGCTGAAGATGGATGAGCTTAAGCACACACTTAAGGGTAAGCACGTGCTTAAATGCTTTGTTAAATCAATACTAGAGTGAGACCCGGAGACAGAACTTCTCTCACTTCTAGCGAGGGTCCCTCCAAAACAGGGAGGAGACCTTTACTGGGAAGTGAGAAAAGTTTCTATTGATGCCTCCATGGCTGTACTTGTTCAGTGGATAAACAGGATTTCAGTCTCCAGAGATGTCACTTTAGCATGTTTCACAAGAACTCAGGGTCAGATTATTAAAGATATTTAGGCACCCAAAGATGCAGATAAGCACCTAGTGGGGATTTTCAAAAGTACCTATACACCTAATATCCACTGATTTTAGTAGGAGTTGGACACCTAGGTGCCTTTGAAAATCCCACTAGATACCTAAGTACCTTTACAAATCTAGCATTAAATCTACTTTGTTAAAAAAAAGTGGAATTAAATCCCAGGTAGATTTGCTATAGAACATGGTTGATTATTTTTAGAATCATGAAGAAACAGTTCAAATCTGCACAAATGAATATTGTGACTGGTCCTTCATGGTTTTCCCCTCCTTTAGAATCTAGTCTGATTTAGAAGTTTTAGATTTCTAGCCCTTCTACCTCAGAAAGGCCTTCTTCACTCTATAGTTTTAAAACTGCTGGCTCAGGACAACATCTCAGGTACACATACCACAAGTACACAAAAGCTTAAAATGTATTCATTCCCATCCAGATTCATATTGGGATTAAAAACTGTACCCTGAGACACTATCAGATCTATTTAGGAAGACAGTTTAAAAAAAGTAAAAAAAGAAAAAGGGATATTACTGCAGATACTATTATGACAAAATATTACAGACAATCTGTTCCTCTGTATGGAAGACAAGCCTCCAATGTAGATCCATCCAATTCTTCCCCTGCTGCCCACATCACTTTCAATTGAGAAACAAAGCTAAGCTTCCATTTGGAAACCCAAGTTGCTGCCAGTTTACATTCATCCAGAACTGTACGTGCGAGCTCTCAATTAGAGATGAAAATACACTAACATCAAGTCATGTCATAACTGGTTCTGATACATGAAAAACAAGGAAATTGTCTTATCAGTAAGATAAACATGTAGTTTCACTTGTAATCTACAGTGATAGCTGCCAAAAACAACTACAATTTAAGCAATAAAGTCAACAAGTCAGAGGAAGACTCTCTCTCAAGCATGTTCAGTACTGGCTACAAGCATCTGAGTCTGTTCCAGGACCTTCAAGGTTCTCTTAGAACAACTTAATTTACATCTATTTAACAACAGTACAGTCCTCCAGAAGCGTGTTCAGTATAGTCTACTAATGCAGGACAGAAAACTGCCAAAGTATTTGCCATTTTTCAAAACTGTCTATACTGTCCCCTTCACTTGACATAAATGAAGAACCACCACCATCCAGTTCATAATTCTGGTGCTCTGAGATCATAATGAAAAGAAGCTATCATCTACCTTTATGTTGAGTTCTGAAGAACCGCATGCCTCTAGCCCAATGACATTGGATATAATATTTCTAGGATATGTGCCCAAAGCCTATGAGCCATATGACAAAATTGCTCACTATCTCCCTATGCCTTCTGTGATTGCCCTGTCTATCTAGGATGTAAATTCTAGCACAATTTTAAAGCTTGTTGAGTCTATTTACAAGTTTTATGACCTGTCCACACAGCATTATACTTGGAGTACGAGTTCCCCCATTTTGTAACTTTATGTACCACTAATTTTTAATTATCAATTTTCAATGTGTAAGTGCTTCCCTTTCAACACGCTTTCTTACCTTCCTTCATCAATAAAGTCTACTACAAGTGTGCTGAGAATGAAGAGGATGAGGAGAGCGATGAACATGTGGTAGATTGTCCGGATGTGGTTCACTTCAAACAGCTCACTGGGGAGGAGGTCCAAACGAAGAGCAATATCATTAGCACACATATGAATAGCATATAGTGTCTATAGTACTTTTTCTCTTCCAAATGTTTCCTTTCAATGTGAAACATGCCCCAACAAGTACAGCACAACTGGGAGACAAGAGATCTGAGTTATAGTTCTGACTTGCTACATGACTAAGTCACTGCTCCGTTCCTCACTTTTTCCATCTGTAAGAGGATAGTGATACAACTACCTCACCGGGGTGTTGTGTGAATTAGTTCATGTTTGTGAATAAAAGACACCTGATTCTCACCTAGCACTTCTACCTGAAGATCTCAAAATTCTTTCTTTGAAGGTGGGGTAGGTAATCCTCAACCTTATTTTTACACAGGGAGAATTAGTCACAAGATTAAATGACTTGCATAAGAATCCAAAGGGGACTGTCAGCAGTCAACAACTGAGACAGGTCCATTAAAAGCAATGAATACAAGCAATAAACAGTTTCTCCCAAAAGGAATTCAGATTTGAGGATCCAACAAGTGTTGTGCTGTGGCAGCCCTCCAGCAGGGCTACAGCTATTCCTAGTGCCTCCCACTATCACCATCTTTCTAGCACATGTGGACAAGGGCATGGGGGAAAAGGTTTACAGAACCCTCTACATAGGGGAAAGGCAGGCAAGCAAGCTACACCGCTTTGTAGCTTCAGAGAACCATTATCTTTTCAACAAATACCCATTTTCTTAGAGATAAAGCTCCAGGGACATTTGCAACTATATATGGCTGAAAAAAAATATTCAACAGGAATCGGACATAGAAAGAAAGGGCTCAACTATAATAAAGCAGAGGTCCCAAAGTAAAGATACTAAAGGTGGCCAAGTGGGGCACTTTTAGCCAGTATGCTTCAGAAACAACAAGTGCAGTTAAAGTACTCACTCCAAGAGGGACCGCCTAGCAGTAAAGAGCTTTCCATGTTCTGGAGGTGCTCTCAAGCCCCTGTGAAGAAGAAGGAGAATATTAAAGACAAAAAATTGTAAACTATAAAGGTTGCAGGAAACAACCTCATCCAGGGACCAGCTTACTTGGTTTTGTGCAGGTCTCTCTCTGAGCAGGTAGCTACAGGGAAGGTGGATGTTGCTGTGGAGGATTCCAGAAGCACAGACTTTGCTATCAAACGGTTCACAAACTCTGTAAAGTGACTGTCCACCTCCTTCATGAATGCCGGCTTCAACTCCTGATAAAGTAGAAATAGGTTCACATTATTTTCTATGCCTTGATGGGTCAAGTCAGCTGTGAAACGCTACCATGAGTCATGTTTTGAATAATGTTTATTCATCTTTTGATACAATGCAGAAGAGAGGAAAGCTACTGATATTCTGGCGATAATGTTTAAAGAAGGTGAAAAGTAAAAATTAGGGGTGGTATGTACGTCATAAGATGTGGGACCAAGTAAGTTAAATGTAACCTCCTATCCCTGGAAACAGAGCCCTGCATTCACACAACATTATGCTATATATTTAAACACAAGAACGTAAGAATTGGTACACATGATGTAACACTAGATTGCCCATGTTGCACTATGAGGACAGTGCCTTTTGCTTCCACAGTTTTTATGTTTAACCATGTAAGCTTTTTGGGAAGGTTAAGGGGGTAGAGTTGCACATTAATTTCTCACATGGACAATGAAATGGTCCCAACTAGTCTTCGAATTTTACACCCTCACAAAATGAACGTGGGGAAGAGAAAAGAAAGGAATTCACACCTGTGCTACTGCCGTTGTTTGGCTAGAGGCAGTTTTCTGTATGGCTGTGTTTACAGGGCAATGTGTGAAAATGCAATAGGAGATGAAACAATAGCAACAGAGAAAAAAAAAAAACCAAACAAATAGGTCCCGAAGTACTGAGCCCTCTGATTCCCATTAGAGTCAATAGGAATTAAGGGTTCTTAATATCCTGCAAGGCCAAGCCCTTTGATTTTCACTGTGGAAAGATTATGCCACTTGTACTTTTGATATTTACAGTTTCCAATTAAAATATTCCTGCATGCCAGGCCAAGATACTTGCACTGTATTCATTGGCATGCGCACGGGGTGTGCCCAGGCACACCCTAATGCAGGGGTGGGGAAATGGCCCCACTCTCCCGGCGTGGCAAGCCGTGGGGTCTGCGCTCCCCGGCCGGAGCGCCTGGCTGAGCTCAGCAAGTCACCGGCCCCTCCCCCGCCTTCCCTCCTCCCCTGGAGCCATGCCGGGGCTGCGCGCTCCGGCAGGGCAGCGTTTGGCTCCGCGGGGAGGCAGACACGCTCCCCGCTCATCCGGAGCCATGCCGCCACGCACACAGCATTCTGAGGGGCGGGGCTGCCCGCTCCTGCGGGGCAGCATGTCTGGCTCTGTGCGGAGCAGAACATGCTGCTAGGAGCCTCATGGTAAGGGGGCCGGGGGGGAGGGGGGGGGTTGGANCCCTGTCAGGAGTATGGAGAGGGGTTGGGGCAGGCAGGGAGCAGGGGGGTGGGGTTGTATGGGTCGGGAGTCCTGGGGGTCCTATCAGGGGGTGGGGAGCGGTTGGATAGGCGTGGGAGTCCTGGGGGTCTGTCCGGGGGCAGGGGTGTGGATAAGGGTCGGGGCAGTCAGGGGACAAGGAGCAGGGAGGCTTAGCTAGGGGGTGGGGTTCTGGGGGGAAGTTAGGGGCAGGGGTCCCAGGAGGGGGTAGTCAGGGGACAAGGAGCAGGGGGGGGTTGGGAGTTCTGAGGGGGGAAGTTAGGGGGTGGGAAGTAGGAGGGAGTAGATGGGGGCAGGGCGGGGCTCCCTGGGTGCACACCCTAGTGAAATGTGCTGCGCATGCCTATGACTGTATTGTCAAAGGGGACTCGGTATGCCATTACGGCATGCTCAGAGGTGATTTGACAATAAATTGTAGACAATTTTTATTCTTCCCTCTCCCTGCAAAAGCCTACTATGGGTCCAATGGTTTATCAAAAGGGCGTTTAGATGCATTTTTGAAAGGTCTTTTGGATGACCAAAAAGAGGTCTTATGCTGTAATGTTACATTCTCAATTACAGTACTTCAATGACAGCTGAAGGAATTTTTGCTTAAAAGCCTTTCAAAAAATTTCATAAAGCAAGCAAAGTTTTAGCTTCAAAAAGGTGAATTTTCAGAATGTGAAAGTGTGGCTATAACTGAAGTCCGATCTTGTCTATATTACCAGTTTGCATAACACATTTCCTAGTTGCACATTGCTTTCCAGCTTGTAACGTAGTAGGAAACGCACCATAAAGCAGTCTACAGTTTGAAGATTGTGCTGATGCAAGGGAAGCGTCCAGCTTATTTGCAAGGGAGTTAAAATGGTAGGTGTCTTCAGACTGACTGTGTAAAGAGAACTACTACTGCTAGTATGTGCTAGATTGACAGTTCTGGATACTGAAGTGTCCTTCTCACCCACAGAAGAAATATGGCAGAAGCAGTGGTAGTGAAAGTTTTCCCCAGCATATTATATATATATATCCTGAAATGAAAGCAACAACATAAACATTAGCCTCAGGAAGACCGGAGAGCCATGCAAAGTTAATTCTTCTCAAAAATCCAGAGAATATGAGAAACGGACTGCAATATGGGGCCAATTCTTAGCCTCACGTTAGAAGAACTACATTGATCTACACCATTTGAGCATCTGGCCCCTGGGCAATAGTCTGAAGTTAAATACTTGCTGTTGGGTTGCTCCTCAAAACACCAGCCTAGTGGGGAGGAAAGATGGTGAAAGCTAACTAGTAAGACAACAATGCTCTACCCCAGAATCTTTCCAGAAACTAATTTTGCAAAGATTAAACTTCTGCAGCATAAGATGAGCATTTCTAGGCAACGGATTTCAAAAATAGGGGCTTTAAATTAAATAAAAACTCAAGCTAGCCAAAATCTCAAAAGGTAATAAAATGTTTTTTAAGTATATCAGAAGCAGGAAGCCTGCTAAACCACCAGTGGGGCCCCTGGACGATCGAGATACAAAAGNACTCAAAAGGTAATAAAATGTTTTTTAAGTATATCAGAAGCAGGAAGCCTGCTAAACAACCAGTGGGGCCCCTGGACGATCGAGATACAAAAGGCGCACTTAAAGACGATAAAGGCATTGCGGAGAAACTAAATGAATTCTTTGCTTCAGTCTTCACGGCTCAGGATGTTAGGGAGATTCCCAAACCTGAGCCGTCCTTTGTAGGTGACACATCTGAGGAATTGTCACAGATTGACGTGTCATTAGAGGAGGTTTTGGAATTAATTGATAAACTTAACAGTAACAAGTCACCGGGACCAGATGGCATTCACCCAAGAGTTCTGAAAGAACTCAAATGTGAAATTGCGGAAATGCATATGGTTTGTAACCTGTCCTTTAAATCAGCTTCTGTACCCAATGATTGGAAGATAGCTAATGTAATGCCAATATTTAAAAGGGGCTCTAAAGGTGATCCTGGCAATTAGAGACCGGTAAGTCTAACGTCAGTACCGGGCAAATTAGTTGAAACAATAGTAAAGAATAAAATTGTCAGACACATAGAAGAACATAAATTGTTGGGCAAAAGTCAACATGGTTTCTGTAAAGGGAAATCATGTCTTACAAATCTATTACAGTTCTTTGAAGGGGTCAAACAAACATGTGGACAAGGGGGATCCAGTGGACATAGTGTACTTAGATTTCCAGAAAGCCTTTGACAAGGTCCCTCACCAAAGGCTCTTACGTAAATTAAGTTGTCATGGGATAAGAGGGAAGATCCTTTCATGGATTGAAAACTGGTTAAAAGACAGGGAACAAAGGGTAGGAATAAATGGTAAATTTTCAGAATGGAGAGGGGTAACTAGTGGTGTTCCCCAAGGGTCAGCCCTAAGACCAATCCTATTCAACTTATTCATAAATGATCTGGAGAAAGGGGTAAACTGAAGTGGCAAAGTTTGCAGATGATACTAACTGCTCAAGATAGTTAAGACCAAAGCAGACTGTGAAGAACTTCAGAAAGATTGCACAAAACTAAGTGATTGGGCAACAAAATGGCAAATGAAATTTAATGTGGATAAATGTAAAGTAATGCACATTGGAATAAATAACCCCAACTATACATACAATATGATGGGGGCTAATTTAGCTACAACTAATCAGGAAAGAGATCTTGGAGTCATCGTGGATAGTTCTCTGAAGACGTCCACGCAGTTTGCAGCGGCAGTCAAAAAAAGCAAACAGGATGTTAGGAATCATTAAAAAAGGGATAGAGAATAAGATGGAGAATATCTTATTGCCCTTATATAAATCCACGGTACGCCCACATCTTGAATACTGCGTACAGATGTGGTCACCTCATCTCAAAAAAGATATACTGGCATTAGAAAAGGTTCAGAGAAGGGCAACTAAAATGATTAGGGGTTTGGAACGAGTCCCATATGAGGAGAGATTAAAGAGGCTAGGACTTTTCAGCTTGGAAAAGAGGAGACTAAGGGGGGATATGATAGAAGTATATAAAATCATGAGTGGTGTGGAGAAAGTGAATAAGGAAAAGTTATTTACTTGTTCCCATAATACAAGAACTAGGGGCCACTAAATGAAATTAATGGACAGCAGGTTTAAAACAAATAAAAGGAAATTCTTCTTCCCACAGCGCACTGTCAACCTGTGGAACTTCTTGCCTGAGGAGGTTGTGAAAGCTGGGACTATAACAGGGTTTAAAAGAGAACTAGATAAATTCATGGAGGTTAAGTCCATTAATGGCTATTAGCCAGGATGGGTAAGGAATGGTGTCCCTAGCCTCTGTTTGTCAGAGGGTGGAGATGGATAGCAGGAGAGAGATCACGTGATCATTCCGTTAGGTTCCCTCCCTCTGGCACCTGGCATTGGACACTGTCGGCAGACAGGATGCTGGGCTGGATGGACCTTTGGTCTGACCCAGCATGGCCATTCTTATGTTGTTATAAGGAGTGTCCTACAATGAGTCACCCCATTTTGGGGTGCTGCCAGGAAGAATCACACAAGGATAATGTCTTGTAAAGAAAAATGTCTTGGTATTATTTGATGTCCACTTTGTTATTTTCTATCATTGGAATAGCTAGCTGATAATCATTTCATTGATGAATTTTTTAAATTTAATAATCTCTCTTTAAGCTTCCTTATTTTCCCTTTCTAAGATACCTTGAAATTCACTATAAAGTAGATAATTGCAATGTCACAGCTGGTACTTTTGAGAGGTACAGCTTTTACCTGGGACATTATCACATGGTCTCTAGGAAAGAGAAAGCTGAGTAACCAACTTTCTGTTGCAGCTCACCTTTGAGATCAGTAAATGTCATGAGCATGCTTTTTTGCTTCTTTATGATGTGAAATGAAAGCCTGAAAGTTTCTCCTGATTCTTTACCTTAGAACAGGAATACAGAGAGAAACAACAGACAAGGGAAGACCAAAGGACACTTTGGAGAAGCTAACAACTGGAACTCTTGTAGGGCTACATGCGTTTGGATCTTACACAGAGATTTTCTCCCAGTTATTTTTTCAGGTGTTTTGAGTTGGACAGACTTTTTAAAAACATCCTTCTCCATCCCCCCCACCACCACCCAAATTGCTCATGATTCATCCTTGTTCCTCATGATACTATAATGCTACTAGTTCTCCAGTTATCCATAGATTCCAAGAAAAGACGACAGGTTAGACAAGGCATGAAATACTAATAAGCAATAAGCCCTCTCTTACATCCTAAAGCAGAAAAGGGGTACACGTTTTCTTCCCTTTGGAGGCCCTCTTTACCAAAATACCACATATCTAGGGAGATGCATTCTGAGACTAGTAATGTGTAATAAAAAGGAAAATAAACCCAGTCAATTAAGTGTACATTGTGCTTAAGACTCGGACATTCAGTTGTGAAAGAGTCGAGATGTGATCGTATGAAAATAATGGTGCACTAAAAAAAAAAATAAAAAAAAAAATTATAAGACAGCTCTGCCTGTTTCTTGAAGAGGTGGTGAGTCTCCGAGTCTCCTACTCTCCACTCGGAACAAAGATCTGTCCACTGCTCTGCTCAAAACAAATTGCAACTGTTAATATTTAGCTTATTGAAAATATTTGCTCAGCAACCACCATGGGAACAAAGAAGTTTCTCCAGCACTTGGAGACGGTAGTTCCAAGTTGCTGATTGCCCTTGGAATTGCTTCCACTCATTCATTAAAAAGGGGTTTTTAATATTTTACAAAGGATATCTGGATTTATCCTTTTAAAAGCAGAGGGTGAGACGAGGATTTAGTTGAGCAGGGATTATGGCTGAGACCACTGTAGATACCAGAATGCTAAAGCAAAGTATCAGAACCAAAGCCAGGAGAGCAGGAGTCGTTATGGGATTCCTACTGCTACAGAAAGCAGGAATAGTCCTTTAAAATACACTACATCCCCTTCTCCATTCCCCAAGGAGCAAGGGATGGGGGACAAGGAAAGAGTCCTCATGGGGGTTACCAAAGTCAAATAAAATTTACCCTGGCACTGCACCAGAGAAGTGTCAGCTCCAAGGGCAGGGTGCATTATGGCACCACTCCTCATTCCTGAGGACTGCCCCCTCTCACATTTCCCAGCCCCCTCCCACACACTTAGATGATTCACTAGTGTCACTAGGGACAAGGAAAGGAGGAGCCTAGGCAGGTGGTGTTGCAATAGCTGTTTCTCCCAAGTCTGCCCCATGGGCCACAAGGCAGAGGAAGGTATTAGAAAAGCTTTCCAACGGGAAGCCAATGCATGCCCTGAGTCCTCAGCATGTACCTCCTTTACTCCCCAGCATGTACCTCCTTTACTCCCATAATTAAAGGAGCAGCAGAACTTCTCTCTCCCTCCTGAAATGCAGGCAAGCACCACCCCATACAACCAGTTAGTGCATGCAAAGCTCTGGCCCGCTTTCTTTCCACCTCAACGTATCAGTGAGCTGGAGAAAAGGAATCTGGCTGATTCTGCCAGTGCCAGCCAGCTCATTAGTAGGGGGCATACAGGGAGATGATGGGAATTTCAACACTGAGGCTCTTGTGAGCTCCCCACAAGTCCTGATACTGCTTCAATAATTCCCTACACCTCCTTCCCCACTAATAAACCAACTGGCCTAGGAAAGATACAGGGGTCTTTTTCCATCTCCTTCCTGACAGGTCATCTAGCCAGCTGGGGAAGGCACATGTTTGGATCGGGGCTAGCTGGTAGTGAGAGTACTTGCAGGAGGGAGGTCTATTGGCCCTTTAAGGATGCTGGAAAGATGGCATGTTGAGGACAATTTTCTGCATCAGGCTACATCTATAGTCCCTGTAGTATGCAATGATCCATTTCATATGGATTTAATACCAGGTTGATCAACTGCCCTCCACACCTTGGAATGATGGAAAAGCAGCATCACAGTTTTGAGACTCTTTGGTAAACGATGATCTCCAGCAGCTTTCCTGCTCTACTGTAATGGCTGGTCAGGGAGGACCAGACCTCTGAACTCCAATGGCTATATTTTAAATAAAATAGAAAGATGGTGACACTGATGCACTCTACACTGATTTTTTTAGGGGGGGCGGGGGGCGATAACAGCCTTATACTGCCCCTCCCCATCCCCATGCCACCCAATATTCTACTATCCACAACCTATGAGAAACCCAGCTCTGTGGTCCCTCAACACCCCATTTCTATGGCCCTGCAGACAAATTATATTTATTTTCTCAATTAACTATCAATAGTCCCTTTGCCATTATTGATTATTTACATTTACACAAGATCTTCCTTGTGCTTAATCTTGGAAGAAAGGCATCATTCAATAGGGATATTATTTATAGCCATGAAAAAAAATGTAATGTGACAGATTCAGCATTATGACTTCCCTGTAGGACCAAAGAAATAAGCAGCTGTGATTGGAAAAAGCTTTCTGTAAATACAAATTTATTGAAAGCAAAGAAACTATGAAGTAAAGAATAAAATATGTTTAAATGCAGTATATATCAGTACTACATCCCTCCCCTACTGTGTGAATCTCTTTAAATGGGACATCAGGAGTCTCCTGCTGTTCCTTCAGGTGCAATTCATGATTAGGCACCAGTGTTCCAGAGCGAACAAGGGGGAAATGGAACAAGCTAGGTTTAACCAGGCCAGGGCTCTAGGGAGCACACAGTGCTTACATGTCAATGGAATGCTGCTATGGATCTAAAAGTGAAGGAGGTTAAAAAACTTTAAGGCCATGGAACAAACAAGCAGAGTTCAAGTTATTACTCACTCTCCTGCGCACTACACTGAGTATTTCTTTGTCTGCTTATGGAGCTGTCAGCTGACTATAAAGTGGCTGTGGTAGCAGCCCCCTGCCTCCTCCCAACGTTGCTGGGTCTCTCAGTGGTGAATCAACTAGTCCAGGAAAACTGGATCTATAAATATGAAAATTAAGCACTCTCTCAAACAATTAAAGTGTTTGTTGCAGTTTCTAACTGCCAAATGTGAAGCATGACTTCAAACTGAGTCTTGAACCATAGTTAATACTCATTTCTGTATTATTTGTCTGAAAGATTCCTTCTGTAGTCCAAATACACTTTAATGTTTTAACTAAGAAGGATCAACAGCGGTAATCAGATCATTTTCCACCATGGTATCTGAGGATTTCCCCTATACGCAGAATAGGAAACAGTCATTGTGTGGTATTGGTTGAAGAGTTTGATTCAATGGCTTCTGCTGTGCATATCCAGGTTGCTGACAAAGCTGAAGCCCTTGGCTAAAACCTGAATAAAGTCAAACTTTAAAATAAATGAGAAGCATTTGTTAGAAACTACATAGATATTAACTGGTTTCTTTTACTAAAAGGACAGTGTTTTAGGTCCTGAAGTCTCAGGTTCAGAGTTCTCAGCCAATAGCTTCCCAAAGCCCATTTATTTAGACACAGTGTTTAATAAATCACTTACAGTTAAGTGAGCTAGTCAGATCTCCAGACACATGCACCACAGAGTTTTAGACAAGAGAATCAGATCATTGAATAATTGTCTTATTTACCGTGGAACCTGAGCCCTAACAAAAGGGGGGAGTGTGTCTCTGTGGGAGCCATGCTGTGCCATAAAAAGCATCAGTCACAAACTGAATGATAGCAGAGAGAAGAGAACAGGCTTTCCACTGCTCTGACCAGACCCTCGAGGTAGGTAGGCCTCCATCTTCACAGCTTAGCTCTCAACTGTTGCCAGTAACTTTTACTTCAGTGATATTTTCCAGCCTTAACAGCTTTAGTTGTTTAACTATCAGCCAAGCACCACTGTGCTCAATCGCAGTGCTAACCGAGTGACAGAAGAGTGCATTGCTCCTGCTTACAGTTTACAGTCTAGAAAAGGACAAAGTGTTCAGATCTTAGACCATAGACTTAGGCACCTAAATAAAGAATGCCTGATTTTCAAGAGTGCTGGGCATCCACAACTCTCATTCAAATCAGTGGGATTTAGGCACCTCAAAGACATGTACTTATTAGGGCCTAAGTCTATCATTAGGCATTCAACTCAAAGCTCCTGCATTTGAAAATTTGGACCCAAGTTTAGATTCCAACAATAGTTCACACTGAGAAAAGCAGTGTCAAAGGCTCCACAAAAAATCTGCTAAGGATTTTGCTACTTATTTTACATGGAAAGTACACAGACACTATGGTGATGGGTAGCAGTATAAAACCCTAAGATAGATAAGAATTTGCTGTTTAGTTTAAATTCTAAATTTTCAAAAATTATTTGAAAAAGTGATAATCAGTAATTAGCCTGTGCATGTTGTCTTCTTGTGTGCAGCTCCATCTATGAGCAATTGAATCTTACTTTAGGCCAGTGGTCCCCAAACTTTTCAGGGTCGTGCCCCCCTTACTCCTATTCCCCCCACCCCCGGAAGCGGGTCTACGGCTTGTGGGGGAGGGGGCAGCATGAACAAGAGTAAGGGAGCTGGGACCAGAAGCGGAGATGGGTGGCACTCCCTTCCTGCCCCCCATGGGGACTGGCCCGGGCCCCAGTCGCACCCCACAATTTGGGGTCCTCTGCTTTAAGCCAAGATTCAGGAATGCACATTAAGTACATGCTTAAATTCTTTCCTGAATTAGGGTCTTCGAGATTGCTAAACTGACCCCTTTTTATACAGCTACATAGTGTCTCATTGAAGCTGTGGCTGCACACAAGGTTAAGTGTGGTTGACAGCTAATAAAAGATTATGTTCCATGTTCATATTTAATTGCTCCCAAGTTTGTTTGCTGCCATATTTTCCCCATGAACAGAATTCACTCCACAACAAGCTGTGTAAGCTAGAGGGCTTTCTGTAGCCCATCAGTCTATATCACCACCATATTTTCTGATGATGTCACAAAGCTAAGCTGTGGCAGAAAATTTGCTCCCCATCTCCCTCACGCTATATGCAAAAAAATAGGGCTGTCAAGTTATTAAAAAAAATTAATCACGATTAATCATTCAGTTAAACAATAAGAGAATACCATTTAAATATTTTCTGATGTTTTCTACATTTTCAAATATATTGATTTCAATTACAACACAGAATACAAGGTGCAGAGTGCTCACTTTATTTTATATTATCAATATTTGCACTGTAAAAAACAAAAGATCGTATTTTTCAATTCAATTAATACAAGTACTGTAGTGCAATCTCTATCATGAAAGTTGAACTTACAAATGTAGAATTATGTACAAAAAATAACTGCACTCAAAAATAAAACAATGTAAAACTTTAGAGCCTACAAAGTCCACTCAGTCCTACTTCTTGTTCAGCCAATCGCTCAAACAAGTTTGTTTACATTTTCAGGAGATAATGCTGCCAGCTTCTTATTTACGTTACCTGAAAGTGAGAACAGGCGTTCGCTTGGCACTGCTGTAACCGGCGACGCAAGATATTTACGTGCCAGATGCGCTAAAGATTCATATGTCCCTTCATGGTTCAACCACCATTCCACAGGACATACGTCCATGCTGATGATGGGTTCTGCTTGATAACGAGCCAAAGCAGTGCGGTTCAACACATGTTCATTTTCATCATCGGAGTCAGATGCCAACAGCAGAAAGTTGATTTTTTGGTGGTTCGGGCTCTGTAGTTTCCGCACCAGAGTGTTGCTCTTTTAAGACTTCTGAAAGCATGCTCCACACCCCATCCCACTCAGATTTTGGAAGGCACTTCAGATTTCGAGTACTGTAGCTATCTTTAGAAATCTCACATTTGTACCTTCTTTGTGTTTTATCAAATCGGCAGTGAAAGTGTTCTTAAAAACGAACATGAGCTGGGTCATCATCCGAGACTACTATGACATGAAATATATGTCAGAATGCGGGTAAAACAGAGCAAGAGGCATACAATTCTCCTCCAAGAAGTTCAGTTACAAATTTAACGCCTTTTTTTTTTTTTTTTTTTTTTTTAAAAACAAGTGTCATCAGCATGGAAGCACATCCTCTGGAATGGTGACCGAAGCATGAAGGGGCATATGAATCTTTAGCGCATCTGGCACATAAATATCTTGCAACGCTGGATACAGCAGTACCATGCAAACGCCTGTTCTCACTTTCAGGTGACACTGTAAATAAGAAGTGGGCTGTATTATCTCCTGCAAATGTAAACAAACTTGTTTGTCTTAGAGATTAGCTGAACAAGAAGTAGGACTGAGTGGACTTGTGACTTACATAACTGCACTCAAAAACAAAAATCTACATTTGTAAGTTGCACTTTCACGATAAAGAGATTGTTCTACAGTACTTGTATGAGGTGAATTGGAAAATACTATTTCTTTAGTTTATCATTTTTAGTGCAAATATTTGTAATAAAAAATATAAAGTGAGCACCGTACACTTTGTATTCTGTGTTGTAATTGAAATCAATACATTTGAAAATGTAGAAAAACATCCAAAATTATTTTATAAATTTCAATTGGTATTCTATTATTGTTTAAAAGTGCAATTAAAACTGTGATTAATCATGATTAATTTTTTGAGTTAATCGTGAGTTAACTGTGATTAATCGACAGCCCTACAAAAAAGGTAAATCTTTATTAAGCTGACGTGATATTTTCCGCCTTCCACTGGTATCTCACTGAGGCCCTCTTAGCATGCATGCATATTATATACACACACACGCTAAGAGGGCCTCAGTGAGATACCAATGGAAGGCAGAAAATGTCACGTCAGCTTAATAAAGATTTACCTATTTTTGTGTGTGTATATATATATAAAAATATAATTTAAGTCAGGAGAGTTCCCAATTGCCAAGAACATTTTAAAGCTTCAAAACTGTTCACCTCATTGAAATCCTAAACTTGGCCACATTAGTGCACCAAAATGCATATAAAGGCATCTTCCACTCTTGTGCAATGCCTTCAAATCCACTCTAGTTACCCCTATCGTATAATGAAATTGTGTGTTCACCACCCACTAGCCATAATACCAAGATTGCAAAATGAGACTTCTCTGAGGCAAGGGCATTCGCCTTTCCTTCTAAGAGTTATTCATTCTCTGGCATCAAGTAAGACTGTGAAATTACAGATCATTGCTGTGGAACACTTGTGATGTTAATAGAAGGTATGAGTAAGGCACAGTGTGTCCTGAAGAACATGCAAACAAAAGAAAACTGGTTGCTAGGATGAAGAGTGGAACTCAATGCTGCCCCACTTAGTATGGGTACAGGGCACCCTTGCAGAATAGCATGGAAAGGTTTGGAAATTCCTTTTTTGTCTTAATAAGAATAATGGCAACCATGGGGGAAAAGGTTTAACAAATGGTTTAATAAAGCCAATGGATATTTGTTTAGGAGAGTTGGGAAACCATTTGGGAAGGACGACTGTGGAAGTGTGTATAATTTCTGTTCTGATCAAGTATAAAAATTCATTCCTATGTCAAAGTTCTCTACTCCACTTCTGGTGCCCAGGGAAGGGGAAATGGCAAAGGAATTTCCCTTGGTGTTCCAAAGTATTTTACGTATTCTTAAGTAAAGTGAAGAAAACATGTTTTTTTCTGATATTCATTTCAAGACCTTCTACGCAGAAGATGCTTGGACAGGAAAAGGAAGCCCTACAGACGTTTAAGGTACTAAAAGCCGCATCCATTGGGAGCAAAAGCCAACATCACTTCCACTAGAGAAGACACTGACTGAATATACAGTTTATTAAAAGTGATATTATTCAGGCTAGGAAACCAGAAGTCTCTCTGAACACATGACTAAGTGTTGATAGTTAGCCTTCCCGTTCGAAGATCAGAGCAGGACATGCAAACAAGCTTGTGCCCCCACATCCCTAACAAAAGCAGCCATGGTTGTGTTATTGTGATGACTCACAATAACTGAGATGTTCCAATATGAAGGTAGCAACACTAACAATAACTGAGATGTTCCAATATGAAGGTAGCAACATAAAGTAAGAATTTTAAATTTCAGACTCCAGAGAACTTAAAAGTGATTCTCTTTAAGAGGCAGTTCAACTCTGGGCCTATTGCTTTGAACTGTGATCCTTTAAAAGTGAACTACTAGTGTTAAAATCTCATCCTGCAGACATACGTCAAATGCTCTAAATGGCAAAGACAAATAGGGCATTCAGCAGACAAGCAGCTTGAGGAAAAAAGCTGCTTCCCCACTCTACCAGAAATTGGTAGTACACCTCTACCTCGATATAACGCTGTCCTTGGGAGCCAAAAAAAAAAATCTTACCGCGTTATAGGTGAAACCGCGTTATATCGAACTTGCTTTGATCCACCGGAGTGCGCAGCCCCGCCCCCTCCGGAGAGCTGCTTTACTGCGTTATATCCGAATTCGTGTTACATCGGGTCGCGTTATATCGGGGTAGAGGTGTATTTTTAACCCCCATATCACCGTAGAGTGACCAAGCACATAACTCAGAACACTGCCGGATGTAGCATGCAGGGAGTTAAGTCACTGTTAAAAACCACACTATTGTTTCACAGACTATTATGTTGGAAGCTGGGATATTCTTTAAAAAAAAGGTGTCATGAAGAATGAAGAAATTCTCTAGAGATTAGAACCCACATCAGACTGTCTGCATCTCCTGCTCACACACATTTATGGACAACACAATCTTGTCTGCACTAGGAGAGTCACCTCTGGCTGCTGAAGGAGTGCAGGACTCCCTGCTGAAAAGGGTGTGAGAAAGTGTCTTAGCTGGCTCCATAGCAACAGGCAAGAATACCAGGCAGTGAGTAACCCATTCACTGGATGGTACCACGAGGAACTTTTTCCTTTAAACATTAAAACTACAGATTGCCAAAAATAGCAGTCCCAGCTATACTGTCAAGGGGTAATACAGCCAAAGCCAGTCAATTTGGATACGGGTGTCAAAGTTCACATGCTTATTTGTAGAATTAACCTTTTGGGGCCCAAGTACAACATAGGCTGAGAAAGAAAAACAAACAGCCAAGTTAATATTTTGACAGAGATGCTGTACAGGGGGCACAGGAATAGGTAGGGGAGAAGGGGAAGAATAAAGGCTTGTGTAAAACCACTACTCCTAAGCTATGTCTGAAATGATGGCATTACAGAGCATTAAACCAACAATAGACAAACACACAAAAAAAGATGTTTAATGTTTTCCAAGAGTCTGGATCCCCCCCCCGACCAAGTAAATGTTAAAAAATATTTACCTCAGCCTCTGCTATTAGCTGCATTTTCTTTGTTATCCCATGGTCAACATCAACCCAACCTAAAGGAGGAAAAGCAAATATTTAACAGTTATGTTTTCAATAGATATGACATGGTCAACACACATGCTCAGAAGCATGAAGAGAAAAGGAGGAACAGCATACCCAGCTCATAGAAACTGGATTTACCATTAACTTTGTCTCTGATAAGCCAAAAGCCCCGTTAAGCTCAGGACTGACTGAGCTGTAGGTCGTTTAGAAGCCAAGAAGGAGCATTTTGGTGTTTTATGTGGATGGTGATATTAAACACAGCGGCTGAAACCCAAGCACCCAGTAACTTCACAAGTGTCAAGTCTTCTCCCTCCATCCCAAACATCAAATATTTTAAAGGTTTCACCAGGAACCAAATTTTTGATACAAGCAAGAGGACAAATGCACATACACTTGTCAGAGTTAACCCCATTAGTTTAAATTAGTCAGGTGACAAACCAGCTGCATCTTCATATTAGAAGGTGCTAGATTTGGGAAACTTACTTTTGCCCATTGCTAACCATAACCTAGAGTCATCTTCAGTATGTCATTTATTTGTATTATCATTAGGGCTACGAATCAGTGACTTCCACAGACCTCTGACTTGAGCTCATGGCACCTGGGAGCTGCAGGGTCCCCCACAGCCCGTGATGGCTGGGAACTGTGGGGGCCCCCCCAAGCTCCGAGATGTCACGGGGGTGCCCTGGGAGCTCCCAGGCACCACGGGTGGCAGGGATGCCCCAAGCTGGGAGCCATGGGCAGTGGGGGGACCCTGCAGGTCTGAGCTGGGGCCCCAGGGTGGTATAGAGATCCCAGAGCTCCCCATTTTGTCATGCATATTTTTAATAAAAGTCATGGATAGGTCACGGGCAATAAAGAAAAATTCACAGAAGCCCATGACCTGTCTGAGACTTTTACTAAAAATGTGAGACACAAAATCTTAGCCTTAATTATCACAGCACCTAGGAGCCCGAATTGTCGACCAGGACCCCACTGTTGTAGCTGCTATGCACACATGGAACAAAAAGGCGGCTCCTGTGGCAAAGAGCTAACGATCTAAATAACAAGTCACACTGAACTGCAAGAAACAATGGACTGAGCTTGCGCCACAACATGACGACCAGATCCCAGCAGATCTTGGTAACAAGAAAGTGAAAAAGACAAAAATCGACAGATTCCCTGCAGAAGGGCAGTTTGGAAATACAATGTGGTAGGAAAAATACACCAAGATGCCTATACATATTTACGACGAGCTGAGCCAAAGATACAGCACTCAAAGAGCCATACACCATTTAATGTTTACCACTATGCTTAAAGGACAGAGTTCAAATGTTATCCATATTTATAACCACCCTTTGGAAGTTTGAATCTGAAGCGTATTATCTTACTAGAAATCTTCCCCTCTATCGTGTATGCACACAGGTATATTACTATAGGGTTGCACACAAAGAAAAGTGTTGACTTAGATCCTTGTTCTCCTATGAGAACTGTAGCAGTTCATTGCAAATGGAAGTTTAAATATTTAGAGTATTATATTATAATACGTTGGAGCTAAACAGATGGGAGGTGTTGTTCTGGCATTTACATAATGGAATAACCAAGGCCTTGCTATGCAAGAGTTGTGTTTCCTGTTAGGCACAGTGCCCGTTTCTGGTTATCAGTCACTAAGGAACACAATATCCCAACAGCTGAATTGGGAGTAAGGACACTAAATGGTAAAGGATGGGAACAACTGATAACATTTTGGCTTTTGGAACGTTTTTTGTTTGCAACTACATAAGTCTTGCCAAGGTCCCTAAACTTGGCCAACCCTGAAACAGTGATAAACAACCTTTAGAAGGCCACATGTGTCTGTGTGGGCCTTTTCTGTAGTTTTCTCATCCTAATCTTGCAACTAATTCAGAATGCCTAGGTAGAAATGGAATAGTAGTGCACTAGCAGCATACAACCCTCCAAACAATGAGGCCTTTACATGTTGCTACCTTTTTAAGTAAAGAGCACTTCGCAAGTTTCTTATTAAGCAAAGGATTCTTAGCAAACAGATTTAAAGACTTCAGTAGAAACAAATCTTGAACCACCTCCCCCCCAAAAAATCCACAGTTAAACAAGTATATAGAGAAATAAATATTGGCCTAATAATGTATCTTGCTAAGGGGAGGCCAATTTATAACCAGCCCATTTAAAAAAAAATCATCTCTTTGGTGCCTGAATTTGTGACTTTCACATTCACTTTAATGCTTGTCATCCTGTATTTAAAGCCTTGCCACTTACATGAAGAACTTAACACCAGAAACTTGTTATACCCAATATAATAGGCATCCAGAAACAGCAGCATATGAAGAGAACTGAAGGAACAATAAGAGATAGTGGCTCATCAATTATGCTTGGGAGAACTTTTTATAGTTGTAACAGGAGTGCAGAAGTATACTGTGTTGTAATACAACTTTTTCCAATTGTTGTTTGTAGTGTTGTTGTATCCGTGTTGGTCCCAGGATATTAGAGGACAAGGTGGATGAGGTAATAGCTTTTATTGGACCAACTTCTGTTGGTGAGAGAGGCAAGCTCTTCTTCAGGTCTGGGAAAGATACTAAGAGCATCACAGCTAAATATAAGATGGAATAGATTGTTCAGTATAAGTGAGACATATTGTGAGACACCATTCAAGGTGTGGGCGGGGGGGGGGGGTTTGTGGGTTTCAGATTGCTGTAATAAGCCATAAATCCAGCATATTTAGTAAAACCATCATTTTCAATGTCTAGCTAAGTTATGAATTTAAGCTCCCAGCTCGTCTTTTGAAAGTGTTGTGCAGGTTTCCTTTGAGGACGAGGACAGAGGTAAGATCGTTTTGTGAAAAATGTTCGTCCACAGGTGATAAAAAAACAAACACCATATCATTTTTCCCTGGGAGTTCTTTCAAGAGTGTAGTGACTGTCTGATTTCCACCCACATAGTGTTACCAGGGTATTTAGTGCCCTGGATGAGGTATACCACACTTTGTGATAGATATGTGTAGGACCGGTGGATCTTGAAAGCTGTGTTGTGGGGGGTATTGATCATCGTAGCAGTGGAGATATGTCTGCAGGTTTTGCATCTGTTGTTATGGCAGAGTCTTTTTCCATTTACAGTTGTTTATAAGACATGACAGCTACCCTTTGACTAAAAGAGGTTTTATTTTCAAACAGATGTACATAATAACATTGCAGTAAAGCATAACTTATTACCAGATTCACAGAATAAAAATTTCTCTGTTGTATGGTCAAAAGAAAGTTTCTCTTTTTATGATCTTTACAAAAATGGGAAATTGCTAGAATACCTAACCAAGTCCACACCCTATCAATCTACACTATTCCATTCAAATAGTTTGAATACATAACCCTATGCAGAACACTGTATTTTTTCAACTTATTAAAAAAGCAAATGCTTTAATGATGGGTAGTAGTTTTGACATTCATATTAAAGAAGAGGTGGTTAAGAAAAATTAATCTAGAACAAGTTCCGCATTTGAGGGGACTGCAACTCTAGCACTATAAAAAGGTTAAAGAAAGGTTTTTAGTTCTTCATTTTGAATTTTAAGTGAGGTGAATTTGGTTATCTTGAAAATGAGAGTTGATGGTACTGGCTAGAGCCTCATATCAAGAGCAGTCACCATGCAAGCACCCCCAACAAGTCTGTTTATAACATGGCTGATATCTGAATCCTTAGCCTAGTGAACAATCAACAGATGGCACCTGTTTATTTAGTGGCCTTGTGATGTGAACCAAGACATCCGGTAGGGATGACTAACACCACAGAATGCATTTGCACCACTGTCAAGCTCACGAACATGGATGCCAACCTTAAGACAGACTATTACAAACCAGGGCACAAACCCCCAATTGGTTGTGTGTTCTATGATTAGATTTCACCAACAAAGTAGCAAGTGTGACTCCTCAAGCACTATAACAGCCTTGAGATGGAGTCACAGACAGTCCCCTTAGGCACTCCAGTCTATCTTGCCACACAGGCATGTCTGCCTTTCTGGTAGATGGTCCCTTACACCAAAAATTGCAAAAATATTAAGGTTACTCCCAGTCCCAAAGGACCAGTTACTTACCCCTGGTCAAATGTACCTTAGATCTCTCACTAAAGACAACACTTGTAGCCAATCCTATATTAAACTAAAAGTTTATTAACTAGGAAAAATAAAAGTTATTTACAAGGTTAAAGCAGGTACACACACAAATGAGTTAGTGTCTTCGGCTTCAAAAAATAACAGAAGCTGCTGTAATGTACAACCTCCATAGGTCCCTTGGGGCTAAGCTAAGCAGCTTGGGGATCCCTTGCTTATTTTTAGAAATATTGCCCTCTCCAAATTCAAAGCACCATAGTGATACAGATCCTCCGGCTCTGAGATTTTATTCCCTTCTCCCGGAGTTCAAGCTGTGATGGGACGAGGGTTTGTGCACATCCCATGTGTGTGAGGGGGAGCAAAGTCCCCTATCCACTGATGTTCCACAATGGTTTGTCTGGTGTCTATAGGCCTTCCTTTGCTGGGCAGAATACTTCTCTTGTGGTCAGGGCCGGCTCCAGCTTTTTTGCCACCCCAAGCGGCGAAGCAAAATAAATAAATAAAATAAAATAAAGCCGCGATCGGCGGTACTTCGGCGGCAGCTCTACTGCGCCGCTTCATTCTTTGGTGGCAATTCAGCGGCCGGTTCTCCCCTCCAAGAGGGAGTGAGGGACCCGCCGCCGAATTGCCACCGAAGACCCGAACGTGCTGCCCCTTTCCATTAGCCACCCCAAGCAACAGCTTCCCTTGCTGGTGCCTGGAGCCGGCCCTGCTTGTGGTGAACTAGTATTTCACACTCGATAATGCTTCTCTCCTGAGTCTGAGGGTTTCCAGTTTCATAGCAAACACTTAAATATTATCTTATAACATGGTTTAGACATTATAAGTGAGATTAATGGATGCAGCAACTCACAAACATTTCATAAAGTCCAAACACTAAACCCATCTCTATAAATCTAATAGCAATACTAATATGCAGGTGAGACAGACAGGTGTCCAACTATGCATTTGTCATTGTTCAGTGAGGTCTAGGGGCTTGGCCAGTGCCACAACCACTACTTGCTTTTACTGCAAATATGTCATGATCAACTTGCTCAAAGTTACCAAAAATAGATATTTTCTGATTGCTAGGCAACTTCCCCACTTCAACATAAGACTTAGCCCAGCATTTAAGATTATTGCATTATTAAATGCAGGCAATTCTGATTTCAGAGATAATTTGACTAAGATTCAGAGGAGAGAAGAGTAAATAGATGTTTGTAGCCAAAAAGCCCATTCTCTCCCTTATCTCTCGCAACCTACTATACATTAGTCTGAAATTGACCAAGAGCACATAAGGAAAAAAATTGAGAAGTTTACTATTAAGTCACAGCTTTGAATTTAGCATACATTTTACTGTTAGATCATTTTATTAGAAACTACAAATATTACAACTAGTCAAAAAAAGATTTTTTTCTGTGAAAAGTTTATCCTTTTTGGTGAATGATTTTGAAAGTTGTTCAACCAGCTCTATTAACTAAGGGGGAATTATACTAAAGTAACACCAAAGGAGAACTGTTAAGAATAATGAGTGGGAGGGATAGGAGGGGAAGTGAGTTTGATATAATGGTGGTTAACAATGTGACCATCAGCATACAAAATGTGGATTACAACTGGAGAGATCAGCAAACCCAAGAATCATCAAGAAAGAGGAAGCCACAGACTCTGGGCCGGGAACAGAGAAACCCAGAAACTGTCTTAACAGAATCTAAATATCCAAAACAGTCATTTTCACTGTTATCTCATGTTAGAGTATGTACATTGACGACAAAAATGTAAATGTACTAAAAAGTTAACACAAAAAAGTAGAATAGCTAAATTGTGATTTGCCCTGGAAATCCAATCTCTTAAAACAAACAAACAAATAAATAAAAACTACACCAAGAACTCAGTCTCCTGATTAACACTGCTCAAAAAACTTATAAAAGAGAGTCAACGTACAAATACATGTGTGTACAGAAAAAGGGAACAATTCATTTATTTTCTGTTACACAAACTGTTGCTTACTCACAAGGAACATTTGACTGGAGGAGGAACCCTCACATGATGATCAGTCTGAAGTGAGGAAAGGATGTCTGAGTAGGGGTCATAAAATTGATTTAACAAGGGCCTCTCTTTGGAACTGAAATTTAAGATCTACACACAAGGGAAGTCATACTTAAATGACTTACAGGTTGCAACATCTTCCCATTACAAAACTGTAAACTATGTTATCATAGCAGAAATTAAGAACGCCTAGATACTGACTTTTAAAATAAGGTAGGGTGCTAATTAAAGGGAAAACAACCTAATCAATGAGACTAGCAAACAAACTTGCAGGACAAAATAAATATGATAGTTCCATAAAAAGGTTTAAAGTGGGTTTATATTTTGTAAAGCACCTTTAAAGATGGTATTTAAGAGTGCCATCTCTGTGTAAACAACTCTCCATCTAAAAATTAAACTTGGCTCTTTTCTTCTTGTTCAACACCTGAGCTGATGAAAAAAAAATTTGATTTCACAAAAATAGGGAAGTTTTTAAAAAAATTGTGTAACCTGTTTCTGTAATGGGAATCCAGCAAAGTGTGTGTCATATGCAAGACTCTAGTTCAGTAGCTCTCAACCTTTCCAGACTCCTGAAAGGGGTACAATAGTCTGATTTGTCTTGCATACCCCCAAGTTTCACCTCACTTAAAAACTATTTGCTTACAAAATCAGACATAAAAATACCGAAGTGTCACAGCACACTATTATTGAAAAATTGATTACTTTCTCATATTTACCATACCATTATAAAATAAATCAATTGGAATATTAACACTGTACTTACATTTCAGCGTATAGTATATAGAGCAGTATAAACAAGTCATTGTCAGTATGAAATTTTAGTTTGTACTGACTTCAGTAGTGCTTTTTATGTATCCTGTTGTAAAACTAGGCAAATATCTAGATGAGTGGATGTACTCCCTAGAAGACCTCTGCATATCCCCAGGGGTACATGTACCCCAGGTTGAGAACCACTGCTCTAGCTAGCTCAAATGTGTTGGCTCTGCAATATTAACAAGGCTTCTCAAAAAAGCAGTAAATATTTTTTAACCACTCAAGTCAGCAATTATGAATGAGTCCATAAAAGAAACAGATCAGTTGAGTAAAGAGTTGGCCTTTTTATATAGTTCTATTACAGACTAGAACCACACTAAAATCCACTGGAGTTGCCTGAAGTTACATACTATAAAGTTAAGATTGGCACAAGACTGAAACATTTTTAATCATGATGCAGTGACCAGAAGCCACTGCATGTGGTTGTCATTAAGTAGTAAGAATTCAGCAAGATGTTACTGTTGGCCAAATAATTGCTCAATATATGAGTGACAGGACAAGATGCCCCCAACTGCAGAAAAACAGAGAGAAAGAAGCATGTCAAAGACAAGTCTCTGAGGGTTTAGATGACCTAATATGGGAGATCCCTCACACTACACAAGGAAATCAAATAAAAGAACCACCCACAGGTAAAATGGATTTCTCCAACAAAGTGTCTGCAGTCAGGTTGCCACTCCTGGAATGCCACTTCTCTGAATAGGGCTTTCCTTTCAGTAGTCATACAATAGACTTACAAAACTTCAGTCTCATGTATTGCAAACCCCCAGGCATATGTCAAACAGCCTCCAATGACTACGTAATGTGAAGATGCGTAGAACCCATCTTTACACACAAAGGACAGTGAGATACCTGCTAGAATTGTGCATCTAGATGGCTGTTTTATAGGTACATGATGCAACGCACATGGCTAGAAACATTTAGTGTTTTAACTGGAAAAAATAATTCAAGAATAGCTCATGTGCTTTGACATATACTTTGCACTTGTAAGACACCTTTCAGATCCTGGGTGAAAGCGCTTAACAAAATATTACACCTCACTACTGAGGCAGACAGACAAATTATCCTTATTTTACAAAGGGGGGACAGCTAGAGGTTAAATGATTTGTCTAAGGTCACACACCAAGTCAGTAGCAGAAGTCAGATGAGATCTTAGTCCCAATTCTCAGTCCTTTACGCCAACCACTAAATAGAACACTACCTGCCTGAAGTAAAACTAACCTACAATTACTCCAGTGCAAGGCTACCATACTATTCAATTTAACAAGTTCTCCATTTACAATACACAACATATGTTAATAACTACTAATACTGTTTACTGAGTTAAGCTAATTTTGACAGAGAGCCAATGCAGGCATGTTATGACTCCACAGTGACTAAATAACTCAGCTGATCTACTTAAAAGTACATGCAGGCCACAGAGGGCATGGTTCATTGAGCTGTTGTCCAAAAAGGAATTAGATTAAAACGTCAGATACTGCAGACAACACTCATGTGATCATTTCACTGGCAAGCTAGAAAGTGTCAGCATTATCTGGATCAGGGGTAGGCAACCTATGGCACGCGTGCCGAAGGCGGCACACAAGCTGATTTTCAGTGGCACTCACACTGCCCGGCTCCTGGACACCGGTCCGGGGGGCTCTGCATTTTAAATTTAATTTTAAATGAAGCTTCTTAAACATTTTAAAAACCTTATTTACTTTACATACAAAATAGTTTAGTTATATATTATAGACTTATAGAAAGAGACCTTCTAAAAACATTAAAATGTATTACTGGCACGCAAAACCTTAAATTAGAGTGAATAAATGAAGACTCGGCACAGCACTTCTGAAAGGTTGCCGACCCCTGATCTAGATTAAGGAGAAGCTTACCACTGTAGGTGTCTTTTTCTGTCTTCTTCAGGCTTCCTTCACTAAACATCATTGATTTTGCCATAACAAGAGAAACAGAGAAAGACAGATCCTAGAATAACTGGTGTTCTTAGGTTGGATCCTACCTGATCCCTGTGAGAAAAAGCAACTCTGCTTTTGATTTCCACAGAGAATATAACATTGGTTGGTCTTGCTGAAGCAAACTCCCAGAATATGGATCAACAAAAAACAGGATTCCAAGAAGGGTAGATTGATTTAAATTAGATTATTTAAGGCAGCAAGCCTTATTTAAAATATCAATTGTAATTTTCATTTATAAAGGCACCCATCACAAATGCAGTCTAGCTAGAGCAGAAATAAAGAGATTAGCAGAGCCACCCAAGAGTTAAGAATCAACTCTAGGCCACAGGCCACTTGTAGTTTTCCACTCTTCCTTTCTCCTAGATAATCTGGTTGTTGTTGTTTTTGTTTGTTTGTTTTAAATAAAATTTATAACTCTTCCTTCTAACTTCACTTTTTGTTCCACCCCTTTTCTGTTTATTTTGGAAAGCGAAACTGAAATATTGCCTATTCTGAAGCCTATAAGATCAATGATTTTCTCTGGTAATTAATTCCAAAGTCCCGTCTCCTCTTGCAGAGAAAGCCCAACTCCCACTCAAGGATTTCACCCACAAGGATGACAGCTCCAAAGTGCCTGAGGAACATGTATACTTGCAAGATATGGTTGTCAAGGAAAAAGGCACTCGCTGAGATGCCGACAAACAGCTGCAGAGGGAATTAAAAATGAGAACATTAGCTTTTAACTTAATTATATAAGAAGCCACAGTAATGAGACTAGCAGTACTAGTTCTTAGTGGCCGGTGTTGCCAAAACAGGCTGGCTACTTCATTCTGGCTAAAATAACACTCATGCCTTGATAAAGCAAGTTGCAGTAATCCAGCCTAGAAGCCATGACGGAGTGGATGACTGTGGCCAAATCATCCAACAGAATGAGGTATAGTCTTCTAACTAGACTCTGGTGAAAGGTTGCATCTTTCACAGCAACAGCTATTTGAACACTCCAGCAGCAGCAAAGAGTTGAAGAGGACCTCAAAGCTGCAGACTACTGATGATGATCTGAGGACTGATTCCCTCCAACAGAGTGGGACAGCCACCCTATTAGTGGTTCCATAGGTGCTTTCATTATTTGGTCTTCCAATAATGAATCCTATTCCTTGCTATTTGTGCTTCACTTTTCCATTTTGCCCTTTGAAAACTTTTGAATTCCATAGGTTCGCTCCAACCCTCAAAACTCAGACAATACACTGTTTTAGCTAACTCAGATATTGGGCTATTCCTACCATCCTGCACAGGTAGAAGAAATCTTCAAACTCCACCATCAACCAGCCTCTCCTACAGGATGGAATTAGGGGAAGGTGACAGGGGAGTTCACACTGACTTCTGGGTAATCAATCTTATTTTGCCAGCTTGTGAATTTTTTTTTCCTACTCCCCCAAACATCAAGTGAGCTCCAGTGAAGTGCCTCCACTTGCACCAAAAATGAAGCGCAAACTCTGCAGACGCCCCTTCATCAAGCCAATGAGAAAGTGTGAAAGGTACGGGAGACGCTCATGATATTTTATGAATATGATATGTCCAGCTATTTGTTATTGCATCATTTGCTATAGGACTACCAGGATTAATTCCAGCAGGAGTTACTTGACACTGTGCCCACAGGAAAGGTGACCACAGCACAGCCAGGAGTTCCTTAGCAGACACCCAGGACTATTAACTATGATATGCTGCATCCCCGCCTCTGGTGGGCTGCACAAACCAGTTTGACCAGGTTCAAGAGATACAGGGAAACAAAGAACATTTGGGACTGATAAAAGGTCTGCCCCCTAAAGATGACGTGAAAGCAGACTGAACCGCAGTCCCCAAAAGTGCGGGTGTCTGGATAAGCCTCCCTAATCTTTACATAAGCAATCTACATGCATGTTTGTCTTAATAACATGCATGTGTTAATAACCCTTTGCTCTTGTTCTGCTTTGTTCCTGCTATGAAATTGAAAAATATGTTGTTTTGAAAGGACTGTTTTGTGTCACCATATCCACACACTGGTCACAGCTCCTGAAAGGAAGGGTCCAGCCCAGTCAGCCCTGCTGAAGAATCACAGTCAGTACCTCAGGATCCAGTCTGAAAGTGGGAGAATTGTGGGATTCCTCCTTCAAAGAGGTGAAGGTACGAGGCCTGTCACCGAGAGGAGGTGTCCCCAGCCAGGCTAGAGTGGGTTGAAGGTACAGATAGCCCTGAACCATTACTGAAATAACTCACCATTGCTTGAGTTTTGGAATGGCTTCTCTGCCTCAGATCTCTTCTGCATTTCATTCTTCTCAGGGGTTCCGTGTCCCGTAGAACTCGACTGGCGGTGTCTTATGGAAGTATAATCTTCACCTACCATTGTAGTCTACCATAGAAGAGAGGAAAGAAATAGTTAGCAAAAGGCCTCAGACATGATGCATTTATTCAGCTATTACATATGCTAGATTTTTCCTGCCTTTGACTGCTCACTGGAGGTGGTGAGAAAAAAAAAGAAAAAGAGGATAAATGGGACTGGCAGTCTAACAAAGCTAACCCCCTCTCCCATCCCAACTATCTACATAGTAAAACCTGTACTAAGAACCATACCTTCTCCTCCCTTCTCTCCACACTAGACAGTAAGTGGGACAGTAAAAGTTAATTCCCCCACATTCCCAAACCACCTCCAATATACAAACCCTTCATTTTAAGCAACTAGGAATCCTCAAGGCTCCCAACACAGTGTTGAGAGCGTCACTTCACAAGTGAATCCTTTAAAACGCTTCACTATGCAACTGATTTTTGCTGGTAATGTATATAGCAAAACCTGTCTCTCAACACTAGTTTGGGGGTTTTGAGATTCCTCCCCTCCCTGCTTTTTCAAATTTCGCTGTGGCATCACAGAAGAGAATAGTAAGCCTGAGAATACCAGACAATCCCCTTCCTGTAAAAAAAGCCCAAGTCCTCAGTAAACCTTGTGCCTTATTTAGGCAAATGAATGATTGTGCTGCAAACCACAGTGAAACAGGAAGAGAGAGAACTGTGTTTGTTTAAACCACGCCAAACCCAACAGCAGGGGCCACTGCTGAAGGCTGAAATTATTACTAACACAGATTCCTGCACCACCACCTCCAGATTCAAAATGTAGACCTGTTTTTTAAAGGGAGGGAGCGGTGTTATTTCCCATAGTCACCAAGAGAAAAATGGCATCTTGCCCTACTCTTGACTAACAAAATGGAAATCTATGAAGCTCCCTAAAGTTTCCCCTGCCCCAGATTGGGCTTCCAAAATACCAACCACACACACTTTTCTTTCATAAGACTAGCTCCTTACATTTATCTAAGTGCTTCTCATCCAGAAGCATCTGAAATGTCTCTCTAGTCCTACAGAGTATACTCTGTGTGCTAACTCTTGCACCAATCCTCTGTGATCCTTAAAGAACCAAAGTCTCCGAGCACATTTTGAACAATGAGCTGGTTAGTAACTAATGCTCCCACCTGAATATTGCCAAAGAGGGGTTTCCTCCCTTGAAGATTTTCTTTTATTGCCTAGCTCAAAAAAGTATTTTATTCATGATTCCACAGCCAGAAGGGACCACTGGGTCTGACCTCTTGTATTTACACAAGCCATAGGACTTCCCCAAAACAATTCCTAGAGCAGGTCTTTTAGAAAAACATCTGCTTTTGATGGCTGTTATTTATGTAGCATCCAGAACGAAATACACGAGGCATCTCACAAACACAGTAAGAAAACAGGGCTCTGCCCCAAGATGTTTACAAATCCCCAAGTACAGTTACACACACACACACTACACTCACTATTGAAAGGCAATATCCATTTAAGAAAATGTACCAACACTACAACCAGGGTTGACACTCCTGCAAGAAGAAACAGGATCTCTCTCAATCACATGTGGTCAGGCCTTCAGCTTCACTTCTCATTAAAGATACAGCAGCACCAGTTACTGCTCTTGATTCTGTAAACTTTATATCTAGCAGCAGTTTCCCTTCCTCCCCACACCACATTGGGCACTGCTTCTGTATAGACAAAGGGAAGAATGCCACCTACTGAACCACCAGCATCACTTCCTGAAGCATCTACATGTTCCCTGGAAGCCCCTCAACAATTACTACTAACCAGGCCCAGTCCTGTTTATCTTATGAGATGACACCCCAGACTGCAAGCTATAAAATAATCAAGGGCTATAAAAAATGAGAGAAAACCTTCCCAGTTAACCACACACAATAGCAGGTAGTTTGTGCGAACAATCATTTATATGATAGGTATTACTGCTTTAATACAGATTTACATAACCCAGGAAATGACCTTAGAGGAAGAGTTACTATATTTTCGCACCAAGTACCAGATGTAATGCACTGGGATCAGACAACTGGTTGAAAAGGACATAGCAGCAACAGTGGTGTACAAAGCCTGCCCCTGTGGACTATCACCCCACAGCAAAACCAGTTTGTGTTTACTTCACATATTCCCCAATGTATTGAAGGCATTACCCCCTGAAAAATCAAAGTTCTAGGGGGGACTGAGAGGTCCGGTGTTAACACAACACATTGTCACATGGAATATCCAAGGTGGGCCCAAAGCTCGATACCTTTCTCAGTAGCACTTTCAACCCCATAGAGGCTGTAAGGACTTCACATTCTTCTCTGGTAAACCCACCACCAGATCCCTTTCCAAAGGGCCTTTGGGATAGTGAGGGGAAGGGGAATAGAATTTAAAGAGGAAGGTGGGGGTCACCAAAAGTAAATTTAAGAATATAACTAGAGTAAAATAGTCAGTATTGTAGGTACAGTATGTTTAACTGCCATACACTAGACTTGTTTTAAAGACAAATATAGCTCTTGCCTAAGATAGATTTGATGATATGAATGACATTTATCATGCAAGATTAAATAAAAGTTTTTTGCACACGGAGAATGGGATTATATTTGTGGGGAGTCTGTCTTAATCTGCACCCTCAGTATTAGAAGGCAACAGTCAATAGGTCAGTCTAACAAAAAAAGAAAACATTATCTCTCTTCTCTAATCTCTTTTAGAGCTGAGCCAATCACAAGACAGGCTAAGATAAATCAGAGGTTTTCAGATGCACTGCAGCAGACAGGGCTAACTGCTTTCTGAGTGTCACCTTGACACACATGAAAGTCTGAAAGGATACAAAGAAAAACCTACAATACGGACACAAGAATCACCTCACCTTTTCTGGTAGGGAGGATTTAATGTTACACCTACCTCACTTAATGGCAAGTGACTTTCTGCACCCACAACTATTAATCCAGACCTTGAAATTAAAAACCAACATAACTAAGGAGCAGCAGGCGGCTAAACCGCCCTCACACTTGTATTTTTTGTTATTTTCCCTCCCCTTCTTTGCCAAGAACTCCCATGTTTCCTTTTTATGCCTCTGTCCAGTTTAACTGTCTCAGGCAGGTAAGCAAATGTTCTTCAGTCCCCTGGCTCCTTGAATGCTATGTAGTGAATCTCTTCTGGCTTCCTTCCTCCCACAAGCTCAGCATATCACTGCTTCCACAAGCTGAACTTCCTCTTACATCCCCTTCCGTTCACCTTTACTCTCAGTAAGGAACAGTGTATGTTTCCAATGCCCACCCTTTGCTCCTTCTGGGCTTCAGAACCATGAACAGATCCCCTCAGCAGATTTCTTTAAAGAGGCTCATCTGAAATGGAGTATCAGTTACCAGGTACTATACCTCATTCACAATCACGGAGATTTATTTTCTCCACCTTCCTTTTTAATTATTGCCAATAATCATGAGTTCACCTCACATTAGCACAGAAACAATATACTTTAATGCATCCATGTTTACACAATCACCTGTAAAAAGGTTGCGACATGGCTTCAAACTAAACTGCAGCCTACAATTAACAATCTCACTGTCCAAAGACAGACAGTGTTTTTGTTTTCCTTATCAATAGTTTTATAAAAAACAGACGTGGATTCTGCTCCCTCAGACTGAAAGAGCCCTTCACACAACATAGGGCCTAAAATAAAGTTAGTCCATAAGCAAAACAAGCCTATTATGGTGAGCAAATAAAATGCTGTTTATTGTTTCGATGGCACTCAGTACTCTTGTATAGTAACAAGTGGACTTCCCTCTCTGCTAAGCCAGTGTTACTTACTACAGTACAGACAAGGTGAGTGAGAAACAACAACATTACTTATTACAAAACACTCTTTAAAAACAAATTTAATGCCTGAACTGGACTCTGGCCTGCATGCAATCTGGAGGAGAAAGGAGCATTACAGAATCATAGAACTGTAGGGCTAGAAGGGACCTCATGAGATCAAGTCCAGCCTCCTCCACGAGGCAGGACCAAGTAAACCTAGACCTTTCATAACCAGTGTTTTTCTAGCCTGTTCTTAAAAACCTCCAATGAGAGGATTCCCCAGCCTCCCTTGGAAGCCTATTCCAGTGCTTAACTATCCTTATAAGTGGAAAGTTTTCCTAACATCTAAGCTACCTCTCCATTGCTGCAGATTAAGCCCATTACTTCTCACCCTACCTTCAGCAGACATAGAGAACTGATCACTGTCCTCTTTAAAGCAGCCCTTAATTAAAAAAAAAAAAAAACTGTTACCAGGGTCTCAAGTCTAAACATCTCCAGTCTTTTAATTTCCACACAGATCAGGGCAGCTGAACCTTCTGTCATCTGTGCTGGTCTCCTCTAGACAGCCAGGTGGCCTCTCCGCCAAACCCTAGCCAGACCTGGGGCTCCGAGGACCGTCCTCCTCCCAGCCTGGCGGTCCCCATAGCAAAGCTGCACACCAGCGAGGGACCGCGACCCCCAGCAGCAGCCAACAATTAAAGCCTCTGAACTAACAAGCTCGCGGCGCAGTGACAGAGATCAAAGCACAGCGCGTGGCTGTCCGCACGCACGCAGCCCCTGCAGGTCAGACCCCCGCGAGCCCGGCCCGTCCGGCGGAGAGCCCCCGGCGAGTTCAGCGCGCGCAGCAGCCCGGCAGCGGGACAACCAGCGCGCGGACCCCACCAGCGCCGGGCCCAGGTGGCGGGGTACGTCACCTTGTCCTCAGGGAGTGTGGCCGCGCGACTCCCCTACGCCTCAGCTCCACCGCCGGTTGGGTGAACGATAGTGAGAATGGGACGCTCCAGCCTTCCCCACTCCTCCGCTACGTCACCGCGCAAAGGAGAGGAGTGGGGAGCGTCGCCGCTCATTGGCTGCCTGCCCTAGAACCAGGCCCCGCCCCCTTGCTACCGGCCAGCGCCGGCGGCGCAGAGAGGAGGAGCTGGGGCAAAGGAGCAGCGTGCATGTTGGGGGCGGGGCAGAGGGGAGGAGCTGGAGCAGGGCGGTGGGAAGGCGGGCAGGGAGCACGTGAGAGGCACGTGTGCGCGCGTTCTGACTGGGCCTCCCCAGCTCCAGCCCTTGTCCACGCAGTTCTGCTCTCTGTCTCCTCCCCAAGCCTGGGACCCACCCGACGCCAGCATGTCCTCGGCGGCTCTTAGCGTGGTCTGTGAGAGACTGGACTGCGACCCTCCCGCCAGAGGGCAGCAGGAGGAGCTGCTCGCCCCTCTGTAGCTGGAACCTGGGTCTCTCAGTGCGGCACTGGAAGGTGCTCAGATGCTGCGGTGGGCAGCCGAAGAACCTCTAGAACATACTGGAGCCTAGCCTTGGTGAAGCTGCATTTTCAGGAGAGGGGACTGCAGAAAATAAGAACGGCCATACTGGGTCAGACCAGACGTCCATCAAGCCCAGTATCCTGTTCTCTGACAGTGGCCAATGGCAGGTGCCCTAAAGGGAATGAACAGAGACAGGTTATCATCAAGTGATCCATGCCCTGTCACCCAATCCCAGCTTCTGGCAAACAGAGGCGAGGGACACCATTCCTGCCCATCCTGGCTAATAGCCATTGATGGACCTATCTTCCATGAATCTATCTAGCTCCCTTTTGAACCCCATTATAGTATTGGCCTTCACAACACCCTCTGGCAAGGAGTTCCAGAGGTTGACAGTGCGTTGCGTGAAAAAATACTTTCTTGTGTTTGTTTTAAACCTGCTACCTATTGATTTCATTTGGTGGCCCCTTGCTCTTGTATTATGAGAAGGAGTAATAACACTTCCTTATTTACTTCCTCTTTACCACTCATGATTTTATAGACCAGTGGTCTCCAAACTTTTTTGATCGCGCACCCCTATCAGTAAAATAATTTTGAGCACGCACCCCCAATATATGTATATATAAATTATATACATGTACTACTGTACTAATATATTATGTACATTATAAAACATACACAAAAATAGAAATTAAAAAAGATGAGATAAAGATGAAAAAACAATATTTTTAAAATAATATTTATTTTGTTTTATTTATTAATGGTACAAAAAACCTTTTTGCTCTCACTAAAAAAAATATTCATTATAATTTTTAGTGAGAGCAATGTGATTGAATATGCTTCATTATTTTTGAAAATCTTGGTTTAACACTTTGTGATACAGCGGTTCGAAGGTCTGGTTCTAAGTTCAGTTTATTTCGCACCTTGGTTTTAATGGCTGTCATAGCTGAAAAAGATGCCTCACAAAGATACGTAGATCCAAATGGAAGAAGTGCATCGTTGGCTGTGCTTACTAAATCATGATACTCATTTTTCAATCCCATCCACCAATTATGCAAAGATTTTTGTTGAAATTCGGCTAGTAAATTTCCATCTTCCCTGATGTCAATCAGTTGTTCTTGCAAACTAATCGGAAGGTGTTGCATTTTTATATTTTTAACAAATGGGTTCAAAACTCACTGAAACTCTTCATTTGGAAGATTTTTAAACAGGTTAGAAAATTCTGTTTCCAAGTTTTTTAAGTGTGCAGTTATGAGAGTTTTTATAGGTGACACACTTACATCATTTTCAGCAAGAAAATCACATAACGATGGAAACATTTCCAAACATCCGTTTTCAAAATGCTCTCTCCATAGCAGGAGTTTCTTTCGAAAGGCAGTTACTTTCTCACTCATTGTTAAAACGTCACCTTTACCTTAAAGCAGGGGTCTCAAACACGCGGCCCGCGGGCCGCATGCGGACCGGGAGCTCCTCCCGGCCCCGCCGCCCCACGTTTACCTGGCCAACCAGCACCGGGGGCAGGGCAGGCTCCCTGCTTGCCTGCCCTGCCGCCGCGTCGCACCAGGAAGCAGCTGGAACCTGGGGGAGGAGGGGCGCAGGGGGTGTGTGGCTGTTGCTTCAGGCACCGCCCCCAGCAGCTCCCATTGGCCACAGTTCCCCATTCCCGGCCAATGGGAACTGCTGGGGGCGGTGCCTGAAGCAACAGCCACACACACCGCTGCGCCCCTCCTCCCCCAGGTTCCAGCTGCTTCCTGGTGCGACGCGGCGGCAGGGCAGGCAAGCAGGGAGCCTGCCCTGCCCCCGGTGCTGGTTGGCCAGGTAAACGTGGGGCGGCGGGGCCGGGAGGAGCTCCCGGTCCGCATGCGGCCCGCGGGCCGCGTGTTTGAGACCCCTGCTTTAAGGTAAAGGTGACGTTTTAACAATGAGTGAGAAAGTAACTGNAGATTAAGTGTGTTTATTTTTTCAAAAAGATCTGCCAAGTAGCATACTACTGACAGCCACTTGTCATCACAGAAAAGGTCAGCAAATTTGGAACACTTGTCTTTTTGTAAAAGAAAAATGCGTAACTCATCTTTAAGTTCGACAACTCAATTAAGCACTTTGCCACGAGATAACCAGCGAACCTCACTCCCCATCTTATTACAAAGTATTGTAAAGATTCTACCATTTAAAGGTCTTGTTTTTATAAAATTAACCACATTGATGACATCCTGTAGCACTTTGTGCACTTCCGGCTCCAACTTCTTTGCTGCAATAGCTTGCCTATGAATGATGCAGTGAATGAATTTCACGTGTGGTGCTATCTCTGTAACCTTCCCCCAGAATCCTTTCTTTATTTCAGTCAAAGCAGCTGCTCCATCAGTGGTTACACTTACACAGTTTTCCCATAAAACATTGTTTTTATTAAAGAAGTCATTTACTGTTGAGAATATATCTTCTCCAGTACATCTTTCCTTTAGTGGCTCACAAAAAAGTAGTTCTTCATGTATTTCATTATTGAAACAGAATCTAGCAAATACCATAAGCTGAGACATGTTAGAAACATCTGTACTTTCATCCAACTGTATAGCAAACCTCCCACACTGCGTAATTTGTTCTAATATTTGTTCCTTCAAATCTTCAGCAATGTTTTCTGTATTTGCTGACAAAGGAATGCATTTTAGTTTGTCGCCATATTGTTTTCCGTGTATTATTTCATCCATTTTTACCGCGGCAGGAAGAAGTAGTGTTTCCCTAGTGGTATGCGGCTTTTTGTCTTTTGCTACTAAGGCCTGGTCTACACTACGATTTTAGTTCGAATTTAGCAGCGTTATACCGAATTAACCTTGTACCCGTCCACACAACGAGGCCATTTAATTCGATTTAAAGGGCTCTTAAAATCGGTTTCTGTACTCCTCTCCGACGAGGGGAGTAGCGCTGAATTCGACATTGCCGGTTCGAATTAGGGTTAGTGTGGACGGAATTCGAAGGTATTGGCCTCCGGGAGCTATCCCACAGTGCACCATTGTGACCGCTCTGGACAGCAATCGAAACTCGGATGCTCTGGGCAGTTGGACAGGAAAAGCCCCGCGAACTTTTGAATTTCATTTCCTGTCTGCCCAGCCTGGTGAGCACAGGTGACCACACAGAGCTGAACAGCACAGGTAGCCATGCAGTCCGAGAACCGCAAACGAGCACCAGCATGGACCACACGCGAGATACTGGATCTGATCGCCATATGGGGAGAGGATTCAGTGCTCGCAGAACTGCGTTCCAAGAGACGGAATGCAAAGATCTTTGACAAGATCTCCAAGGGGATGATGGAGAGAGGCCACAATCGGGACTCCATTCAGTGCCGTATAAAGGTGAAGGAGCTCCGACAGGCCTATCAGAAGACGAAGGAGGCCAACGGACGGTCCGGGGCAGAGCCGCAGACATGCCGCTTTTACGATGAGCTGCATGCAATTCTCGGAGGGGCCGCCACCACTACCCCACCCCTGAGCGTGGACTCCGAGGAGGGGTTAATGTCATCGTTGCATGACGAATCTGCGGACGGGGAAGAGGAGGAGGAGGAGGAGGACGAACTTGTGGAGAGCACACAGCACTCCATTCTCCCCGACAGCCAGGAGCTGTTTCTGACCCTGACCGAAGTGCCCTCCGAACCCTCCCAAGGCGGCATCGCAGACCCCCTGGAAGGGACCTCTGGTGAGTGTACCTTTTCAAATATATCAAACATGGTTTAAAACAAGTATTTGTTTAATGATTAATTTGCCCTGGGGACTTGGGATGCATTCGCGGCCAGTACAGCTACTGGAAAAGTCTGTTAACGTGTCTGGGGATGGAGTTGAAATCCTCCAGGGACATCTCCATGAAACTCTCCTGGAGGTACTCCAAAAGCTTTTCCAGAAGGTTTCTGGGCAGGGCAGCCTTATTCCGTCCTCCATGGTAGGACACTTGACCGCGCCATGCTAGCAGCAAGTAATCCGGTATCATTGCTTGACAAAGCTTGGCAGCGTATGGTCCCGGTGTTTGCTGGCATTCAAGCAACATCCGCTCTTTATCTTGCTGTGTTATCCTCAGGAGAGTGATATCGTTCAGGGTAACCTGTTTGAGATATGGGAATGTAATTAGGGGGACAGAGGTGGCCCCGTTCCTACTGGGCTGTTTGCCTGTAGCTGAAAAGAAATCTTTCCCTGCAGTTAGCCAAGCGGGCGGGGGGGAGGGGGTGGATAATGTCGCTGAGTTTTTCGCGTTTGGCTAGCAGGGGTCTTCCCTGATACCAGCCACGTGGTGGGGGGAGGGGTAACGCGATCATCCCACAGAAGTGGATGGGGGGGCTAGTTTGCGATCTGCATGGATCTTCCATGGTACCAGCCACGTGGTGGGGGGAGGGGGTCATCCCACAGAATTGAATGGGTGGGTGGGGGGTGGTTGTTATGTTATCTGATGCTGCACGGTAACAGGGAAACCGCAGCACGTAAAGGGCTTTGCTTGCTATGGGAAAGGAGGGCGCTGATTTAATGCAGAAGCAGCAGGACAATGGCTTACCATGGCTGCATACAAGCCGAAATCTGTTGCCCGGCCCTGCGTCTGCTGTGATCTCTAACACCAAAGCCGCGGGCACTCAATATAAGATGCAAAAAGCGACCTTGTACATTGCTATGTAATGTGAAAAGTGTTCACCGTGAAAGAGTATAAGCATTGTTCTATAAAATGTATCTTTTTACATACTTCTCTCCTTTTTTTCCCTCCTACTGCAGCTGCAAATTCTTCCATCCTCCCGCCCCCAGCACGAAGGCTCTCCCAGATAAGGAGGCGAAAGAGGCGCACCCGAGACGATATGTTCTCGGAAATAATGCAGTCGACCCGGGATGAGAGAGCTAATTTTAACGATTGGAAGGAGACTGTATTGAAATTCCGTCAAGAGGCCAGTGACCGTGAGGAGAAGAGGGACCAGCGGGAGGACATGAGGGACCAACGGGAGGAGAAAAGGGATGAACGTGAGGAGAGAAGGGACGAACGCGAGGAGAGGAGGGACGCCCGAGAGGAGAAGTGGCGGGATGCAACGCTGGGGCTGCTGCGTGATCAGACAGACATGCTCCGGCGTCTGGTGGAGCTCCAGGAACGGCAGCTGCCGGATTACCGGGTGCCGCTGCAGCCCCTCTATAACCGCCCTCCCCCCTCCCCAAGTCCCGTAGCCTCCTCACCCCGACGTGTAAGAACGCGGGGGGGGAAGCTCCGTGCAACCTGCCAGTCCACCCCATTAGAGAGCCCGAGCAAAAGGCTCTCATTATTTTGAATGTTGTTCCTGCCCTGTTCCTTCACTCCTACCCTCCTCCCAAACCCCACCCGGACTACCTGGTTATTTCTCTCCCTATGTTCATTACCCCCCGTTAATAAAAAGTTCTTGATTTGTAATTTGAAAACGACACTGACTTTATTTTTTTTTAAATAAAACTGGGATCGAAGGGGGAAGGGGGAAGGGTGGGTTGCTTACAGGGAATGAGTGAATCAAGTGGGCGGGTTTTCAACAGGGACAAACAAACAGAACTTTCACACAGGAGCCTGGGCAGCACTGAAACTTGTTTTCAGAGCTTCTCTGATGCGCACCGCTTCCTGGTGTGCTCTTCTAATCGCCCTGGTGTCTGGCTGCGCGTAATCAGCGGCCAGGCGGTTTGCCTCAGCCTCCCACCCCGCCATAAAGGTCTCCCCCTTGCTCTCACAGAGATTGTGGAGCACACAGCAAGCTGCAATAGCAATGGGGATGTTGGTTTGGCTGAGGTCCGAGCGAGTCAGTAACGAGCGCCAGCGACCTTTTAAACGTCCAAAGGCACACTCTACCACCATCCTGCACTTGCTCAGCCTGTAGTTGAACCGCTCCTGACTACTGTCCAGGCTGCCTGTGTATGGCTTCATGAGCCACGGCATTAAGGGGTAGGCTGGGTCCCCAAGGATAACGATGGGCATCTCAACATCCCCAATGGTAATTTTCCGGTCTGGAAAGTAAATCCCTTGTTGCAGCCGTTTAAACAGACTAGTGTTCCTGAAGACGCGGGCGTCATGAACCCTTCCCGGCCATCCCACGTTGATGTTGGTGAAACGTCCCTTGTGATCCACCATTGCTTGCAGCACCATAGAAAAGTACCCCTTGCGGTTTATGTACTGGCTGCCCTGGTGCTCCGGTGCCAAGATCGGGATATGGGTTCCATCTATCGCCCCACCACAGTTAGGGAATCCCATTGCAGCAAAGCCATCCACAATGAGCTGCACATTTCCCAGCGTCACTACCTTTTTTAGCAGCAGCTCAACGATTGCTTTGGCTACTTGCATGACAGCAGCCCCCACGGTAGATTTTCCCACTCCGAACTGATTACCGACTGACCGGTAGCTGTCCGGTGTTGCAAGCTTCCACAGGGCTATCGCCACTCGCTTCTCAACTGTGAGGGCTGCTCTCATCTTGGTGTTCTGGCGCGTCAGGGCAGGGGAAAGCAAGTCACAAAGTTCCAGGAAAGTGCCCTTACGCATGCGAAAGTTTCGCAGCCACTGGGAATCGTCCCACACCTGCAGCACTATGCGGTCCCACCAGTCAGTGCTTGTTTCCCGGGCCCAGAATCGGCGTTCCACAGCAAGAAGCTGCCCCATTGCCAACATGATCTCCAAAGCGCCGGGGCCCGTGGCGCGAGACAATTCTGTGTCCATGTCCATGTCCGCATCACTCTCGTCGCCGCGCTGCCGTAGCCGCCTCCTCCTCGCCTGGCTTTTCTGGTCCTGGTTGAGCATAAACTGCACTATAATGCGCGTGGTGTTTACAATGTTCATGACTGCAAACTTGAGCTGAGCGGGATCCATCCTTGCCGAGGTACGGCGTCCGCTCAGTTCAACAAGGAAAAAAGGCGCGAAATGGTTGTCTTCCGTTGTTTTCACGTAGGGAGGGGGAGGATGTTCCCAGAACCGCCCGCGACAATGTTTTTTGTCCCATCAGGCATTGGGATATCGACCCAGAATTCCAATGGGCGGGGGGGACTGCGGGAACTCTGGGATAGCTATGGGATAGCTACCCACAGTGCAACGCTCTGGAATTCGACGCTAGTCTTTCTGCATGGACGCGCACCGCCGAATTAATCCGCTTACTGTGGCCGCGTACAATCGAATTTAAACAATCGGTTTCATAAAATCGAATTCCGTAAATTCGGACTAATCCCGTAGTGTAGACGTACCCTAAGTAAGAAACCTCAAAAGAAGCTTCTAAAAATTTATCATTAAGTTTAGTGAAATTTTCTAAAGTACTGGATTGAGTATCGCATGACTTTAAACATCGCTGAAAAAATTGTAGAGGTTTGTCTTCATGTTCTGGATGCTTAGTTTTTAAATGTCTTGCTAATTGTGATGGCTTCATACTATCATTAGCTAATATCTCAAGGCACAATACAGGTCTGTCTCATCTTACGCTGGGGTTACATTCCACGGTCAGCGCGTACAGCGAAAACCGCGTATAGTCAAAATTACATTGAGTGTAATGGCGGGCAGAATCGCCCGCACTACAGAAACAGTATTTAAATTGTTATTTTTCTCTTTTTTTTGTTTTTTTCTTGTTTTTGCCAACCGCATAAAGCTGAAATCGCACATGTTAAATGTGCCTAAGATGCGACAGACCTGTATACACTTAGGGCAAGGTTCATCGTTAACGATAGTGGATGTAAATCCATATTTGAAATAGTCTTCTTGATAATTTCGAATTTTTTTGGCTGTCTTCTTGTCAGATCTGATTAGATCATCATTGTTTTTACCTCGTAATGTGGCTGATGAAGAGCTCGTACTAGGAATAGGAGAACTGTCAGCTCTGCCATTTTCTTGTTGTTGGCTTGTGCTCGCATTATTAGTATTATCTTCAATCCGCGGTTTCTTTGCAGGAATATTTTTAAGCCACTTGTCCATTTTGTGAGGGTTAGTTTAGTTAAAACTATATAATATAATCTCTAAATCGACTTAACCGGGCACACGTAAACTGCAATACGTTGCAATATGCTGAAAGCGAACGAACGAGGGAGGGCACCACTGTCAACCCCTCTGTGTTGTGGAACTCCCACTCTTCCCTCAGGATACCTCACAGGGCCAGCTCCAGGCACCAGCATAGGAAGCACGTGCCTGGGGCAGCACCCTGTAAGGAGCGGCATTCTGGCCAATCTTAGGGCGGAGCTCCTCTGGCCGCCTTTTTTTTTTTCCCCCTCCGGCAGCGCTCCTCCGGCCGCACCACCCTGTTTGTTCCCGTGGCGCACCTCCGGCCACACCGCCCTGTTTGTTCCCGTGGCGCTCCTCCGGCCGCGCCACCCTGTTTGCTCCCGCAGCTCTCCTCCGGCCGTGCCACCCTGTTAGCTAGGGCAGCGCGGCCTGAGGAGCGCTGCGGGAACAAACAGGGCAGTGCGACAGGGCGCTGCTGGAGCTAACAGAGCGGCATGGCCCGAGGAACACTGCGGGAGCTAACAGGGTGGCGCGGCCGGAGGAACGCCGCGGGAGCTAACAGGGCGGCGCGGCTGGAGGAACGCCGCGGGAGCTAACAGGGCGGCGCAGCTGAAGGAACGCCGCGGGAGCTAACAGGGCGGCGCGGCTGGAGGAACACCGCGGGAGCTAACAGGGTGGCGCGGCTGGAGGAACGCTGCGGGAGCTAACAGGGTGGCGCGGCCGGAGGAACGCTGCGGGAGCTAACAGGGTGGCGCGGCCAGAGGAACGCCGCGGGAGCTAACAGGGCGGCGCGGCCAGAGGAATGCCGCGGGAGCTAACAGGGCGACGCGGCCGGAGGAATGCCGCGGGAGCTAACAGGGCGGCGCGGCCCAAGGAGTGCTGCAGGAACAAACAGGGCGGCACGGCAGGGCACTGCCGGAGCTAACAGAGCGGCGCGGCCCAAGGAGCGCCGCGCCGCCCTGTTTGCTCCGGTGGCACTCCTCCGGCCGCGCCGCCCTGTTTGCTCCCGCGGCGCTCCTCCGGCCGCGGCCCCCAATGGATGGTCTTGTGCACCCCCTGGGGTGCACACACCCCACTTTGGAGACCACTGTTATAGACCTCTATCATATCCCCCCTTAGTCGCCTCTTTTCCAAGCTGAAAAGTCCCAGTCTTATTAATCTCTCCTCATATGGAAGCCGTTATATACCCCTAATAATTTTTATTGCCCTTTTCTGAACCTTTTCCAATTCTAATATATCTTTTTTGAGATGGGGCGACCACATCTGCACACAGTATTCAAGGTGTGGGCATACCATGGATTTATATAGAGGCAATATGATATTTTCGGTCTTATTAGCTATCCCTTTCTTGATGATTCCCAACATTCTGTTCGCTTTTTTGACTGCTGCTGCACATTGAGTGGATGATTTCAGAGAACTAGACACAATGACTCCAAGATCTCTTTCTTTAGTGGTAATAGCTAATTTAGACCCCATCATTGTATATGTATAGTTAGGATTATGTTTTCCAATGTGCATTACTTTGCATTTATCACCATTAAATTTCATCTGCCATTTTGTTGCCCAGTCACCCAGTTTTGTGAGATCCTTTTGTAGCTCTTCGCAGTCTGCGTGGGACTTAACTATCTTGAGTAGTTTTGTATCATCTGAAAATTTTGCCACCTCACGGTTTACCCCTTTTTCCAGATCATTTATGAATATGTTAAATAGGACTGGGCCCAGTACAGATCCCTGGGGGACACCACTATTTACCTCTCTCCGTTCTGAAAATTGACCATTTATTCCTATCCATTGTTTCCTATCTTTTAACCAGTTACCAAGCCATGAGAGAACCTTCCCTCTCATCCCATGACTGCTTATTTTGCTTAAGAGCCTTTGGTGAGGGACCTTGTCAAAGGCTTTCTGAAAATCTAAATACACTATATCCACTGGATCTCCTTTGTCCGCATGCTTGTTTACCCCCTCAAATAATTCTAGTAGATTGGTGAGGCATGATTTCCCTTTACAAAAACCATGTTAACTATTTCCCAACAAATTATGTTAATCTATGTGTCTGACAATTTTGTTCTTTACGATAGTTTCAACCAATTTGCCCGGTACTGAAGTGAGGCTTACTGGCCTGTAGTTGCCAGGGTCACCTCTGGAGCCCTTTTTAAAAATTGGCGTCACATTAGCTACCCTCCAGTCATTTGGTACAGAAGCTTATTTAAATGATACGTTACAGATGACAGTTAGTCGTCCTGTAATTTCACATTTGAGTTCCTTCAGAACTCTTGGGTGAATACCATCAGGTCCTGGAGACTTCTTACTGTTTAGTTTATCAATTGGTTCCAAAACCTCCTCTAATGACACCTCAATTTGGGACAGTTCCTCAGATCTGTCACCCAAAAAGAATGGCTCAGGTTTGGGCATCTCCCTCACATCCTCAACAGTGAAGACCGATGCAAAGAATTCATTTAGTTTCTCTGCAATGGCCTTATCGTCTTTGAATGCTCCTTTAGCATCTCGATCGTCCAGTGGCCCCACTGGTTGTTTAGCAGGCTTTCTGCTTCTGATGTATTTAACAAAATTTTTGCTATTACTTTTGGAGTCTTTGGCTAGCTGTTCTTCAAATTCTTTTTTGGTCTTTCTAATTATATTTTTATACTTCATTTGCCAGAGTTTATGCTCTTTTCTATTTTCCTCATTAGGATTTATCTTCCACTTTTTAAAGGATGCCTTTTTGCCTCTCACTGCTTCTTTTACTTTGTTGTTTAACCATGGTGGCTCTTTTTTGGTTCTCTTACTGTGTTTTTTAAATTGGGCTATACATTTAAGTTGAGCCTCTATTATGGTGTCTTTAAAAAGTTTCCACATAGCTTGCAGGGATTTTACTTTTGGTACTGTACCTTTTAATTTCTGTTTCACTAACCTCATTTTTGTGTAGTTCTCCTTTCTGAAATTAAATGCTACAGTGTTGTGCCGCTGTGGAGTTTTCCCCACCGCAGGGATTTTAAATTTAATTATATTATGGTCATTATTACCAAGCAGTCCAGCTATATTCACCTCTTGGACCTGATCCTGTGCTCCACTTAGGACTAAATCAAGAATTGCCTCTCCTCTTGTGGGTTCCAGGACTAGCTGCTCCAAGAAGCAGTCATTTAAGGTGTCAAGAAACTATCTCAGCATCCCTTTCTGAGGTGATATGTACCCAGTCAATATGGGGATAGTTGAAATCTCCCATTATTATTATTGAGTTTTTTATTTTAATAGGCTCTCTAATCTCCCTGAGCATTTCAGAGTCACTAACACCATCCTGGTCAGGTGGTCTGTAATATAGCCCTACTGCGATATTCTTATTTTTCAAGCATGGAATTACTATCCATAGAGATTCTATAGTACAATTTAGTTCATTTAAGATTTTTACTTCATTTGATTCTATGCTTTCTTTCACATATAGTGCCACTCCCCCACCAGCACGACCTGTTCTGTTCTTCCAATATATTTTGTACCCTGGTATTACTGTGTCCCATTGATTATCCTAATTCCACCAGGTTTCTGTGATGACTATTATATCAATATCCTCATTTAATACTAGACACTCTAGTTCACCCATCTTACTATTTAGACTTCTAGCATTGGTATATAAGCATTTTAAAAACATGTCATTTTTTGGCTGTCCCCTATTGCATGACGTAATTGAATGGGACTTTTTTTCATTTGACTGTTTCTCATCAGATCCTCCCTGTATTTTATCATTTTCCATCCTCTCCTCCTTATTAGGACATAGGGAATCTCCATTTATAGATCCTCCCCAAAGGGATGTCCGAACCACATGCTCCTCCGCACCTCTTGGCTTTCCCCCAGCCCTTAGTTTAAAAACTGTTCTACGACATGGCACGTTAAACACCAACATTTTGCCAAAAACCCTCCCTCCCACCCCCCATGGCTGAATATAAAGATGGTGGCCTGCACGCACTGAGGGTGTACAATACTGCTATAGGCTATGGTGATGTGTGCATTACCAACCATTCTGGATAGATTAGATGGCACCTCGCAAACTGAGTGCTCAAATGGCACCTACATCATAATCCCCCCCATCACACACACACACACACACACACACGCACACACACACACACACACACACACTCTCTCTCTCTCTCTCTCTCTCTTCATAATCTGATCCCAGGAAAGCACCACTCCTTTTAGCACAGCTTAAAAAACCAAGGTTGGCAGGAGTCCCAGGCCCAGGGGAGCCTGCCTGCAGTTTACATTGTCCTTCTAAAGGAAAATGATTGTGTAGCAAGTACCTCACCCGGTGCTTGGGTTTAATACAAAGGCTTTCCACAGCTATATCTGTTTCAAGCAGATTTACAAAACCTCAGCTAGGCATTTCAAAAGGAGGCAGAGTTCCTGTCAACTTCTCAGACTTTCCACCTTTAGAGACAGCTTTTCATACCAACTACTTACTATGTTGTAGGTGTTCTGCTACCGCGTATTTCATTAAGAAAATATTTCTAATTCATTAGCAAGAATGTTCATAATTAACTGACCAGTAATGTAGATTAAATTAGAAATGGTCCTGGAGAAGTCCAATTCCAATCGTTGCCCAGAATTCTAACACTTGGTGGATTCAAATCTGTGATCTTGGTTCATACATACATATCTGTTTAAAACAGACTGATGCAAACAATATGAAATAATTTGATTCACTGGAAAATTCCAGCCACAAATGATCTTTAGTAACCTTTACTTGTCTGTGTGTCAGTGGTTATACTTTCACGGTGAAAAGGGGGAAGGGAAGGAATGTCCATACAAGGAGAACTAATCTCTCTCTTTCATCCATGAATTGTTACTTATCTCCTTCCTATTTCAAGTATGATGGTTTCAAGTTCACAGTCTAAGTTAACCAAGCAGTCACGTGTTCTTCACTTGTGCTTTATCAATGCAGTCATGAGAAACACTTTTAAAAAGCTGTACAACTCCACTGAGCTGGATTGTTCAAACTTTGCTTAAGTAGCCTCTGGAACTCTGAGTACAGCCCTGAGTGAAAAGAACTTGTACTGATTCAGGTTACAATATATAAAGGGTTACAATGTTAACCCACTACCCATCTTCGCCTCATCTACATTTAGGGTGACCAGACAGCAAGTGTGAAAAATCGGGACAGGGTGTGGGGGGTAATAGGAGCCTATATAAGGCAAAGCCCCAGTTATCGGGACTGTCCCTATAAAATCAGGACATCTGGTCACCCTATCTACATTAGGGAAATTTTGTAATTTCCACCATTTAGCACCCACTCAGTCCCACAGACGTTAGCAACCAGGTTTCTGTCGCAACAGATTTTAACACCTTCCCACTAGTTAGACATACTGAGGCTTCCACTGTTCCTAACACTGGTGGAGATTAACTAGTGGGAAAATTTCTTTATGGTCAACAAAGCGTCTACATGAAATTAGTAAATCATCAGGAAAACCATGCTGGGGGATGATGTACCTTTAACAGGAAGATGGAGCTAACCCACTCACTCCCCGCATAGGAACTTTTTTTGTTATGCCCATAATTGGAGACAAAAGACAGACACAGTCACATCTTTATTAGAACATCTTGAAAATATTCTCCAAGGTCACAGAGGGAAACGGGAGAGACATACAAACATACATACAAGCATTTTGAAAAATCAAAAGGTAGGATTTTCCATTGTTCATGGCGTATATTTCTCCATGGAAATCTGGGATACAGGACTCTGCAGAATAAGACAACTGCATAAGAGTATTTTACTGCTGTCAGAAGTGGGGCAGTGTGTCAATAGTCCAACCATCATATTAAATATATTGGTCAGAGGGAATCAGACTTTTCCTCTCTTCCTTCTAGGATCTTGTTAATTAAGGTCTGTAAAGTGCTTTGAGATTATTGGTGGAAGCCACCTTAAAGGTATCTTGTTTTACCAAGCATAAAGTTTGTGCCTAAATTAAAGCATTTCATTTAACCTAAAAATAACACTTAATGCTCAGTTTTCAGAATGGACAAAAAACTCATTGTCCACCTCTTTTCTCTTACCTTCCTTATTTCTAAATAGTTAAAAAAATATACCAAACAAACCCCCAAACATCAAGAACATGGACACAGAGTTTTTCCCTTTTGCTTTTATCCCTGTTTCTGAGTATAGCATGAAGGAGGTTTATATTCATTTCCCTGCCTCATCACATGACAAACTCCATCTGAACCTGTGAAATAGAAAGTGTTTCTAAGCAATCATACAAGCAGAAGGATTGGATCTTCTCAGACTCCTGAAATTTAAGCTAGTGAGTGATAGTTCCCTCTTCCCCACTGGTGGGAGAACTTTAAGGTTCCACAAGGACTCCTCATTGTTGTTTTAAAAACCAAGTGCATCCAAGCAGCACTCTGTGCCCATGCTTCAGTACATTCCTAGGAGATGGCAATAGAAGCAAATAAATGTTCTCTAGTAGGGTTGCTTACCAGTCCTCCCCTCAATCCCTTTTACATTTTTCCTTCATCAGTACATCAAATGAAGTAGAAAATGAGAAAATTCCCCCTCTTACCTACCTTCCCCATCTTTTTTAAAGAGAAGTGGGTGTGACGTTGCACTCCATATATTTTATGAAAATATGTTTATAAGTGTGAATATGATGTAACTGGAATATGCTTCATGCAAAAGGTCTCTTGTCAGTATCATTACAAAGTTTATAATCTACTGAGTGTGTTCATCCTATTTGTATGAATGTATCATTCTTGTATCTAAAACTAGAAATATGAAGTATTACTCTGAGGTCCTATTGTAATTATGCAAAGTGTGGGCCATTAATGGTGGCTTAGGATCTCGATGGCTCCCATTAACTAGAACAATTGGTTGTAAATGACACTGTTTACTTGTAAGCCTTCCTGTGTTCCTGTGAGTCAGGCTGGAAGTAATGGAGGCTTGGGGGTCTCACAGGGCAAGTGACCATGTCACCTGGTCCTGGAATCCATCTTAAACCTGGTGCTTTTCCATTTAGAAGGAGGGGTGGGGTGGGGACCCAGAGAGACAAAAGATTCCTGCCTTGTGCCAAAGCTATAAACGGAGTGGAACAGAATAAAGGGGGCTGCAGTCATGAGAAAACCCCTGGTTACCACCTGAGCTGGAATTAACAAGAACTGTACCAGGGGAAAGGATTGGGCCCAGAGTAGGAAGGAGTCTAGTCTGTGAAAGAAGCTTAGTGGAACATCTCTGAGGGTGAGATATTATCTGTAATCAGTTTCTTAATGTATTAGGCTTAGACTTGCGTGTTTTGTTTTATTTTGCTTGGTAACTTACTTTGTTCTGGCTGTTATTACTTGAAACCACTTAAATCCTACTTTTATACTTAATAAAATCACTTTTGTTTATTAACAAACCCAGAGTAAGTGATTAATACCTGGGGGAGCAAACAGCTGTGCATATCTCTCTATCAGTGTTATAGAGGGCGGACAATTTATAAGTTTACCCTGTATAAGCTTTATACAGAGTAAAATGGATTTATTTGGGGTTTGGATCCCATTGGGAACTGGGTGTCTGGGTGCTGGAGATAAGTGACTTGCTGAGCAGTTTTTCGTTAAAAGTCTGCAGCTTTGGGGGTGTGGACCAGACCAAGGTCTGTGTTGCAGCAGACTAGTGTGTCTGGCTCAACAAGGCAGGGTTCTGGAGTCCTAAGCTGGCAGTGGAAAACGGGCTCATAGGTAATTTCAGCACATCAGGTGACAGTCCCAAGGGGGTCTCTGTGACCGAACCCATCACAGTGGGAATGTCATGCCCTCCTGTACACGAGCTGTTTCCCCAATTTATGCACTTTTCTTCATTGATCCAAGTTGTTACATTGCTTCATCAATTGCCTAATTTCCTCTGTTTCTCACAGAATATTTTGCAATCTTGACTCATTAACTCTACTGAGAGCATTGCCTCACTTATTTCCTAATTGCTATAGTTTCTCAGTGATCCTGTCTGTAACACTACATCATCGTTACCATTATTTCACATAGGACAATGTTACTTTACACTTGTTACCTGTTTTGATGTTGCATTTGTAACAAACAAACAAACAAAAATGTAAAGACTTTTTAAAAGGGCACTAAGATTAGCCATGTAATGGAAAGCTGGTTACAACCCTAGCTACAAAGAGGCTGCCATCTTTGTATAATGAGGAAAATGGTTTGAATGGAAAGCTGAAGCTAAACCTCAATGAAGGCAATTGCTGGCTTAAAAAAAAGCCTAGTAGAGAAGTGACAGCACAAGGATGCCCATCATCTCAACCTAACCCTAAGATCTTAAAACTGTACTTTGTAGTGAAGAACTAAGGTTAGTTCCAGCAAGTACCAGATCATTTAGAATTATTGACTTGTCTTCACAAATCTTATTTATTTTTTAACCCTTTGGTTCCAGGTTTCACAGTTCCTCCTATAGTAGTGCCAAGATTCTGCATGTGGGACCAGCATTATCTCTGCTCCTCTGTACTGTAAGGTTAGGTCTAGAGTTCCCAAAATAATTGACAACAGATTCAGATCAGGAAATTCCTTTTTAAGAACAGACAGAAGCAGCAGGAGGAATTAAACTCAGGATTCCAAAAATAATCTAAAGTAGCAACTCCACTGGTTTTGCTAGCAGAGGGGGCAATTATACACATACAAGCCCTCAACTGTCTGCAGAGGGCAGCAGTATCCTGAAAACAAACACCACATCACACATTGCATTTGAACTCAATTCACCTCACCAAGAAGAGTGAAGTGCTACTACCTGCCAACTGTCTGCTGACCTCCACACAAAGCTATTTAACAAAAGCAGGAGTTTTACTGGGAAGAAACCAAATAGTTGAGTTACTGAATATTAGCAAATAGGAGACATCTGAGCCAACTGTCACTGCCATGACCCCTCTAGTGAACCATAAAAAGGAAACTTGCATTGTTTTCCAATGGGTGAATAATCCCTCCCTTTTCTCTACAATTTTCAAAGTAATAGGATCAACCCCGCCAGTCTGGCTGATGAACTGGACTTTTAAATGTGGAAAACTATTATTATTATTTTGCCCTATAGTCTACACACAGCAAGAAGGCCCTCCTGTGAGTCTGACCACACATCAGACCGTGAAAGCTACTGCATCTAAAATCCAGGCACAGGGCAGACTTGCTGGTTGACTGTGCCAAGTTCAGCTCAGTTTTCTGAAACTATTCTTCACCCTCTGCATACAACATGCATTCTCTCTGTCAGGGGCAGAAGAAGTTTCTCAAAGCTCCCAACAACATTAAACTATTATCGTCATCCTCTTTGGGACATCAGCTCAAAGCATTCTAGGATCTATGGTGTAGTGTATTTTACTGCTTACTAAATGGCATTACAGAAATTATCTCCCTCAGATAAAGCTGCTCTGAGCTTGTTCAATTAGGAATATGTCAAGTTAAGCTGTGTAAAGAATCATTTAAAAGTGGCGCCAGAGATACCAGTTCCAGAACAAGCTGGTCTTCCAGAAGCCCAAGTGAGAAAAAGGACCTATTCTAGACTGTCTTGCACCTTGTATAATCATGTACAGCTGTGCAACCTGAGTGCAAAAGACTACCACACAAAACACTATAAAAGAAAGTGAGGCCCTGAGTGTCTATATTCAGCTATCACTGCATACTCAATGCTAATTGTGTTGGTACCAGCAGTTATAGTGAGCTCTACTGCTGACAGTGGAATGCATACAGGAATCTTGTTACTGAGAGAGAGAGAGGAAATATCCAAGGGAAGGAAATATCTTCATAAGGCCATGGAGAATTGACCCTTCGTTGTAAATATAGGAAGGAAAAAGTGTTCAGTGTTAAAAGTCAGTCACTTCCCCTTTCTCATCTCATTTTAATCCCTACACAGATAGACAATGTATTTGGAAAGTAGTTCCCGGGAGCAGACTTTTATAAATCCACCCCCACCAGTGTTGTGGCTGTTTCTATGGTGATGCTGCTGCAAAGCCTGTTATTCTCCTTCCTGTGAGTGCCTTCACCAGATTTACTATGAAGCAAGAGAGTCCTGCATGTGAAACTTTTATTTCACTTCCTCATTAACTTTCCCTCCTCTCTGCTTACAGCCATTTTCTCCCTGTTCCTTCCTATCCCCTCACCCTTACTTTTGAAATATCTGGCCAGAAAGGGAACCTAGCACCAATCAGGTGTGTATTAAATATGTGGGTGTTCGACTTAGGGCTGGTCCACACTAGGGGCGAGGATCGAAATAAGATACGCGACTTCAGCTACGAGAATAGCGTAGCTGAAGTCGAAGTATCTTATTTCGAATTACCTGGCACTTACCTCGCGTCCTCGCAGCGCGGGATCGACGTCCGCGGCTCCCCCGTCGACTCCGCTAACTCCGCTCGCCCTGCTGGAGTTACGGAGTCGATGTGAGCGCGTTCGGGGATCGATGTATCGCGTCCAGACGAGACGCGATACATCGATCCCCGCTACATCGATTTCTACCCGCCGATCCAGGCGGGTAGTGTGGACCTAGCCTTACACTGTGTTCTCTGCTCAGACCTATCTGATTCAGGCACGGTGAGGACTGCTGCCGACTAGAAAAGCCATGGAAGAGGAGATAGCACCAACTTTATTGTGACATTACACTCCATATTCTTCATAGAAATCGTGTTATGATATGAATATGGCATAACTAAGATATGTTTTATGCAAGATGGGTCATTTGAGATATAATTGGAAAAGTTATGATGTACTGAATGTGATTATCCAATTTGTATGCATGTATCATTTTTGTATCTAAAGTTAGGAATATTGACTATGTAACAATTGCAACTGTGAATGTACTTGGGAAACACCCACCAGACAGCAGGCCATCACCCTTGATGGGCCATTAGGAAGAGAACAATAGAACTTTGAAAATGCTAATCTCCCTCCTTCCTGAGACGTTTACTGGGATTCTGCATTGACACAGCAGCAGAGGTGAAAGTAAGCCGGTATGCCCCGGTACAATGTACCGGCAAGCAGCAGCAGCAGCGAGTTATATGGGCTTGTGGCTCCAGCAATATTGAGGGTCCGGGGGCCCGGCTCCACCAATGTTCGGGGCCGGGTCTCCCGCCTCGCCCCACCTGCTGCCCCCTCGCGCCTCTCCTGAGTGTCCCCCGGCCCACCTTTGCTGCCCCCGTGCACCTCCCTGGGTCCCGGAGCAGAGCGTCTCTGTCTCTCCCCTGGAGCTCCATGCTGCCTGCCTGCATTAACTGCCGCCGCAGGGTCCTAGTGCCCCCCCTCCACTACTGCCAGAGCAGGCTGCCCTTCCCTCTCAGACCCTTTCATTTTCCGGTGGGACCCTCCACCAGTACAGCCGCCCCCCCACGCCCACAGTCACCGCTCTTGCCCCACGCTGGGCAAGGGGCAGCCCCATCCCCCACCCCCAGTGAGGCTACAGTGAGGGGCAGCAGCAGGGGAGGAGGAGCGCATGTGATGGCAGCCCCCCCGGCATGGCACCCACCACGGGGGAGGCGAGGGAGATTCCTGCACCTGAGAGGGGCCCTAGGAGCACGTGCAATGACAGTGGTGGGGGCGAGTGTGTTGCCCGGGGGGGAGAAGGGGGTCCCTACCCCAGAGCTCGCTGCTGCCGGCGGGAAGAGGGCTGGGGGGAGTCGTCCTCTCTGGCTCCAGTCCCAGGGCAGCCTGCCTGCACCCCAAACTCATCCCCATCCCTGCCCCACCCCAGAGCCCGCACCCCCAGCCAGAGCCCTCATCCCCCTGCACCCCAACCCTCTGTCCTAGCCTGAGCCTCTCCAACACCCCAAACCCCTCATCCCCAGCCCCAGCCAGAGCCCTCATCCCCATGCACCCTAACCCTCTGCCTCAGTCCTGAGCCCCCTCCCACACCCAAAATCCCTCATCCCCAGCCACACCCCAAATCCACCCCCAGCCTCACCCCACAGCCCTCACCCCTGCACCCCCTCTTATCCCCAATCTTCCTCCCAGAACCTGCACCCCCTCCCTCCGCACCCCCTCCCATCCCCAAACTCCCTCCCAGAGCCCGCACCCCTCCTGCACCCCAATCCCCTGCCCCAGCCCAGGGCCTGCACCCCAGACCTCCTCCCCCACCCAAACTCCCTCCCAGAGCCTTGGGCAGGTGGGGGGTGGAGTTTGGGCAGGGGCAGGTTCTGGGCACCACCAAAATTTCTACAAACCTGCCACCCCTGCCGGCAAGAGCTGGTGCGCCATACCAGGGTGGACCGGCTTCCTCAGGCAGCAATTTAAAGGACAGGAGCCCAGGGCCCTTTAAATTGCCGCCAGAGCCCCGCTGCCAGAGCCCTGGGGTATTGGCGGTGCAGCTCCGGTGGCGATTTAAAGGGCCCAGGGCTCCTGCCACCGCTACCGCCCCGGGCCCTTTAAATCGCTGCTGGAGCCCCACTGCCGCTACCCCAGGGCTCCAGGGACAATTTAAAAGGCCTGGGACGGTAGAGGCAGTGGGAGCCCCGGGCCCTTTAAATAGCCCCCAGAGCCTGCCAGAGCCCTGGGGTAGCGACGGCAGGGCTCCGGTGGCTATTTAAAGAGTTCGGGGCTCCCGCTGCCTCTACCACCTCGGGCCCTTTAAATAGCCGCCAGAGCCCTGCTGCCGCTACCCCAGGGCTCCAGCAGCAGGGCTCCGTAGACAATTTAAAGGGCCCTGGAGGGTAGCGGCAGTCAGAGCCCCAGGGCTCCGTCTGCAATTTAAAGGGCCCGGGGCTCCACTGCGGTAGCGGCAGCTAGAGCCCCGGGCCCTTTAAATCACCCCCGAACCTCAGGGCTCCCAGCCACCTCTGCAGCTGGGAGCTCAGGGGGTGATTTAAAGGGCTCAGGGCTCCCAGCTGCTGCTACCACAGCCCTAGCCTCAGGCCCTTTAAATCCTGATTTAAAGGCCCCGCCTCTTCTGGTGGAGGCCCCGCCCCTCCTCAGGACTCCGGAGTACTGGCAAGTCCTTTATGTTACTTTCACCCCTGCACAGCAGGGTCAGGTGACCGTGTCACCCGGTACTGGACAATGTCTTAACTTGCTGGTACTTTTCCACTGTAGGGGGATGGGGATCAAACAAAGGATTTCCGCCTTAGGTAAATCCTTTTTAAGGCTGGGGAGGGGGTTAAGCTTGACTCTCCTCCATTGCCTGCGCAGGAAGGAAGACTGCTAAAAACACCTGCAGGGAAAGGCAGTGTTGAGTCCAGGCTGAGACAGGGGTCCAGTCTGTAAAGAGAAATAACTGGAACTCTAAGCTACAGAAACTCTGCAACTTGCCTAAAACAACATTGAGGGTGAGAAATTACATTTTGTAACCTGTTTCCTGAGTGTATTAAGCGTAGTTTGCGTGTTTTCTTTTATTTGTTCAGTAATCTGCTTTGTTCTGTTTGCTATCCCTTATAATCACTTAAAATCTGCCTTTTGTAGTTAATAAACTTGTTTTTGTTTATTTTAAAACCAAGTTTGTGCAATTTATAATGAGTGAGGGAGCAAATTTATGAGCTTACATTGTACAGATTTCTCTACCGCGCAAGACAATATTATTTTGGGTGTACTTTCCAGAGGGGAGTTGCATTTGAGTGTTGGGCAACTTCCTAGCTGAGTCTTCCCATAGAGAGCTGTTTGCAGAGTCTGTGTGATTCTACAGCTGGTGTGTGCATGCTGCCAGAGAGCCTGATTCAGCAAAAACAGGGAGAGGGAGCCCAGGCTAGTGGAGCAGGCAGGCTCAGTGAACAGGGGAGGCAGGTTTGTATAATTTTTGGTGGTGCCCAGAATGGGTCCAAGTCACCCGCCCCCCCACCTCCCTAAGGTGTGGGAAGGGGGAGGTGTTGGGCTCTGGGAGGGCGTTTGGGTGCGGGCTCTAGGCTGGGGCAGAGGGGTGGGCTCTGGGAGGGAGTTGGGGTGTGTGGTCTGGGCTGGGACAGACAGTTGGGGTGCAGGGGACGGGCTCTGGGAGGGAGTTGGGGTGTGGGGTTTGGGCTGGGGCAGGGGTGCAGGAGGGGGCTCAGGGTTGGGACTGTGGGTTGTGGTGCAAGGGGTGAGGGCTCTGGCTGGGGGCACAGGCTCTGGGGTGGGGCAGGGCCAGGGATGAGGAGCTTGGGGTACAGACAGGCTGCCCCGGGGCTAGGGCCAGAGAGGACTTCCCCCCCAACCCTCTCCCCCACTGCTGCTGCCCCTCACTGTAGCCTCACTGGGGGTGGGGGATGGGGCTGCCCATTGCCCAGCGTGGGGCAGGAGCAGTGACTGTGGGCTGGGGGGGGATGCAGGGTGTCACAACACTCACCCAAGCCCAAGCTGCTCAGGTCCAGGAAGCCCCCTCGCCTCCCCTGTGGTGGGTGGGTGCTGGAGGGGGAGGGGGCTGCCATCACATGTGGCTTCCTCTCCTGCTGCAGCCTGCTGCCCCACTCCATAGCCTCACGGAAGGGGGGCCCTGCCCCTTGCCCCATGGCTGCAGGCTGGGGGGGGCAGGATCACAGGGTCAGACACTCAAGGAAGCCCCAGCAGCTGCTCAGGTGAGTGAGGTCCAGAGATATCCCTGCCAGAAACCCCTTTGGCATGGTGTCCTGGTGGGTGCTGGGGGGGCGGGAGGGGGGAGGGGAGGTCTGCCAATCATGTGTGCACCTCCTCCCCTCCTCTCCCTCCTACAGTGCAGCAGCAGCCAGCTGCCTCAGCCTGCTCTTGTGCTGTAGCCTAGCCTTAGGCAGCAGCAGCCAGCAGTACAGGCAAGGGAGAGCAGCGCGGCAGGGCAGCCGCCCACTTTTAATCAGGCAGGGACGCTCCGGGGCCAGGGGAGGCGCGCGGGAGGTGGCAGGCAAGGGCCAGGGGATGCTCCAGGCAGGGCTGGGTGAGAGACCCGGCTCCAAACATTGGTGGAGCCGGGACCCCGGCCCTGAATATTCCTGGAGCCCGGGCACCACGGGCTCATGTAACTCGCCGCCCCTGTCAATGAAACCCCAGTAAATCAGGTGGCATCCTGGATGGTGGGGGGGTTCCAACCCGTCACACTTTACACCAACAGCAGGACTGGGTGGAGGTTTAGAAGGTGGGAAGTTAAAGAAGAAAGTTGTAGGTATCCAGAGAGGACACAAAGCAGAAGAAACAAAATCCAGATTATTCTCCAGCCACTTCCAGTCTCCCTAAAGCATTTGCCTGGAACTTGTCATCTCTGGCAATAGCAACAAGTAGAGCTGTAAATAATATACAAACTCAGTACAAGGCAGTAGTTATTGATGCCAATGGCGAGTGTGAAGAAATGCTTTAAAAAAAATAGATGAGCCTATGCCACTGCTGAGCCTCTAGCATATCTCACCAGTCCTGAACGCTGAAGGAAGAAAAATAAAAAGGAGCAAAATCACGAAGCACTGCTCTGAGAAGTAAAGTTCCAGTGGGTTTCACTCCCCGCTTATTAGAAAGACGAGGTGGTTGAGGTAATATCTTTTATTGGACCAACTTCTGTTGGTGAGAGAGACAAACTTTACAACTACAGAACTCTTCTTCAGGTCTGGGAAATGCAAGGTGGAACAGATTGTTCAGCATAAGTAATTAGCACATATTCTAAGGGACCATTCAAAGTAGAGTGGTATCACAACATGTGGTATACCTCATCCACTGCACTAAATGCCTCAATAACAACTATGTGGGTGAAACCTGACAATTACTACGCTCTCAAATCAACTCACACAGGAAAATGTCAGCTGTGAGTGATCATTTTTCACAAAGTGATCACTCTATATCTGACCTATCAGTCCTCATCCTCAAAGGAAATCTGCACAATACTTTCAAAATACGAGCCTAGGAGCTTAAACTCATAACTCTGCTCGACAGTAAAAATCATGGACTGAACAGAGATACTGTTTGTATGGCTTATTACAACAATTTGTAAACCACTAACTCCCTCTTTTTGTCCTATGACCGCAGAGGTGTTAATAGTCCACTCTATCTTGAATGGTCCAGGTGATGGTACCATTTTTCCAGGGGTGAAAGGAAGGTAAAATACTTACCAGCCGGGGGGGGGGAACCTAGCTCCAGGCCCCCAGAAGGGACGGGGCCTCAGGTGGAAGGGGCGGGGTTGGGGTTCAGCTCCCACAGCCAGGCCTTCCACGCTGCATGGCCCATGCCACCCAGGGCTCTGGCAGCAATTTAAAGGGCCCATGACTCTGGCCGCTGCTGCGGTAGCAGCAGTGGCGGCCGGAAGCCCCTAGCCCTTTTAAATCACCAGGCTCAGAGGCAGCTGCCCCTTTTGTGTCCCCCCCCCCCCCCCCCCCCCCCCCCCCCCCCCCCCCCCCCCCCCCCCCCCCCCNAAAGGAGCAGCAATGTTAAAGCCCTTTAACATGGCCTGTGTACGGGTCGGTACCAGCAGCCACTTCTTACCGGTACGCTGTTCCAGCCCGTACCGGCCCACTTTCACCGCTGCATTTTTCTTAATTTCTGGATGGCTGTGATCACCCTCCCCCATAGAATTACATTAAATCCATGGCCCACAATAATATATAAATTAAACACAGATCTTCCAAAGATATTGCAGGAAATTGCCATACCTGTGACAACCTCATCTCAATATGTCAGCAGAGGCTGACACCAAGATATTAGAGAATCTCTAGTGTGAGGCTCACAGGGCCCACAATTTCATGAGCAAGAACCAAACTGCCAAGCTGTATGATGTCATTTCATATGAGCTGGCCAAGCACGGAATCCAATGAACAGGACCTCAGTGCCTAGTCTGGTAATTCCCCATGGCTGTGCCTGTGCTATGATGAGACTGATTGCATCATTAGCAGAGCCCTAAGACCAGACCCTGATTTCACACTGAACAGGGAGCTCCAGGGAGCATACAAATCTAGAGAGGGTCCGATAAAAGTTGCAATTTCTTTGCTTAACTATGATGCAGAAACTGGAAGGGCAGAAGCTTTTCCCAAGGAACACAAAAATGATTTATTATCTCATTGTTTTCCAGGGCCATCAAACCCAAGTGAGGGCAGACTTTTCCCCAGGAGTCCTCTAATGGTGAGCAAGCAGCTTCTGACCATAGCAGAGAGGATGCTGGAGGGGAAGGAGAATATGGCTTAGATGGTCAGAAGTCTTAGGGCCACATAGGATGGAATTGAGCTCCAGTGTGGACATTACAGCAACACCCCCCTACTATTATTCTGTAGTATGGCTGCTCTTTCTCATAATAGGCTAACATGAGGGAAATAACTCAAGGGTAGATCATGCAAAATAGTTCTGTAGTGTGGATGCACCCAAAGAAATAAGACAAAAGAAGAGAGGATGCAAGTTAGCCATGGCAATGCAACAAATTATTGCATGGTTTACTGAAATCAAATATGCCTTTGTGTCCCTCTTGTGTATGAGAATACTGTATAGGAAGAAACAGCAGAGTAACAGACAGGTTTTCATGTTTGTTAGCAACAGTGAGCAGGGTAGCAGGTAGACCTAGGAATCTTCTCAAGTGAGCACAAAGGTGTAAATCTACGATTATCATAAGGGAGATGCTTGTGTTTCACTGACAGAAGTCTCTATATAGAGTGCAGAGTACAGAAAATGCCTCATTTGAATGAACTGGGCAGTTGACTTTCAGGCCTATTGTTTCAGGATGGCTGTAGATTCAGGCAGGCATAATTACTTTGGGCCATCTGAGATTCACATTTGACAAATTTCCTGCACAACTATAAGGACATGAAACATTCTTTTAGAAAGAAAGCTTAGAATAATAAACAGACAATAAATTCTGCACCAAACTCCAGTCATGGAATTCACAGGGCCCCATGTATGATAAACATATTTAGCATTTAACTTGTTGCTTTACCTTGGTAGTCTATGTTAATTAATGAATAAAAGTACATACAGTTCAGAGAAAGGAGAGTCTGAATATCTGAATATTTGATTTAGAAGAAGCTACTAGGAAAGGAATATTGCCCTGTAGGAGTGGGAACAATAGACTAGATCTCCATTCTGACAAGAACAAAAGAGAGCAAGTCAGTCATTAACAGAAGACTGATGCTATATGAACACACAGAATTCCTAAGGTAGAAAAAATGGGATGTGAAGTGAGACAGTGTAACTGTTTTTTACAAGACATTTCCTACTCCCATTTTATAATCTAAATAAAGGCCACACAAAACACAGCAGGAGATTCAGAGGAAGGTTCTGGCTCAGTATTTTGTGACAGTTTGCGTAATGAAAAGGGTGATAGCATTGCAGTGAAGCAGGTAGCATTTCTGTGCTTTACAGAAGAAGCAAGTTTTAAACTAAAGTGAGATTTGATTAAGAAGCGACCGGGCTAATCTCCTGGATAGTAGCTACTTTACACATGCACATGCATGCGCACACACTTAAAAAACCTTGTTTCTCCTGTTGAAATTACACAATTGGATACTTTCTTTCATGAGAATAATTTCACACAAATACACAAATAGAAATTCCACACTATTACAAGTTTTACTGTTATTACTTTAACCATGAAAACAGGAAGGTACAGGGTTTTTTTTTTTTTTTTATTATTGGTCATCATTTAAGCCAAGACAGAATACCATTAATATCCCAGAAAAAGAGAGTTGCAAGCCAAAGTAATCACTTGCAATTCTTGTATAATTAAATTAAATAAATCTGGCAAGGAAGAATCTATCAGCTCTTTGTAGACAGAAACAACAAAAATAATTTAGAGTATGCTTTGGTTAAAAAAAGAAGTCATTTAATTATTTAGAAGTATTATATAGTGCAGAAGTGCACATGGAGACTCACAAAAGTATTTTGGAGAGAGGATGGAGTACCAGCCTCACAGAGTTCACAATCTAGGGCCCAGCCTTGCAAAGAGTTCTGCTCATGTAAAGCTCTATTGAAATCAATGGTGTTTTGTGTGGTATTGAGGTCTGCATGCCTGGAGCTTTCTTACAGAATCAGATCCTAAATACACAAGTGGGTACAATTCAGAAACAAATTGGAGCAAACTCAGAGAGACTAGTGGAATACTTACAGGAAGATGATCAAGATGATTGTGAGACACAGACCGTGTTTTTGGAATACATCAGCTGGGAGGCTGTGTCAAACATGAGAGACAGTTTGGAAGAAGCCACAAAGTCAGGAGCAGGTGAAGGAGACAAAGAGGAAAGTCCCTTTCCCCACTCTGTGTCTGTCTTGCCTATTTAGACTGTAAGCTCTTTGGGGCAGGCAGGGGCATATTACTTTGTGTTTGTATGGCACCTAGCACAATGGGGCCCCATTTTTGGTTACCATCATAAACATGAGTAATAGTAACAACAACAGACGGGAAATCAGACAACACCTAGTGCTGGTTTCATCATATTTTGAATTGCACATCTTGTGATCCTCTTCCAGGCCTGAAGGGGAAGGGAGGGACTCAAAACCATTATGCTCGTCCAAGACACTCCCACACATGTATGCTGAAGTCAAAGGTAGACTGTAAAGAATTGTTGAATTTTCCATGTTTTGCCAAATTTATCAGATTCCTCTGTGTGATAGTAACATCCATTGTTACAGGTAACACTTTCCAGAATTTATTTCTGGCTCATATAGCCTTTATTTTGTGGATTGTTGTGGCACTTAGCTATTTCACATTCAAATTTATATACACTACTGCAGTCACTGGCAGGTTTAACAGTCAGCAAGGCCACAAATGCTGACGGGGTTCCCCCTTGTTCGAGTCCCCCTGTCTCCTTCTCCCATCTGCCCATGGCAGAAGAACAAAAAGATGGGCCCCGATGCAGGTTTTTATTCTGGGCCCCCACATGCTATCACCTGCACCACAGTCAAATAAACTCTTTCTTCCCTCACCCTCCAACCTCATTCCTGCTTCTGTACCCCTGCTCTGCTGCCCTGTTCCCACCCCACCCGCTCCCTGCCATGCCAACTGCTCCCACAGCTCAGAGTTGTTTTGCTTTGCTGCAGGGGAAGGGGAGAACCATAGCTGTAGTGTCTGGTTTTGAGAAATTGGAAAGTTGGCAACCCTACCGCCACTGCAGCACGTCTGGTGAGTACGCTCTATGCTGACAGGAGACAGCTATCCCATCGGCATAATAAAACCGCATCCACAAACGGCAGAAGCTATGTCAGCAGGAGAAGCTCTCCTGCCAATATAGTGCTGTGCACATGAGCGCTTATGTCGGTGTAACTTATATTGGTCAGGGGGGTGGTTTATTCACACCCCTGAGTGACATAAGTTGTGCCGACATAGGCTGTAGTGTAGACATAGCCTAATAATACCCCTGGCCATGAGCCCCCATTTTTATAGAGGTCCCAGAAGACCCACACCCACCTCTCCTCCAAAACCTTTGCAAGATCCCACACAGCATTTGAGCATGCCCAGTAGTGGTTGGTAGTAGTAGAATTTTCCTTATCCCATCCTGCAGGGGTCACAGCCATTGGGCATGCTCCAGCACTGAAGGAGCTGCTGTTGGGAAATGTAGTTTGTTTCTGTAGCCTCTGTGACGTTGCACCCCATAATGCTCTATAGAAATATGCTTATGAGTGTAAATATGACATAACTGGAATATGTTTTATGCTAGATATGCCATGTAACATATCTTTGCAAAGGTTATGATCTACTGAATATATTCATCCTATTTGTATGCATGTATCATTTTTACATTTGAGGTTATGAATATTGGCTATGTATTTTTTTAATTCTAAGTAGCCTCGGTGAAGCATTTGATCAGCTTCTTGAGAAAGGACTATTCTCAGTAAGGGCCCAATCAAGAAACACTTAACTGACAATGGACTTTGGGAGACGCCAATCTACATCTGAGCTTTCCTGGGAACGTTCAAATGAACATGTAAACAATGGTGTCAGCCTGCAAAAGGCTGAATCATTCATACACATGTGACTTGCCCAGGTGACTAGAGACTCCATCTTGTTGCTGTGATGTTGCACAAAAGAGAGAATATAAAAGGCCCTGGAAACCCCTCAGCCTCTCCACCCCAAAGAGATCCTTGAAAGAAACTGGATCAAAGGACAGTAACTATGGGGGTGTGAGTGATTGCTGGACCCAGACTAGGAAGGACTCTAGTCTGTGAAAGAAGCTTATTGGAACATCTCTGGGGGTGAGATTTACCTACATTTAGTTTTCTACTGTATTAGGCTTAGACTTGCATGTTTTTGTTTTATTTTGCTTGGTAATTTACTTTGTTCTGTCTGTTATTACTTGGAACCACTTAAATCCTACTTTTTATACTTAATAAAATCACTTTTTGCTTATTAATTGACCCCGAGCAAGTAATTCATACCTGGGGGAGCAAACAGCTGTGCATATCTCTCTATCAGTGTTATAGGCCTGGTCTACACTACGATTTTAGTTCGAATTTAGCAGCGTTATAGCGAATTAACCTTGTACCCGTCCACACAACGAGGCCATTTAATTCGATTTAAAGTGCTCTTAAAATCGGTTTCTGTACTCCTCTCCGACGAGGGGAGTAGCGCTGAAATCGACATTGCCGGTTCGAATTAGGGTTAGTGTGGACGGAATTCGAAGGTATTGGCCTCCGGGAGGTATCCCACAGTGCACCATTGTGACCGCTCTGGACAGCAATCGAAACTCGGATGCTCTGGGCAGTTGGACAGGAAAAGCCCCGCGAACTTTTGAATTTCATTTCCTGTCTGCCCAGCCTGGTGAGCACAGGTGACCACACAGAGCTGAGCAGCACAGGTAGCGATGCAGGCCGACAACCGCAAACGAGCACCAGCATGGACCACACGCGAGATACTGGATCTGATCGCCATATGGGGAGAGGATTCAGTGCTCGCAGAACTGCGTTCCAAGAGACGGAATGCAAAGATCTTTGACAAGATCTCCAAGGGGATGATGGAGAGAGGCCACAATCGGGACTCCATTCAGTGCCGTATAAAGGTGAAGGAGCTCCGACAGGCCTATCAGAAGACGAAGGAGGCCAACGGACGGTCCGGGGCAGAGCCGCAGACATGCCGCTTTTACGATGAGCTGCATGCAATTCTCGGAGGGGCCGCCACCACTACCCCACCCCTGAGCGTGGACTCCGAGGAGGGGTTAATGTCATCGTTGCATGACGAATCTGCGGACGGGGAAGAGGAGGAGGAGGAGGAGGACGAACTTGTGGAGAGCACACAGCACTCCATTCTCCCCGACAGCCAGGAGCTGTTTCTGACCCTGACCGAAGTGCCCTCCGAACCCTCCCAAGGCGGCATCGCAGACCCCCTGGAAGGGACCTCTGGTGAGTGTACCTTTTCAAATATATCAAACATGGTTTAAAACAAGTATTTGTTTAATGATTAATTTGCCCTGGGGACTTGGGATGCATTCGCGGCCAGTACAGCTACTGGAAAAGTCTGTTAACGTGTCTGGGGATGGAGTTGAAATCCTCCAGGGACATCTCCATGAAACTCTCCTGGAGGTACTCCAAAAGCTTTTCCAGAAGGTTTCTGGGCAGGGCAGCCTTATTCCGTCCTCCATGGTAGGACACTTGACCGCGCCATGCTAGCAGCAAGTAATCCGGTATCATTGCTTGACAAAGCTTGGCAGCGTATGGTCCCGGTGTTTGCTGGCATTCAAGCAACATCCGCTCTTTATCTTGCTGTGTTATCCTCAGGAGAGTGATATCGTTCAGGGTAACCTGTTTGAGATATGGGAATGTAATTAGGGGGACAGAGGTGGCCCCGTTCCTACTGGGCTGTTTGCCTGTAGCTGAAAAGAAATCTTTCCCTGCAGTTAGCCAAGCGGGCGGGGGGGAGGGGGTGGATAATGTCGCTGAGTTTTTCGCGTTTGGCTAGCAGGGGTCTTCCCTGATACCAGCCACGTGGTGGGGGGAGGGGTAACGCGATCATCCCACAGAAGTGGATGGGGGGGCTAGTTTGCGATCTGCATGGATCTTCCATGGTACCAGCCACGTGGTGGGGGGAGGGGGTCATCCCACAGAATTGAATGGGTGGGTGGGGGGTGGTTGTTATGTTATCTGATGCTGCACGGTAACAGGGAAACCGCAGCACGTAAAGGGCTTTGCTTGCTATGGGAAAGGAGGGCGCTGATTTAATGCAGAAGCAGCAGGACAATGGCTTACCATGGCTGCATACAAGCCGAAATCTGTTGCCCGGCCCTGCGTCTGCTGTGATCTCTAACACCAAAGCCGCGGGCACTCAATATAAGATGCAAAAAGCGACCTTGTACATTGCTATGTAATGTGAAAAGTGTTCACCGTGAAAGAGTATAAGCATTGTTCTATAAAATGTATCTTTTTACATACTTCTCTCCTTTTTTTCCCTCCTACTGCAGCTGCAAATTCTTCCATCCTCCCGCCCCCAGCACGAAGGCTCTCCCAGATAAGGAGGCGAAAGAGGCGCACCCGAGACGATATGTTCTCGGAAATAATGCAGTCGACCCGGGATGAGAGAGCTAATTTTAACGATTGGAAGGAGACTGTATTGAAATTCCGTCAAGAGGCCAGTGACCGTGAGGAGAAGAGGGACCAGCGGGAGGACATGAGGGACCAACGGGAGGAGAAAAGGGATGAACGTGAGGAGAGAAGGGACGAACGCGAGGAGAGGAGGGACGCCCGAGAGGAGAAGTGGCGGGATGCAACGCTGGGGCTGCTGCGTGATCAGACAGACATGCTCCGGCGTCTGGTGGAGCTCCAGGAACGGCAGCTGCCGGATTACCGGGTGCCGCTGCAGCCCCTCTATAACCGCCCTCCCCCCTCCCCAAGTCCCGTAGCCTCCTCACCCCGACGTGTAAGAACGCGGGGGGGGAAGCTCCGTGCAACCTGCCAGTCCACCCCATTAGAGAGCCCGAGCAAAAGGCTCTCATTATTTTGAATGTTGTTCCTGCCCTGTTCCTTCACTCCTACCCTCCTCCCAAACCCCACCCGGACTACCTGGTTATTTCTCTCCCTATGTTCATTACCCCCCGTTAATAAAAAGTTCTTGATTTGTAATTTGAAAACGACACTGACTTTATTTTTTTTTAAATAAAACTGGGATCGAAGGGGGAAGGGGGAAGGGTGGGTTGCTTACAGGGAATGAGTGAATCAAGTGGGCGGGTTTTCAACAGGGACAAACAAACATAACTTTCACACAGGAGCCTGGGCAGCACTGAAACTTGTTTTCAGAGCTTCTCTGATGCGCACCGCTTCCTGGTGTGCTCTTCTAATCGCCCTGGTGTCTGGCTGCGCGTAATCAGCGGCCAGGCGGTTTGCCTCAGCCTCCCACCCCGCCATAAAGGTCTCCCCCTTGCTCTCACAGAGATTGTGGAGCACACAGCAAGCTGCAATAGCAATGGGGATGTTGGTTTGGCTGAGGTCCGAGCGAGTCAGTAACGAGCGCCAGCGACCTTTTAAACGTCCAAAGGCACACTCTACCACCATCCTGCACTTGCTCAGCCTGTAGTTGAACCGCTCCTGAGTACTGTCCAGGCTGCCTGTGTATGGCTTCATGAGCCACGGCATTAAGGGGTAGGCTGGGTCCCCAAGGATAACGATGGGCATCTCAACATCCCCAATGGTAATTTTCCGGTCTGGAAAGTAAATCCCTTGTTGCAGCCGTTTAAACAGACTAGTGTTCCTGAAGACGCGGGCGTCATGAACCCTTCCCGGCCATCCCACGTTGATGTTGGTGAAACGTCCCTTGTGATCCACCATTGCTTGCAGCACCATAGAAAAGTACCCCTTGCGGTTTATGTACTGGCTGCCCTGGTGCTCCGGTGCCAAGATCGGGATATGGGTTCCATCTATCGCCCCACCACAGTTAGGGAATCCCATTGCAGCAAAGCCATCCACAATGAGCTGCACATCTCCCAGCGTCACTACCTTTTTTAGCAGCAGCTCAACGATTGCTTTGGCTACTTGCATGACAGCAGCCCCCACGGTAGATTTTCCCACTCCGAACTGATTACCGACTGACCGGTAGCTGTCCGGTGTTGCAAGCTTCCACAGGGCTATCGCCACTCGCTTCTCAACTGTGAGGGCTGCTCTCATCTTGGTGTTCTGGCGCGTCAGGGCAGGGGAAAGCAAGTCACAAAGTTCCAGGAAAGTGCCCTTACGCATGCGAAAGTTTCGCAGCCACTGGGAATCGTCCCACACCTGCAGCACTATGCGGTCCCACCAGTCAGTGCTTGTTTCCCGGGCCCAGAATCGGCGTTCCACAGCGAGAAGCTGCCCCATTGCCAACATGATCTCCAAAGCGCCGGGGCCCGTGGCGCGAGACAATTCTGTGTCCATGTCCATGTCCGCATCAGTCTCGTCGCCGCGCTGCCGTAGCCGCCTCCTCCTCGCCTGGCTTTTCTGGTCCTGGTTGAGCATAAACTGCACTATAATGCGCGTGGTGTTTACAATGTTCATGACTGCAAACTTGAGCTGAGCGGGATCCATCCTTGCCGAGGTATGGCGTCCGCTCAGTTCAACAAGGAAAAAAGGCGCGAAATGGTTGTCTGCCGTTGTTTTCACGGAGGGAGGGGGAGGATGTTCCCAGAACCGCCCGCGACAATATTTTTTGTCCCATCAGGCATTGGGATCTCGACCCAGAATTCCAATGGGCGGGGGGGACTGCGGGAACTCTGGGATAGCTATGGGATAGCTACCCACAGTGCAACGCTCTGGAATTCCACGCTAGTCTTTGTACATGGACGCGCACCGCCGAATTAATCCACTTACTGTGGCCGCGTACAATCGAATTTATACAATTGGTTTCATAAAATCGAATTCCGTAAATTCGGACTAATCCCGTAGTGTAGACGTACCCATAGAGAGCGAACAATTTATGAGTTTACCCTGTATAAGCTTTATACAGAGTAAAGCGGATTTATTTGGGGTTTGGATCCCATTGGGAACTGGGTATCTGGATGCTAGAGACAAAAGCACTTTCTAAGCCGTTTTCAGTTAAGTATGCAGCTTTTGGGGGACGTGGTTCAGACCTGGGTCTGTGTTTTCAGGAGGCTAGCGTTTCTGGCTCAACAAGGCAGGGTTCTGGAGTTCTAAGCTGCTCAGAGGTAGTCTCAATACATCAGGTGGCAGTCACAAGGGGGTTTCTGTGACCCAACCCGTCACAGCCTCCATATCTTCCTCTTACTGGGGGAGAAGTATGTGTCTTCCTGCTTCAGCTTCTCCCTAGCCAGCCCCACTCTCATTCTGCCATTCTCTGATAGATTCTGCACAGAAAAATCAATATTTTTTTTAGGATTACTGCCCCAAATTGAAGGATAAATTAAGCAGCACAAAAACCCACTTTATTTAGGCCGCCTGTACTTCCAGCTTAGTTATCTCATACTGTAAGATGTTTGAAAATGAAAACCATAAACACAAATACACATTTGTTTTTAGAAAAGATTTTATGACAAACTGCCTCCAAAGATCCTAAGCAGCAGAAAATATTATTTTCTAAACTTTCTGATCAACTCCTGCAGTCTAAAGTAGAAAATCAAGAATGGCCCCTCTATTCAGCAAACATAAGTCTGTCATTGTATCAAGGTTTAAGTCAGGAAAACCATTTGTGCAGTACCACTGAAGTTCCACCTGTAGTAGTAGCTGATGAAACTTTGATGGAACAAGCACATCTGCATACCCTGTAGATGAGCTACAAGCCAACAAAGCCAAAGATTTCATAGAAGATGATCTTAATACCAACACCCCCCCCCCCCAAGACCCTGTAGATTAACTTGAAAGAAGCAAAACCAAAAGGCCTGTAGATGAGCAGGTCAACAATGAAGCAGGTCAAAGCAAATCTCCTGCTGAAATAGGTTTGACGTTCCCATGCCCATCTGATAAATGATGCTTTTAAGACTCAGTTTTATCAACTGAGCGATTGCGTATGCTTGTACAGATTGGTCCTTGCCAGACCACCGAAAGTGATATGCCAAATTAGCAGTTTCCTTTTTTCCCTACAAACCACCATTTTTCACCTTCATTTACAGAATGAAAAATGCACCACATGAAGATTTGCATGTCAAATGGCTTAGCATAGCCATGTCTTTCAGATTATGCATACTGTTACATTTGCTGGTTCGGGATACAGAAACTTGAAAATCAACACGAGTAACAGTGATTGGAAGAATATGCTAAAGTCTATATCTGTTCATGGGAGAAGCAAACAACATGTAAGTCACATGTGGCAGCTCTACAGTTTGCAAAGAGTCATAGTTTCAATGCGGGTTTGATAAACAAGCATCTGAAAGAATTAAGAAACAGCAAGAAGTACCAAAAAATATTGCTTGACTGAGTCAGAACTTTAGCTAATTTACGTCTTCCCTAAAGGGCCCCTGTGAAGTGCTGGAGAACAATAATTGGGGTATTTACTTGAGCATCAGTACACTTCTTGCCAGACATAATACAACTTTTGCCCAAAATATAAGTAACACCAAGAGAATCCAATACTTGAGCAAGACAATTACTGATGAACTTGTAACTCCTTTAGCAGCAGAAACCAGGAGGCTCATACTTAACAGCTGCAAAGAAGCTAAGTTTTTTACAGTCACAGCAGATGCATGGATATTAACTATATTGATCAAATGGCCATTTTTCTTTGCTTTGTTAATATTGATCATATAGAAAGAAAAGCAGATATAAAAGAACATTTTGTAAGCTTTGTGGCAGTAAGTGAGGCAGATGCTGCATCTTTATGTAACCAGTTAATTAATGTTTTATTCTGCAAGTAAGGATTAGACCCCAAATACATGTCTGGACAGGAATATTATGGGGCCAGTGTTATGGCCAGAGCTCATGAAGGATTGCAAGCAAAAATGAGAGAATATCTTTCAGGAAAGGGAGACAAAGTGTGTTCCCCATAGATCCATTGTCCAGCACATCAGATTAACCCAGTTTTGGTGCATGCTGCTGAACAGAAGACCAGTCCAGACCTGAAGGTTTGTTTCGCAACTTTGCAGGAAATATATACACCTCTACCCCAATATAACACAACCCGATATAACACGAATTCGGATATAACGTGGTAAAGCAGCGCTCTGGGGGGCAGGGCTGCGCCACTGTTGGCTAAGAGAAAGACAACAGCACTGCTTGGCAGCACAGTTCAGCTAACAACTCCCAGTGCGCAAGCCAAAAACCCTCCCCCTGCAGTGAGCGATCAGAGGCGTGGGCAGGTACAGGATGCACCGGCCAGCCCGAGACGGCTGGGAATGGAGTCCTCTAGGTAACAGCCCATCAGCCCCCAGCGACAAGGCACCAGCACACGCGAGCGGACCCGTCTCTACCTGCACAGAGCTCGTTATTTTGCCACCACGTCGGACATGCTTCCGGAGCGGCCACCCGCAGGGCCAGCCTCACCCAGCTCCCGCATCTACCGGTGATGCAGGGCGGCGCCGGCGGGGCGCAGCAGAAGGGCACAGCGGGAGAGCCGTGGGAGCCGCTGGTGCAGCACCCCGCCCGAGCCTCGCCCCACCCCACAGGGCCCAGCTCCCCATCGAGGAGTCAGGCCGCATGGTCCCTGCTGCCGACATAGCAAAGGCCGTGGCCAGCCGGCGCAGCCCTCAGCAGGGAGGCAGGACCGAGGAGCCACCTCACCATGGGGGGATCTCCAGGGGCAGGAAAACAGAACTTCCCTGTTCCCTGCCTAGAGCGAGATTGCAGCAAACAGCCTGGGGGTAGCCGCTGTGTAACTCAGACCCGCTGTGGTTACAGCTGCCGCCATGCTGGTCCCTCAGCCTAGAGTAGGGGTTGTAAGAGCTCTGAAAACTAGCTGGGGACCAGAGAGCTGGGGATCGGTGTCTGTAAATCGAAGGCCAAAGCAAGTTCAATATAATGCGGTTTCACCTATAACGCGGTAAGATTTTTTGGCTCTCGAGGACCGTGTTATATCGTGGTAGAGGTGTACTCAGGGCCGGCTCCAGGCACCAGCATAGGAAGCTGGTGCTTGGGGTGGCCAATTCAAAGGGGCGGCACTCCGTCCGGTATCAGGGCGGCACGTCCGGGTCTTCGGCGGGAATTCGGCGGCAGGCCCCTCATTCCCTCTTCCTCTTTGAGCTGCTGCCGAATTGCCGCCGAAGAGGAAGAGAGGGAGGACCCGCCGCTGAATTGCCGCCGAAGAAGCGGCGCAATTGAGCTGCTGCTGAAGTGCCGCCGCTCGTCTTTTTTTTTTTTTTTTGCTGCCGCTTGGGGCGGCAAAAAAGCTGGAGCCAGCCCTAGGTGTACCTATTTCAAAGACTCTTAACTGTCAATAGGAAAAACTGATGATTAAATGTAAAAATAATCTTTATCTTCAAATTCTTGCTTGAGAGAGTACAGTTTTGCAAAGGGAAGAGGAACTTGATGATGCACTTCAGACCCCTGAAAAAGTTGACAGCATTAATACAGCGGATGAAATTGAACAGGTTTCTGAAGAACGAGAGATCTTTACATCTAAAGGCACTCTGAAAGACTAGATGGGCAGCTCAAATGAAGGCAATGACAGTAAATTTTCAGAGTATAATTGAATGCCTGGAAGAAGAAACTGTCGCTGAAAGCAGGAGTAGTGAGGACATATGTTGAGCAAAAAGCAAATTGTCTTTGATGGCTTCGATGTTACACCTCAATTTGTTATGGAGGCACAGGATCTTAGTTATCCTGGCTGTAGCCTTTGGAATCCTTCAAAGAAAACTGACCTGTTCTAAATCCTCCAGACATTTGAGAGCACAGCGAATGAGCTCAGTTAACTCAGAACTGAAGAAAAAGAGGAAATTGTAAAAGAATCTCAGAACAGGTGGGAAAATGCAAACTAATCAAGCCACAAGAAGAGATGTGTATGCCACATGGCTGATAAATTTGCACATGATTCTGTGTTAGAAACAAAGGATAATCATTGAAGGGGGGAGGGATAGCTCAGTGGTTTGAGCATTGGCCTGCTAAACCCAGGATTGTGAGTTCAATCCACTTAGGGATCTGGGGCAAAATTGGTCCTGCTAGTGAAGGCAGGGGGCTGGACTTGATGACCCTTCGGGGTCCCTTCCAGCTCTATGAGATAGGTATATCTCCATTTATTATTATTAAGGAAATATTTTGAGGTCTATATGATCAGGGAACTAAAATCTCAATATGAGGGATTTCAAGAGATAGCTGCCTATTTGATTTCCTCCATCCCAGGCAACTTCAAAATATAAACTTTAGAAGAGTCAAAGGGGGAAGTTCTTAAACATTTGGGGAAAATATTAATATTTTTCTTCAGACTTGGTAAAATAATACATCTTGAAAGACATAATATCATGAACCAAGGAAACAGAGGTGTTCATTTTGTCACTTGAAGTCCTGAGCTACTTGAATTTCACAGTATCAAATTCTCTTGATGATATTTTACCAGAAATGGAAATGTTGTGTTGACTTTCTCACCATACTACTGAATAGGCAATGAGCACATTAAGACATGTCAAAAACTACATGCATTCGACACTATCACCAACACCTTGCTCTACTTGCAACTGAGAAAGACAATACTGCAAGGTTGGAACTGAACAGCATCATTAGAACAATTTGCCAAGGAAAAGTGTCGCTGTGATATGAGGTTCCAATAATTGGACATATGCATGCCAACACAATTTAGGTGAGCTTCCACTTTTGTTTAGTCCTGTGATTTGTTAAAAAATGTTTTACCTTTAAAAAGTCTAAGGTGACATGACCATTGGGACCATTAAGCATGTTTTCTGACCATGCTCTAACCCTTAAATCTGCCCCTGACTGTAGTGGTCCATAATAATGATATAGAGGTAATTTTGTCTCAATGCATTGGACTGCATTGGGGGTAGTATGCCCTCACACCATCCTGCATTGTCCTACAAAGCACTAGCTGTACTTTTTTTAAGTGGCCTGGCATACTGCCACAAATATCTCTCTTGCGTTGCTGCTAACATGTAGGTAGAGAAGCTCCATCTATACAATAAATATCCCTCATCAATCAACAGGACAGCAAGGATCCAGGCCCAAGATTTTCAAAATAAGAGCCTAAGTAAGTGGCTTGATTTTTTAAATTAGTATTATCTGTATTGCCATAGCACCTATCAGCCCTAGTCATGGATCAGGACCCCATTGTTAGAGCCCTACCAAATTCACAGACCATTTTGGTCAATTTCACAGTCATAGGATTTTAAAAATAGTAAATTTCATGATTTCAGCTATTTAAACCTGAAATTTCATGGTGTTTTAATTGTAGGGGTCCTGCCCCAAAAAGGAGTTGTGCGGGGTTCACAAGGTTATTGTAGGGAGGGTAGAGATACTACTACCTTTACTTCTGCACTGCTGCTGGCGGTGGTGCTCCCTTCAGAGCTGGGCACCTGGAGAGCGGCAGCTGCTGGCCAGGATCCCAGCTCTGAAGGCAGAGCCACCGCCAGTAGCAGCGCAGAAGTAAGGGTGGTATGGCATGATATTGCCAGCCTTACTTTTGCGCTGCTGCTGGCGGGGCGCTGCCTTCAGAGCTGGGCGCCCAGCCAACAGTTGCCACTCTCCAGCCGCCCAGCTCTGAAGGCAGCAGTGCAGAAGTAAGGGTGGCAATACCGTGACCCCCCTGCAACTCCATTTTGGGTCAGGACCCTCACTTTGAGAAACGCTGGTCTCCTCTGTGAAATCTGTATACTACAGGGTAAAAGCACACAAAAGGCCAGATTTCACGGGGGGATACCAGATTTCACAGTCCATGATGCGTTTTTCATGGCCATGAATTTGGTAGGGCCCTACCCATTGTTTTAGGCATTGGCCACACACCAGGGCCGGCGCTCCCATTAGGCGACCTAGGCGGTCGCCTAGGGCACTGCTATTTTGGGGGCGCCTGCGCCCCCACCGCCCGTACAAATTTGGGGGCGGGACCTTCCGCCGCCGCTGTTGGTGGCGGGATTTCGGGGGCGGGACCTGCCGCCGCCTAGGGCGCCGGCAAAGCTGGCGCCGCTACTGCCACACACTGAACAAAAAGACATCCCAGCCCCAAAGCGCTTACACTTTAAGTATAAAACAATAAATGACAGATGGATACAGACAGACAGGGGAGTACAAGGAAACAATAAGATAATATTGGTCAGCAAGTGAGTGAGAAATAAAGACTAATATTAACAGAAAACACCATAGAATTTATACAGTAAAGCAGTGGTCTCAAAACTTTTTTGATCGCGCACCCTTATCAGTAAAATTTTTTTGAGCTCGTACCCCCAATATATGTATATTTATTTGTTTAAATTATATACATGTACTAATGTACTAATATATTATGTACATTATAAAACATACACAAAAAATATAAATTAAAAAAGGATGAGATGATGAAATAAACAATATTTTTAAAATATTTTTTTATTTTATTTATTAACGGTACAAAAACCCTTTTTGCTCTCACAAAAAAAAATTATTATTAATAATATTTTTAGTGAGAGCAATGTGATTGAATATGCTCCATTATTTCTGAAAATCTTGGTTTAACACTTTGTGATACAGCGATTCGAAGGTCTGGTTCTAAGTTCAGTTTATTTCGCACCTTGGTTTTAATGGCTGTCTTAGCCGAAAAAGATGCCTCACAAAGATATGTAGATCCAAATGGAAGAAGTGCATCGTTGGCTGCACTTACTAAATCATGATACTCATTTTTCAATCCCATCCACCAATTATGCAAAGGCTTTTGTTGAAATTCGGCTAGTAAATTTCCATCTTCCCTGATGTCAATCGGTTGTTCTTGCAAACTAATCGGAAGGTGTTGCATTTTTATATTTTTTAACAAATGGGTTCAAAACCCACTGAAACTCTTCGTTTGGAAGATTTTTAAACAGGTTAGAAAATTCTGTTTCCAAGTTTTTAAAGTGTGCAGATATGAGAGTTTTTATAGGTGACACACTTACATCGTTTTTGGCAACAAAATCACATAACGATGGAAACATTTCCAAAGATCCATTTTCAAAATGCTCTCTCCATACCATGAGTTTCTTTAAAAAAGCAGTTACTTTCTCACTCATTGTTAAAACGTCACCTTTACCTTGAAGGGACAGATTAAGTGTGTTTATTTTTTCTAAAAGATCTGCTAGGCAGCATTCTACTGACAGCCACTTGTCATCACAGAAAAGGTCAGCAAATTTGGAACACTTGTCTTTTTGTAAAAGAAAAATGCGTATCTCATCTTTAAGTTCGACAACTCTTTTAAGCACTTTGCCACGAGATAACCAGCGAACCTCTGTGTGGTACAAAAGATTTTCACGGTCACTCCCCATCTCATTACAAAGTATTGTAAAGATTCTACTATTTAAAGGTCTTGTTTTTATAAAATTAACCACATTGATGACATCCTGTAGCACTTTCTGCACTTCCGGCTCCAACTTCTTTGTGCAATAGCTTGCCTATGAATGATGCAGTGAATGAATTTCACGTGTGGTGCTATCTATGTAACTTTACCCCGGAATCCTTTCTTTATTCCAGTCAAAGCAGCTGCTCCATCAGTGGTTACACTTACACAGTTTTTCCATAAAACATTGTTTTTATTAAAGAAGTAATTTACTGTTGAGAATATATCTTCTCTGGTACATCTTTCCTTTAGTGGCTCACAAAAAAGTAGTTCTTCGTGTATTTCATTATTGAAACAGAATCTGGCAAATACCATAAGCTGAGACATGTTAGGAACATCTGTACTTTCATCCAACTGTATAGCAAACCTCCCACACTGCGTAATTTGTTCTAATACTTGTTTCTTCAAATCTTCAGCAATGTTTTCTATGCGTCTTCCAACAGTATTTGCTGACAAAGGAATGCATTTTAGTTTGTCGCCATATTGTTTTCCGTGTATTATTTCATCAATTTTTATCACGGCAGGAAGAACAAGTGTTTCCCCAATGGTATGTGGCTTTTTGTCTTTCGCTATTAAGTAAGAAACCTCAAGAGAGGCTTCTAAACATTTATCATTACGTTTAGTGAAATTTTGTAAAGTACTGGATTGAGTATCGCATGACTTTAAACATTGCTGAAAAAATTGTAGAGGTTTGTCTTCATGTTCTGGATGCTTAGTTTTTAAATGTCTTACTAATCGTGATGGCTTCATACTATCATTAGCTAATATCTCAAGGCACAATATACACTTAGGGCGAGGTTCATCGTTAACGATAGTGGATGTAAATCCATATTTGAAATAGTCTTCTTGATAATTTCGAATTTCTTTGTCCGACTTCTTGTCAGATCTGATTAGATCATCATTGTTTTTACCTCGTAATGTGGCTGACGAAGAGCTCGTACTAGGAGTAGGAGAACTGTCAGCTCTGCCACTTTCTTGTTGTTCGCTTGTGCTCGCATTATTAGTATTATCTTCAATCTGCGGTTTCTTTGCAGGAATCTTTTTAAGCCACTTGTTCATTTTGTGAGGGTTAGTTTAGTTAAAACTAGATAATATGATCCGTAAATCCACTTAACCGGGCACCTGTAAACTGCAATACGTCGCAATACGCTGAAAGGGAACGAACAAGTGAGGGTGCCACTGTCAACCCCTCTGCGTTGTAGAACTCCCACTCTTCCCTCAGAATACCTCGCAGGGCCGGCTCCAGGCACCAGTGTAGGAAGCACGTGCCTGGGGCGGCACACTGTAAGGGGCAGCATTTCAGCCAATCTTAGGGCGGCGATCCTCCGGCCGCCCCCTTTTTTTTTTCCCTCCGGCGTTGCTCCTCCTGACGCACCGTCCTTTTGCTCCGGCGGGCGGTGCTCCTCCTGCCACGACGCCCTTTTGCTCTGGCGGCGCTGTTCCAGCGGCACTCCTCCTGCTGCGCCCCCCAATAGATCCTCTTGCACACCCCCTGGGGTGTGCGCACCCCACTTTGGAGACCACTGCAGTAAAGCAAAGATTCAGTTGTACAATGGAAATAGACACATTCTTCTCAGTAGAGATGATGCTTTTTATCACACCCTACTGTGCAGACATGCAACTCTGGTGGGAAGGTCTATTATTCGTTTCTAGCTGACCTAATTGTGGTCAAATGTCTAACAGCCTGAATTATCCTTAGATTGACTCTGTCAAGGGAACAAGTGTTGCACCAACAACTGTACCTAATCAGTAATTACACTGTGAAAATCGGGTACTAATTTATACTCCTCATAACAGCAGATGCAAAAGCTTGTAATCATTTTCATTTGGTGGCAGCATAATCTTCCAGGCATGTAGGCAAATGAATTACATCTCTAATTTCCTTATTAGCATAGCTATCTAAACCCATTTGTGCTTTAAACAGAGGTTTGCAGCCACCTTACCAACAGCTATATTTCAGACAAAAAAGTATGCACCCAAGAAGTCCTGTGGACTGTTTATTCCACCTTCCCCAATCTCTTGATCCAAGCCTTAGGCCAGGTTTACACTACAAATTTATGTTGATGCAAGTTACGTTGGCATAAAGCGCATAGTTGGCTCCTTGTGTTGGGAGTGCGCATACTCACCGGGAGTGCTTGTATCAATGCACAGTGCAGTGCACCATGGGAAGGGATCCCAGTGTGCAACCCACCACTATCCAGCGGACTATCTTTTGGGAAGTTTTGGCTATGCATGATGGGGGCAGGGGCTGAAATGAGTTGTGGAGGGGTGAGTTGGAGTGTGGGCTCAACGTCTCAGTGTGCAACAGTCTCCATCCCATTACGCCATCTGTATCCCATAATTTGCGTGCCTTTTTTCAAAATCCCACAAACCCGTGTCACCCTCTTTACTGTCTGCCATCTCTGACAGAAGCACGGAGCCTGCACAGCTCTGCACTATTGTCATGAACATTGTAAGCACAGGGCACATGATCCTGTAGTATTTGCAGAGCTGCAAGAAGAACTGAATCAGTGGGGAACATGACACTTTCTTAGAGGACAGATTGCTGTGGGACATAGCAAGAACCAATTCAAGGTTGTTGATGGAGTTCATGGCACAGCTACAGTTGGTGGCGTGCCGCTTTTGGGCCCGAGAAACAAGCACTGACTGGTGGGATCGCATCCCAGTGCAGGCTTGGGATGACAAGCAGTGGCTGCAGAACTTTTGGATGTGCAAGGCAACATTTCTGGATCTGTTTGCCGAGCTCACGCCAGCCCTCCAGTGCAGGGACACCAAAATGAGAGCTGCACTGACAGAGGAGAAGTGAATGGCGATTGGACTGTGGAAACATCCAATGCCAGATTGCTACTGATTGGTGAGAAATCAATTTGGAGTTGGGAAATCCACCACATGGGGTCATTATGATGCAACTCTGCAGAGCTATTAATAGCCTCCTCCTATGCAGGACTGTGACTCTCAGCAATATGTAGGACATAGTGGATGGATTTGCAGCAATGGGGCTCCCAAACTGTGGTGGAGCTGTAGATAGCACACATATCCCTATTTTGGCACCAGACCACCTTGCCACAAAGTGCATCAACAGAAAGGGGTAGTTTTCAGTGATTATGCAAGCACTGGTGGATCACTGGGTACACTTCACTGGCATCAATGTGGGCTCGTCAGGGAAAGTGCATGATGTTTGCATCTTTAAGAACACAGGACTTTTCAGAAAACCACAAGCAGGGACTTTTTTCCTGACCAGTGGATTACCATAAGGAATGTTGAAATGCCAGTATGATCCTGGCCAACCCAGCTTAGCCCTTGCTCCCTCGCTTATGAAGACATACGCCAGCCACCTTGACAGCATCAAGGAACAATTCAACTACTGGCTCAGCAAATGCAGAGTGACAGTTGAATGTGCTTTTGGTTGATTAAAGTGATGCTGGCATTGTTTACTCACAAGATTGAACCTCAATGAGAACAATTTCCTAATGGTTATAGTTGTGTGCTGTGTCCTGCATAATATATGTGAAGCAAAAGGGGAAAACTTCCTGCTGGGGTGGAGGGCAGAGATGAAGCAGCTGTCTGCTGAGATTGAGCAGATAGACAAAAGGGCTATTAGAAGAGCTCAGCAAGAAGCTATATGGCTCAGGGAGGCTTTGAAAGACCATTTTAACAGTGAGCCACAGTAACGTGTTTTGCTGTACTGTGCTCTACCTGGCCCTGCTCTTTTGTGACCTCTTCGGAACTGCGTAGTGATTGCTGTACATGTAGGAATATAACATTGTCAATACATCTATTAATTTTGTTTATAGGTTATCCTATGAATTGTGTTCCACTGTCAGTAACAAGTAATTGGTAGCAGGTCTGAAAGCAAAGCACTCAGTAGCAGATGCTACAAACTAATAAAGATGAGTTAGGTTTTAAAAAGTAGCCATTTATTTTGTAACAGAATTCAGTGCAAAAAAAGAAAACTGAAATTTTAAAACAAATATATTTAAAACTTACTAAAATTTAATAAATTAAGAGAACAGGACTAATGAAGGGGAAAGAACATTCATGTCCATTTCAGCTACACCTACACCAACCGTGGCTTTCACAAGTCTGTGTATGTGAAGCTATGATTGTCTAATGTCTGCTGGGGTGGAGTGGTAGGGGCAGTGCAGTGGCCCATGATGCCACACGGAATGTTATGGAGGTGGTGATTAGAGAGGTCCTGATATTGAGTTCTTAATGGGCTGCAGAGGGATGTGAACCTAGGACTGTTGAACCTGCAAGTTCACCAGATTGAGCAGAATCTGTGTTTGCTGCCTGAGAAGCCCCATTACATTCTGGTGCAACTCCCGCTCCTTTTCCTGTGCCTTTCTCCTCTCCACTTTTTCCTTCTCCAGGCTCTCTACAATGTTCATCCTCCAAGTCCTGTGCTTATGGTCCAATGCAGCACTGGCTTTGAGTATCTCATTGAGCATATTGTCATGAGTCCTCTTTTTTCTCCTCATCTGGCTCAAGAGTTCCACGGATGTGGAGGGGGAGACTTTCAAAGCCGCAATGACAGCTGCTGCAGATAAAACACACAGAGGTACCATTGTCAGTATATTCACCATGGAAAGTGAAATTTAAGATGCAGAACTCACTCCCCTTATTTCCCTAAAGTTTTAAGCACTACCTGCTCAGTCACATTTCTGCTTGAGATTGCTTGTGCACAGCCCAGTCATGGTGAGTACAGCCTGCCAGGAGTTAGGAAAATGAGGAGGGAATTGCTCACTTGCATGAAACTAATAGCATAGAGCATTGGCACTGAATATTGATACCATTTTCTACAGTCAGTGGTGATTTTAGCTGATATCTTACTCCTGATGGTAACAAAGGCAGAGAGAGCACAGCTATTACTGGCATCCCAAAGCCACTCAGGCACATATGCTGCTAGCCTGTGTACTGCAATGGTGCCTGCCAAAGTTATTGCTGACTGCTGTGGGAAAGTGTCCAACCATGAAGGAAGAAATAAGGACACCATCGCTAGAAACCTTTGGCAGGGGATTGCAGAGGACCTCCATGAAAATTTCATCGAGATCTCTCGGGAGGATTCAAGGGACATCCCTGGGTACATAAACAATCTCCCCTGCCTAAATCTAGAGGGGACTGAAAAGCTGGTAGCAATTCTACCTCTTGAAGCATGAATTCTCAATGAAATGTATTTAATGAAAAGTCAAAAGCTGTCTCCTGCTATTTTGGGGTGCCATACCTGTAATGGAAAATTAATGTACAAACTTATCGAAGTTCCTTCCCTTGCTTTGGGCTTGCCCGTGCTTGACTAGTGGGACTACAGTGGAGTCAAAAACAGGTCCTGGCTCGCTGTGCAGCTGGATCCTCTGGTCCCCCATCCTCCTCCTCACTGTTTATAACAGAGGCATTTGACTCAGGCTTCTCAGAGGTATGGACGATGTTGTGCGGGCTAGTGGGGTCTTCGCCAAGCATGTCATATAGCTTGTTCTAAAAGCAGCAGATCTGTGGCTTGGCACCAGATTGATTGTTGTCCTCCCTAGCCTTCTGCCGCAGCTACTTGGCTTTCACATGACACTGCTGCTGGTCCCTGTCTTAACCCTTCTACTGCATCTCCTGAGCAATCTGCTCATAGATGTCCACATGTCTATGACTGGTTTGGAGCTGTCCCTGCACAGCCTCTTCTCCCCACTGCCTGGGAGATCAGATATCTCTTGTCTACTCCAGGCTGGAGTGTGTCTGGAGCGCATAGCCGGCACGGTCAGCTGGGCATTTGCACTGGACAGTGAAGAACTGCTCGGTGTGCTCACCAAGCTGGGCAATCAGGAAAAGAAATTTCAAAAATTTGCAGCACTTTACAAGGGAGGGGAGTTTCCGATCTATGTGACCTGTGGACAGTGGAGTTCACAATGGTGACCACATTGGTCAGTGTGGGGCTTAATGGGACAGCTCTGGAGGACTGCTATGGTTGACTTAGGTAACACAATGTCTACATGCGTGCTGTATCGACCTCTGTACATCAACCTTGGCTCAATGCCACTTGGGGAGGTGGTGTTACTTTGTCAGTGTAATGGGCCCCTGACATCAGTGGAGACAAATTTAAGTGCAGACACATGCACAACTATGTTGACAGAAGGCAACTTACATAGACATAGCTTTGTAGTGTAGACCAGAGGCCTTATGGTCTGCAAAACAGTAACCGGTACCATGTTGTTTGGGTCAAATCCAGCCAAACCATTCAGCACAATTAGTGTGTTTCTCTTTAAAATTAATATACACATACACAAATCTTCAACAACTTTGTTGTGCCTCAGTTAGGGTTGTGTAGGGAGCCGGGGTGGCTTCCCTCCGAACCTGAGGGTAAAGAGCCACTCTCTCAGCCTGAGGGGGCGGGCCAGACCAAGCTTACTCCACCCCCCGGAAGGGGAGGGGTGGAACAGGAAGTACAAAGGGCGGGGCCCTTAGCCCAGTCAGGGCAGCACCAGGGAGGGAGGCAGATGCAGACCGCTGGCTGCTCCCTTCAGACCCGGCTGCTGGTTCCAGGGGAGGCCCTGGAGGAGCCTGAGGCGGAGTGGGAGCTGGAGCTGCCAGCAGCAGAATACCCGGATGAGCTGGAAGGACCGGAGGAACTCGCTCAAGGGATTGGGTAGGAAGGAGCCTAGGGACAGAACTGCACAGTGCCGTGAGTCTATTTGGTCAGCGTGTTGTGGAGGGACCCCGCTGACCCTGTGGCGGGACCCTCACCCTGCCACTGTCAGGGCCCTGGGCTGGAACGCAGTGGAGTTGGATGGCCTGCGTTCCCCTACCCCAGCCAACCTGCCTCGGGTAGCAAAATCCCAATAGTGCTAGAGACTCTTGCCGGCGCTCCCCTGCCTGTGGGGCGCACTAGAGACTCTTGCCGGCGCTCCCCTGCCTGAGGGGCGTGCTAGAGACCTTTGCCGGCGTCCCTCCCTCTGCTAATTCCCTAGTGACAGATGGCCTGACACAGGCCGGCCAGTGGGACAGTAGCTACCCACCACCGCCTAGCAGCTCGGTGGGCCAACCGACGCAGGTCACAAGTGGTGGAGAATGTGGGCAGTGACCCCTATCCCTGCAGGAAGGGATTAGAGTGAAGAGGCGCCTGAAGGAATATGGAGATGGAGGCTTATCGAGTTTTTGGCCGAGAGTCAGCAGCAGCAACAGCTCATACAGCAGCTGGGCACCCACCAGCAGCAGCTACTTCAAACCTTGGGGGCCCAGCACCACGAACAACAAACCCAATGCTTCCAGCAACTTGCCACCCTGTGGCCGGGCCCCGGTGGGGCTCAACCCGGGGCACCCCTCCTCCCCCGCTCCGTCTGGCCAAGATGGGGCCTGAAGATGACCCGGAAGCCTATTTGGTGACCTTTGAGCAGGTGGCGGCAGTGGCCAGTTGGGCACCGGACCAATGGGCGACCCTCCTCGCCCCCTATCTGATGGGGCCAGCTCAGAAGGCTTACCGGGGGCTCAAGTAAAAGCGGCTATCTTGGATGCCTTTGATATCACCCCGGAGACATTTTGGTGACAGTTCTGGGGAAAGGTTTACCCACCGGGCGCCCGGCCCCGGGCCGTGGCCCAGGAATTAAAAGACACAGCTTGCCGATGGCTACAGCCCGAGCGTCGAACAGCAGCTGAGGTGACGGAACAGGTCATCCTCGAGCAATTCGGGCACATCCTCCCGACTCAGGGGAAGGTGTTGCGGCACCGACCCCAAACTCTGAGCGTGGCCGTCACGCTTATGGAGGACTTTCTAGAAGCAGAGGCCCCGACAGGACCGGCAGCCCACCCCCCAAGTTCTGGACCCAGCACTCAGAAATTTGAAAGGGGGCCCACCTCCAAAGCCCACGCACCACACTGTGCCCGACGACCAGAGGGTGGCGGGACCGATTTTTCCCGACGCCCAGAGTCCCCACTGCACACCGCGTCCGGACGCTTGACCCGACCACCAGGCCCCAGCCAACCCCGCGGCCCCTCTGGCGCCCCTGCATGGCCGGGGTGCTCAGAGGTAGGACCTTGCTTTTGATGTGACGAGTACGGGCATCTGCAAAGAGACTGTATGGTGATGGACTGCGACTTTGGCCGGGTGTACGCCGGGGAGCGCCGGGCCCGTCCGCCCTTGGTGGCCAAAGTGACGGCCCCCATGGAAGTCGCCGGGACCCACATTATTGGTCTAATTGATTCGGGCTGTGGTCTTGTCCGCCAGGCGTTCCTCCCGGACGCCGAGCGGACCCTTGGGGAGGTACAGATTCAGTGTATACATGGAGACGTGAAACCGTACCCCACGGTTCAGGTCCCTATCATGGTGAACGGAGCAACTCAGTTAATGAATGTGGCAGTGGCCTCATCCCATGCCTATCCGGTTATTCTGGGCTGCGACTGGCCAGACTTCGTGGAGGTGCTCCGATCCCTGCCCCCAGAAGAGGCATTCGAGGGAGCTCCACCTGGGACAGAGACAGACCCCGATGCGAGGGCCGACCCCGGCGTTATCCCAGTTCTCACACCCGGGCAGGACGGCCGGGAGATGAAGGGCCACCTTTCAGACACTGTGGACTTTAGCCGAGATCAAAGGGAGGACCCTACGCTCCGGTTTGCCTACGAGCAGCTGGCACGGGTGGATGGGGAGGTAGTGGAGGCCCAGCAGGCTATCCAGTGGCCTAGGTTTGAACTCAATCACGATCGGCTCTACTGCGTTGATCGAGACCCTCAAACCCAAGAGGTCCGGACCCAACTCGTGGTTCCTCGCATTCATCGGAGGGCTGTCCTGAAGCTGGCACATGACATCCTGGCTGCAGGCCATTTAGGACCGGAGAAAACCACAGCTCAGATCCTAGCCAAGTTCTTCTGGCCCGGCATCCACCGTGAGGTGAAGGATTACTGTGTGTCGTGCCCGGACTGTCAACACGCCGCGCCGGCCGGGGTCTGGAAGGCCCCCCTGGTCCCCTTGCCCATCGTGGGCGTACCATTTGAGCGGGTAGCGATGGACCTCGTAGGGCCCTTTCCAAAAAGCAAGGCGGGCCATCAATATATCCTTGTCCTGATGGACTACACCACCCGCTTCCCCGAGGCCATCCCCTTAAGAAGTATCAGCGCCCGCACTATCACGGAGGAGCTTGTGAAGATCTTTGCCAGGGTGGGCCTCCCTCGGGAGATACTCACTGATCAAGGAACCAACTTCACCTCTAAGCTGTTCCGTCAGGTATGTGCCCTGCTGGGGATTAAGAAACTGCAGACCTCGGTCTACCATCCCCAGACTCGGGTTGGTCGGACGTTTTAACCGAACCCTGAAGGGAATGTTGCGACGCTTTCCCACCCAGGACCTCCACCAGTGGGATCAATTGCTCCCCCCGTTACTACTGGCAATTCGAGAAGTTCCCCAGACTTCCACGAAGTTCTCCCCATTTGAGCTCCTTTATGGGCAAAGAATTCGCGGGATGTTGGACCTCTTGAGAGAAACTTGGGAACGCACCCCGTCCGCAACCCAGGATCTCTTACAATACGTCTTACAGCTGCAGGGATGGCTGGCACGGGCAGGCGAGCTTGCGAGGGAGAACTTAGAAACAGCCCAAAGAGCCCAGGAGCAGCACTATAATCGGGGCGCCCAGGCCCGATCATTTGCAACAGGGGACCGAGTCCTCCTCCTGCTCCCCTCAGAAGAATCAAAACTTTTTGCCTGCTGGCAGGGCCTGTATGAGGTCCTCCGCCGGGTGGGACCTGTCACCTACGAAATCTGGCAACCTAGTCGCCGTAAGGAAAAACAGATATATCATGTAAATCTCTTAAAACCCTGGAAGGAATGGGAAGGACTACTAATCGCCCCATACCCTCCCGAACCAGACCTCGGGCCACAAATCCCCGTGGAGTCAGATAATGGTGAGCCCCAGCTAGCAGAGACGCTCACCACTGAGCAGCGAGAACAGGCCCTCTGCTTAGTGAAGGTGTTTCCCAAGACATTCACCACGAAGCCCGGGCAGACTACGCTCGCCTACCATACGATCCAGACCGACCCTGGGGTGGTGGTCCGAGAGACGACCCGGCCATTGCCTAGGCGAATGCGGGAGGCCGTAGAGGAGGAAGTCCAGGCGATGTTGGAGCTGGGTGTTATTGAGCGCTCCCAGAGTGAATGGCGGAGCCCCATCGTTCTCGTCCCAAAGCCAGATGGGAGCCGGCGATTTTGCATTGACTTCCGGAGAGTCAACACCATTTCAAAGTTTGACGCCTATCCAATGCCCCGTGTCAACGAGCTCCTCGACCGGCTCGGAGAAGCCTGTTATATCACCACGTTAGATCTCACGAAGGGGTACTGGCAGATCCCCTTGGACACCCGATCCAAGAAGAAGACAGCGTTTGCCACCCCTTCAGGGCTATACCATTTTACCCGGATGCCTTTCGGCCTCCATGGGGCCCCAGCAACCTTCCAGCGCTTGATGGATTGGATTTTGCAACCACACACCAAGTACGCTGCGGCCTACCTGGACGATGTGGTCATCTATGGCAGCGACTGGGAGGAACATCTCAACCAAGTAGCGGCCATCCTCCGGGACCTCCGCGCTGCTGGGCTCACGGCCAATCAAAAAAAATGCCAAATTGGGCGGGAGGAAACCACTTACCTGGGGTACACCTTGGGCCGGGGGCAGGTACACCCCCTCATCAGGAAGGTCCAAGCACTACGGGAATATCAGGCGCCGACCACGAAGAGGCAGGTGCGCCAATTCTTGGGCTTAGCTGGCTATTACCGGTGGTTTGTACCCCACTTCGCAACCATTACTGCCCCTGTGACGGAGCTCCTGACAAAAGGTAGCCCCCGCCGAGTGTGCTGGTCCGACGACTGCGAGAAGGCCTTTCAAACTGTCAAAGAGCGACTGTGTAGCGAGCCAGTACTCTTCAGCCCGGACTTTCGGCGTACCTTCATCATTCAGACCGATGCCTCCAGCGTAGGGCTTGGGGCAGTCCTCTCACAGGAGGTGGATGGCGAGGAACACCCTATTGTTTACCTCAGTCGGAAGCTGTTCCCCAGGGAACGGAACTACTCCGTCATTGAGAAAGAGGCCCTAGCGGTTAAATGGATGGTCGACGCCCCCCACTACTACCTCCTCGGGGCCCCCTTTATACTAGTTACGGATCATGCACCCCTGAAGTGGCTCAATAAGATGAAGGACACTAATCCTCGGCTTTCGCGGTGGTATCTCGCTCTGCAGCCCTACGCCTTCACGATTCACCATCAGGCAGGGTAGGACAACGCCAATGCGGACTTTCTATCCCGCCTCGGGGAGGGTGAGGACACCAGCTCCGGGGGTCGGGAGCCGGATTTGAGGAGTGGGGTATGTAGGGAGCCAGGGTGGCTTCTCTTCGAACCTGAGGGTAAAGAGCCACTCTCTCAGCCTGAGGGGGTGAGGCCAGACCAAGCTTACTCCACCCCCCGGAAGGGGAGGCGTGGAACAGGAAGTACAAAGGGCGGGGCCCTTAGCCGAGTCAGGGCAGCACCACGGCGCTCCCCTGCCTGAGGGGCGCACTAGAGACTCTTGCCAGCGCTCCCCTGCCTGAGGGGCGCGCTAGAGACTCTTGCCGGTGCTCCCCTGCCTGAGGGGCGTGCTATAGACTCTTTGCTGGTGTCCCTCCCTCCGCTAATTCCCTAGTGACAGATGGCCTGACGCAGGCTGGCCAATGGGACAGTAGCTACCCACTGCCCCCTATCGGCTTGGTGCGCCAACCAACGCAGGTCACAGGTTGCTACACACACAATATACGTGATAAACACACACATCTTCTTCAGGTCTGAGAAAGGTACTCCCGGTGTCATAAATTCTTAACAAAACAAAAAACCTATCAGTCAAAAAGGACAAATTGGACTGCCATGGACACATTACAGCCAGAGCACAAATTCTAAATCTTCCTATTAAAAATGTATTAAGAGAAACCAAATAAAATCTAGATAGAAGATTCAAAGGACATAAAATCTAACCCTCTACGAAGTTTTACATTGATTGACTGCCTATATATAGGTCAAGTCAGGAAATTATACCCCATTTCAGCCCACTTTAGAACAACACCTCAGTATGGAGTTGCTATTAGGCACCTCCATGATATGATAAAGTTATGTAATGCACTGCAGCTGCTACAGGCACAAATTGTAGTATAATGGATTTGTATCTGAGTGATCACTTGCACTCAGGTTCTATGCTTTGAAAATGATCTGATGAATGCTCCACATACCCCTTCTGGCAGGCGCAACTCTCTAGAGCGCCAGCTGTGCTTTCCTTTGAAAATTCTCAGGTGGTACAAGAACCACTTTCACTTTTATAGCACACACAAGTGACTAATCTAGTGTCACACAGCCATTGTCGATTTAGCCCTTAAAAGTTATTTTATGTGCCTCAGAAGAAAATTCGTGGCAGAGACACTACTTTAATACTGAATTGTCAAGTGGCAAAACCTGAGAGCATGTTGTTCATTTTTGTAAATATATTAGAAGAGGAGGGTGTTAAGAGATTCTACATTGGACCCCACTGTCTGGGGACATCTAGTGAACATTACAGATGGCATGTCTATCATATTAACACACTAGACCAAGTTTTTCATTAGTATAGCATCATTCAAGACAATGGTGTTAAACTAAGGATTTAATTCATCCCTGTGTGCAGTATGCTGTCGTTAACTCAGAAAGCTTCTCCTGAAAGAGTTTATACACATTTACAAAGTTTTCTAATAATTTAGAGGGTGATACAATTTACATAAATCAATATAGATCTGTAATTTACATATACAATGAAAACTTCATTTTCCCGACATCATATTAGTGTCCAAAGGCCTCAATCACGATCAGAATCCCATTGCACTAGGCACTGTGCAAATACATAGGTAGACACCATCGCTGCCCAGGGTGACCATTTATGTTAACCTGTTACTCTGCACAGCTTTGAACCATAAATGATATGTGAGCTGGGAAAGGAGGAGAGATTATTCCCAGAATTATTTTTTAATTTGCTGAAGTATTTGCTTTAATTTCTGTTTTATGAGTCAGAAAAAAAAGCTGCCCCATGGATACAATACTTAAGTTCAAGAATCCTGATATAGCAACAGATTTATTCTGCAGCATTTCCCATGCACAACTGATACATCAAGCAAACAAACAGCACTGTCAAGCCACAGGGGAGATTAGGATGACATCTAGAGGCTGTTGCATGTACTGTAATATAGAACATCCAAGAATCATTTAATTGGCTGAACATTTTAACTTCTCTTTTTGGAGCAGAGACTGCATGCAGTGTTTGTGACCAGTTGACCGTTGTCAATGTTTGGGAAAAGGGGTTGTGAAATTTATATATGGCAGATGCTTTTAAATTAGTGAATTATGAAAATGTCATATTTCTCCTTAAAGTAGCATTGCAATCTCAGTTTTGTCTTGACTTTTTGGTAATTTTTTCCCCTCTCCCAAACTGCTTATGTGACAGAAAACTCATTGGAAGACAGAAATTGTCAGGACAGAATTTGTCAGGAGGCCTTGTTTATGGATATTGCCAAACCTTTTCAGACAAAATTAGCTTTATATAAACAACATATTCCTGATACTACATGAGGCTGGTAACATTACAGTTTATTATAATAATTAGCATTAATACACATTTTTCCTCTTCAAAGCACTTTGCAAACATTAAGTAATTAATACTCAGAGCACTCTGTGGATAAATAATGATTTGGCCCACTTTAAGGATAAGAAGGGATGTGGCCCATGGGCACACAATGATAAAGTGGCAGAAAAATAATTAGAATTTAGGAGTTTCTTATTCATATTCCCATTCTTGCTTTACTAGACTATTAAGAAGCTAATTAGGCACAGCATATTGCATGGTTTTCAAAGTATTATTAGATTATATAATATAGTAAACACTTCGCAAACATATGCAATCTTACCTCACTCCATCTCAGTAATTTGTCCCTAAAGTCAGCAGATTTGTCTCCAGTACACACACAAAGAGGGCCGATCTGTTGAGTTAGAAAGTGCTTACATAGTCACTTTTTGGAGTACAACCACCTTTTAAGAAGGAAGAAGCACTGAAATAACATTTTAGGCAAAGATAAAATGAACTGTCTTGCATCTTCATTGCAAAATTCCTCACTCCCAAATAGGGGTGGGCTAAAGTGATTTGAAAGATATTCAGATCTTTCCAATGTAAGAGGTCCCAGACTTTTAAGTTATATAGTTTCATTCTGAATTTGTTTACCAAATACATCATAGAAACTGTGAATGTTTTTCCCTCTGTGTATACCTGCAAGTTTAAGTGAATAGTAATTGTGTCTTAATTTAGTGTAGATAGTTCTATTCAGTTCTACTCAGGTTCTTCTATTGTGCCTATCAACATGGCATCTGGGTACCTTCCAGAAGTTTATTAAGTGATGTAACTAGCATCGCTCATGTGTGAGTCACTTTTACTCCCTTCTTAGCTCCCCGGGAGGAAAATTGTGAGAATTATTTTTTTTTAATTTTTTCATTTCTGTTGTGCTATGTGTTTTTATTACTGAAGGCAAAGTTGAAGTGTGCCAACATTTGGAATGGAAAATGCTGAAGTCTGAAGTCGTTCTTAGGTCCTACGGGAGTTCATTCCACAGTCTTCAACCAGACTCTAAGAAAGCACTTTCTCCTACACAAATGAGCTGTCCCCTGGTGATGGACAGCTCCATTGTGCTTGAGGAACAGTTGTCAACCATGGTCTACATCCCAGAGTTTTAGGTGATCTTTTAGGTATCCTGGGCGCAGGCCATTGAGCACCATGAAGACATGGACTCGAATCTGACTCAGTATTTTATGGGAAACCATTGTAGTGAGCAGAGGACAAGTTTGTTTAATTAAACGTTCTTAGGGAACACATTAGCATAGGCACAACCTGGTGATGTGCCGCCCATCCTGCCAGCTTTGGCCAAATAAAAAAATTAAGGGGGGGAGCAGCAAAACTGAAAAACAACAAACTCTTCCACTAGCCCAGAGTCTTGCAGTAGTCACTCCCTCCCTCTCCTCCCATATATATTAGTTTCCATACTTCCAAATGCTTACAGTTTGTAACTGGAACATTACTTGATATATGTATGTAACAGCAACTGTAGTTAAAAATTTGTCCATTATATGCCTTCATATAATTCTGTACTTAACGTTAAGATGTCTGTTTTTGTTTTATTAGTGACTATTTCAGGTAAGGTGGTCTTTGGGAAATCACATATCATTTCTCATATAATCAGGGTATGTTTTCTGGTTCATACATCTGCCAATCTGGAATTTTTAGGCCTTTTAGAGGATAATGGTTAGTTCTCCACATGACTATTAATGGGCAAGCATTTGACCTGTCTTTTGATATAGTCTTCACCTTCACTGTTTATTCTTTTTACTCAGTACCTTAAATGGGAAAAAATTACATCAGAAATGACCAAATGTTGAAAAGAAATAAAAAAGTAGAAGAGGACCACCTTTGAGAGTCTGAGTGTACGTACAAGTGCTACAGCAGCATAGCTGCAGCTATGCCACTGTAGTGTAGACACTTACTACAGTAATTGGAAGTGGTTTTTCCATCGCTTCTAGTAAATCCGCTCCCTCGAGAGGAGGTAGCTAGGTCGATGGAAGAATTTTTCTGTTGACCTAGCTCAGTGGCTCTCAAACTTTTTTACTGGCGGCCCCTTTCACATTGCAAGCCTCTGAGTGCGATCCCCTAATAAATTAAACACACTGTTTAATATATTTAACACCATTATAAATGCTGGAGGCAAGCGGGGTTTGGGGTGGAGGTTGACAGCTCGCGACCCCCCATGTAATGACCTTGCGACCCCTTGAGGGGTCCCGACCTCCAGTTTGAGAACCCCTGACCTAGCTGCATCTATAGTCGGGGTTAGGTTGACCTAATTACATCGCATAGGGCGTGAAATTTTTCACAGCCCAGTGGTGTAGCCAGCTTGACCTACACTTTAGGTGTAGCCCAGCCCTAATACACCTCTACCTCGATATAACGCGGTCCTCAGGAGCCAAAAAATCTTACCGCGTTATAGGTGAAACCGTGTTATATTGAACTTGCTTTGATCCACCGGAGGGCGCAGCCCCGCCCCCCCCCGGAGCACTGCTTTACCGCGTTATATCCAAATTCGTATTATATCGGGTGGCGTTATATTGAGGTAGCGGTGTATTATGAAATGATCCTATGGCACTCACCGTGATCAGTATTTGAAGTGTCCCAGGCAGAGTTCTACAGAACAGGGGAAGAGCTTGTGTTCAGAAAGAGCACTATGGGACAGAAGAATAACAGGATAGTGCAGCGGGGATAGATAGTAGGAGCCATGTGGGGTGATGGTGGAGGAGAACATGGAAGGGGTCAAGTGTACAGTGGGGGATAGTCAAGATGATACTGTAGGTGGGTGATGGGGTAATGGGGGGATGAAAAAAGTGAAGGCTGCTAATAGGTGTGGTCTAGGGGCTGTCAGGGGATCGAGAGGAGGATGGTACGGGATGGGCAGGTCTGTTACTGGGGAGTCAAGGGGATAGTGCAGGATGGAAAGGAGGGATGGAGGTTGGAAGGGACGGGGTGGTCAGGGAGGGATTGCTGGGTGATGGCAGCGAGGGGGCGGGTGGGCAGGGTGACGTCAGGGAGGGGCAGTGGTGTCAGAGGGAGGGCGGGGGGGTTGCTGGGTGATGTCAGGGAGGGGGCGAGGGGTGGAGCCAGGGGGCTGGCGGTGGCAGGACACCCTTGGAGGACCGGAGGTGGGTCTCTAGGAGCCGCTCTGTCCTCTCTCCCGCAGCTCTGTGGTTAAGATGGCGGCGGGGGCTGAGGGGGCGAGTCCGTGAGTCCCAGGCCGGAGCGCGGCGGGGCGGGGGGCAGCCCTGTGGGGAGCCGCCGGGCCGCGGGAGCAGGAGGCCGCCTGCCGGGCCGGCAGCGGAGGCGGCATGTGAGTGAGGGCTGGCGGGGGCCCAGGACGGCAGCGCGGGGATGGGCCAGCAGGTGGGCCGCGTCGGGGAGCCGGGAGCCGGGCTCCAGCAGCAGCAGCCGCCGCCGCCTCAGCAGCCCAGGGGAGCGCGGGGGAGCAGCGCGGCCAGGCCCGCGGGCCGCAAGCGGGAGGCGGCCGGGCGCACCGCGGAGAGCGGCTTCAATATCTTCACCCAGCACGGTAAGGAGGGCGGAGGCAGCCGCCGATCACTGGGGAAGGGGGCGCCCCGGGGGACCGGTGGGGCAGGGTCTGTAGTTGGAAATAAGGGGTGGGGGTGAAGTAACAGCGACTGCGGAGGGACCGTTGAGAGCAGCCGCGCCCACCCCCTCCCTGTCTTCGGGAGCACCAGCTCTATGAACCCCCTTCCCTATCGCTGCCTGCAGCAGTCTGCTCTGGCGTGTCCCTCTCTTGAGATCTAGGGAGGGAGGGAGCGAGCGAGCTGGAGCTGCTCCCAGAATGATTTTTGTCAGGGGACGGATGGGGGGGGCAACTCCAAGCATAGGGTCGGGGTGAAGTGTACACTCAGGGACAGTGATGTTATGTGGCTGTACAGCCAGATTTCATTGCCCCTCAAAGGGGAGCAATTAAAGGATGCTTCTCTCCTGACGTGCAATGCCTATGGAGGCTCTTATTGCTACAGAAACTTCTACCCACCTGAGTAGCTGCTATGCAAGGGGGCAGCGATTTTTGCTGCCTCCTTATTGGTAAGGAGGTGTCTTTTGTAGACAAATATGAATCAAAAATTGACACCGAGCTACAAAGGCCCTCTATCTTAGCAAAATGTCTGTGAACATCATTGGGATGGGTCTTATCTTGTCATCCCCTCAAACAGACAAGGGTCTAAGTACTGAACACATTTCTGAGCTACTCTTGCTGTTTAACTTCATTTCAATTGCTGACATAGCTTTCTCATTACTAAGGATCTATCAAACAGGCTGTTTTTGTTCTTGGCCTGGCTTTAATAGTCAGTACATCTGTCAGCTGACTTAGGTGAAGTTCAAATTTGCCATCTCCTTTCACTTTACAGAAATAAAAATACTGAATATGAAAGTGAGGTTAGAGGACAAGGTCCTTTTAAAAAAGCCAACAATTTAAAATATTGTATCTTTGTAATTTTCCTGTGCTTTTTTTGGTCCATTAGTGGGGGTACTTCATCCTGTAGGTCAAGGAAGGTTGAGAAGTATGATAAACTGAAAGCTGTACACCTTAGCAAGAGCATGAGACGCTGAAGTCTAATGTTGGTGCATTTTGTTGGTTTGGTTTTTTTTTAAATCTTGAGTCTGCTACTGAGAGGTTTATCATTTTTTTTTTTTTTTAATTTCAGCTAGGGCAATCATGCTCCAGTGTTTATGTGGCAAAACTGCTTCTGACAGCTTAGCTCTTTCTGTGCCCAACAGAACAAGCATATGCATTAAGATCCTGGACTGCCGGTTACACGTTTTTTTAATGTAAACTCATCCACTGTGACAGCTGACATGCACAGCATTAGTAAATCAGTGATACAGGCTTGTGGACATCTACCACCTGACATAGGCAGAGTGTAACCTTCAATGAAAATTCACTTTCTAAATATACACCATGTATTGATGAGATTCTAAACATCCTTTATACTAAACAGCCTATGGACTTCAGGGCATTGTCAACTTAAAAAAAAAAAAAGTGACTTCTGTCCAAATGTCTTGTGTGCTGCTATTGCAGGTTAAATCCAAAGTTGCTATAATAGAAAGATTAGAGAGGAAAAATTCAATGGGACCTTGTATAGTCAGTTTCACTATTTCCTCTGTACAGTCAATTAGTTTTCCTTGTTTGTGTGGGTCTTTCGCACAGCATCATAGGAGAGAAAAATTATTAAAAGTAGGAAAATCACTGTAAACCCAAAAATGGCAGAGGGGCTCAGGGGCAGGTATAGGTGAAAGTACTTTCTAACTCTTCAGTTTGATGTTGAAATCATAAATCTTTATCTCCACAGCAGAGCTGCTATGAAAGCATGATCAAACAATCTAAACTATCCCTGTAATGACAAAGTGGCTCTCCTTGGTGTTTTGGTAGCAAAGACGGATAGTGATAACTGTTTCTAAAGGACTGAGGCAGTGCTGGGAATAGAAATTATGTTCACAGGAATATAGTATATGGAACCATTTGTGGTTGTTTAAGTGTAATACAGTTAAGGTTAATTCACATTCTCTTTACTCCAACTTACTGTAAATGCTCTTTTGTATATTGCAGTAGTACCTAGAGGTCCTAACCAAGTTTGAGGTCCTGTTGTGCTAGGTACAGTACATTCACGGAGTAAAAGAGTCCATGCCCCAGAAAGCTTGTCTGAACTGCCAAAGGTGGGAGAAAGGAAAGGTTTTATCCACATTTTGGGGAACGAAGGCACATAGAGACCCTTCTGCTGTTGCTGAGCTGATTATGTCCCCTGCAATTCCTCTGCCCAGCACAAGCTCCTGTTCTCCCAGGCCCCGACACTGATGTCTCATAGAACTAGGGAGAGAGGGAGCATAGCAGCCTCATATCAGAAGAGTTGTAGATTGGCTATTTAGAAAGAGCATTTCTCTGTGCTAGTAGTAATTTAGATTATTAAGACAAAATTACAGCAGCTCAGTTTTTCACTATTTATACTGCTTGCTTTTAACTCTCAGCTTGAACAATGAAAATTAGTCAAGATAGTTTCACCGTCACGCTCTCAGTGTTTGAAATAGTTTCGTTGCAAGCAGTTCAGGAGGTGTTTTCATAGGATGTGAGACAAATAGAAATCTGTCTTTTTGTTTTTTAGATTTTTTTTTTTTTTTTTTAGAAGCCTGGATTCCCCCCATACCGAAACAAATCTAAATTTGTGCAAGTTACAGCTCTCACCTCTGAATCCCCACATTACCTCAATAAATACTTCAGTCCTATTAGAATTGGCCTCAAGTCCATTAACACTTCACTAGAATTGATTAGTACCTTAGAGACAAGAACTCACTCAATGGGGAGAAGTTATTATAGTGAACACTAGTCAAGGCTGAATTCTTATCTTTAAACAGTCATCTCAGACAGCAACCAAAGCCCTCTGTGCAACCTTGGTGCAGTTAGAGAAGTAGGAGCTCATTTCCCTTTTCCAGGGAGGTTCCTCGATCTGCTCTTATTTCCCCTTGGATCCATTGGTTTCTCTTGCTCCCTCCCTTCTCCTTTATTCCCTTCACTCTTGCCTCCCTGACACCGTTCTGCTTGCCGACTTGACCTAGCTTCCCATTAATTTCCCTCACTACCTGGACCCAGTCTGCTAGATCTCCCCCCGAGGCTTTTGCTGTTGGCATTGCACTTAGACTCCTTCCTTCTCTCGCCGACTGCCAGGGAACCTACTGATTGCAGGATTCCATCCTTTCTCTGGTGAGCAGGGCAGTACTTGTAGCAGTGTTCACTGTATGAATGATAAACCAATGTTCTTATCCCTTCTATGTACCCAATTATAGTGATTGACCAGCACAGCCAGTCAGAGGCTGAAAATGAAAACCCTCCACCTGCCTCCAGTTTTCTTGAAACACCAGCAAATGTGGGGAGATATAGATGATTGGCCAGTCCAGCCCCAGGCTTTTCCAAATTCCTCCTCAAGCTCTGCTCAGGAAGTTGCATCCCATACTATACTACCAGCAGAGTGCACCTTGCTAAATCTGTGTGTACTCTTTCCAAGTGCAGTTTGGGGTATTACTGCCATTTTAAGTCCTTGATAAGGAAACATATAGAAGAACAATATTTCTTTCCAAACTCAAAGTAGACTTGCTAATCGAGATTTTTAAGTACAAGTGGGATCTGATCAGCAGAGGAAGGAATGTAAAACACAGTCTTAATATAAACTGATAAAAAGTTTGTAGAAAACACAAAAATTGGGGGTGTGGTAGCTAATGAGGAGGACAGGTCACTGATTCAGAGTGATCTGGATTGCTTAATAAATGGGGCACAAGCAAACCATAAGCATTTTTATACAGCTAAATCTACAGATCTAGGAACAGAGAATGTAGGCCACACTTACAGAATGGGGGGAATCTATCCTGGGAAGCAATGACTCTGAAAATAACTTGGGGGTCTGATGGATAATCAGCTGAACAGGAGCTATGGTCAAGAGAGCTATTGTGATCCTGGGATGCATAAACTGGGGAATCTTGAGTAAGAGTTGAGAAGTTATTTTACTTCTATATTTGGCACTGGTGTGACCACTGCTGGAATACTGTGTCCAGTTCTGGTACCTACAATTCAAGAAGGATGTTGATAAATTGAAGAGGGCTTAGAGAAGAGCCACAAGAATGATTAAAGGATTGGAAAACATGCCTCGTAGGCAGACCCAAAGAACTCAATCTATTTAGCTTAACAAAGAGAAGGTTAAGCGGTGAGTCTAAGTATCTATATGGGAAACAAATATTTAATAATGGGCTCTTCGATCAAGCAGAGAAAGGTATAACATGATCCAAAGACTGGAAGTTAAAGTTAGATAAATTCAGACTGGAAAAAAGTCATAAGTTTTTAACAGCGTGTAATGAGCATTGGAACAACTTACTAGGTCATGGTGGAGTCTCCATTATTGACAATTTTTAAATCAAGACTGGATGTTTTTCTAAACTGTATGCTCTAGGAATTATTTTGGGGAAGTTTTATGGCCTGTGTTATACAGGAGGTTAGACTAGATAATCACAGTGGTCCCTTCTAGCCTTGGAATCTGTGAATTTAATTCATCTTGGGCTATGGAAAAATGGGAGCAACTATGTTTTCTTATTACACACAAGATACTTTGAAATTCCGGTTGTCCTTACACCTCACTAAGTCTGCTTTGCCCCCCTTTTGTCCCAATCTCCTCTCTCATGCTAGTTATAGAGGTTCAGTCCCATAGGAGGGAAGGAGCGCAGATATATCCAGAACTAGTATGGGTGTGAGATAGTTAGGGAATTTGTACAATTTACAAACTCTCTGTGTGTGTGATTATGAACTCCGTATATATCTTTATCAAGCTGCAAATTACATTTTGAGTGTGGAAGCTATTGCCTTCTCACCTCCATGTAGGGCTGAAATTCCAATGTGTTGTGGTACAGAGCTGACAATAGAGCGTTTTTAAACTTGGAATGGTCCTCAATTTTAATACAAACATCCTAGACAGACTGGCTCCCACCCAGAAGAATTGGTTTATCTGGGGAGAGAATGCCAGGCAACAAAGTCATCTGGTAGAGCACTGATCACCAGTTGAGGCTGATTCGGAAGTCACCTGATCAAGGGACTAGAAGTTTATAAAAGGACTCACAAGGGAAAGTCTCAGGACACACACATGAGGTTTGGCAGGAGAGAAGAAGGGAATGGACTGACGATGGCCAGAGGCGGTAGATTGGGGAGAAGGCTACATGTTTCAGAACCCAAGCTATGCACTGCAACAGGAGGATGCTGGATGGCTCTAAAGGACTCTGACCTCAGCACAGAGAATGCTCTGGAATGGTAAGGAAACTGAGGCAGAGAAATGCATATCGGGTTTGTTTTTGTATAGATCTGTATGTCTCATAGTATTAAAGAGCAAAGTCTGTGTCATGTGCTATATCTTATCACCTGCCCCCTTGAAGCCTTCTACTTTACCTCTTCAAGTAGAGTTCTGGGAGAGGGTGTGCTAAAGCTACAGGGGGAATCTGAGAAGCCAGTACTAGCCCCAGGGACTGGGCCACATAGTCCAAACTCTCAGGAGGGTGTGCCTGGGGATCCCATGCCAGGGGCAGTGACTGGACTCTGGAGGCTTAGAACACCCTAGGCTTTACTGGCTGGATCTTTTCACAGCAGTCTAGGGAGGGAGCACTAGTCTGGACCTGTGTCAGTGTTTTTGGAGGCAATTCAAGGACAGGTAGATATATTTTGTTACATAGAAGGAAGGGGAGGGAACCTTCAGTGTTGTGCACCAGGTGGCCATTTAAGAGACACACGGATTTCCCCAGGGGTCTCAAGTTATCACCCATCGAGTGCTCTGAGTACAGCAGTGGAGTGTGAGTAGTTAAAAACAAAGGCACCACACTAGCATATCAGCCTGTCTGTGGTGGAGTGAAGCCCCAAGACCTAGACACTTTTGCAGATTTGGCATCCTTATCTGAACTGGCCCTGCAGGTTGCCTTACTACAAACATGTAACTGTGGCTTGTAAATGCAAGAAATGGATCAGACATGTTAGTTGCTAGTAGTATATTATAAAGTCAAGTTTAAATTGAAGTTTTGTAAATACAATACAGTAATTCACTGAAAAAAACACTTTAGTCTAGTAGTTTGAGCATGGAACTAAGAGCCAGAGACTTGAACATTATAATATTGACTCAAACACTGACTCCTGGTGTGACCTTTGACATTTGCTTATTCTGTCTAGTTGGTCTACACTACCAACTTATGTCTATATAAATATGTTGTTCAGGTGTTTGGAAAATCCACACCTGAGCGACAGTTATACCAACCTAACCGCAGTGTAGACAGTGCTATGTTGATGGGAAGGCTTCTCTTAGTTGACATAGCTACTGTCTCTCAGGGAGGTGGAGTATTTATGTCGATGGGAGAAGCTCTCCTGTCAGTGAAGGTAGTATCTTTGCTCAGTGGTACAGCGGCACGGCTGTAAGTGTAGATAAGCCCTTCATTTCTTCTTTTGTAAAATAAGGACATTACCTTACTTGGGACATTGTATAGATTGACGTTGGAATGGTTTATATGGGGTAGGCAACCTATGGCACGCGTGCCGAAGGTGGCACGCAAGCTGATTTTCAGTGGCACTCACACTGCCCGGGTCCTGGCCACCAGTCCGGGGGGCTCTGCATTTTAATTTAATTTTAAATGAAGCTTCTTAAACATTTTAAAAACCTTATTTACTTTACATACAACAATAGTTTAGTTATATATTATAGACTTATAGAAAGAGATCTTCTAAAAACGTTAAAATGTATTACTGGCACGCAAAACCTTAAATGAGAGTGAATAAATGAAGACTCGGCACACCACTTCTGAAAGGTTGCCGACCCCTGGTTTATATCTTCAAAGTGACTTACAGAGTATTAAGGTAATTTTATTATAGGGAACAAACAAGAAAGGAATAATGGTCAGTTTCTCTGGCCTGGTTGCTCCTACAGTACCTGTTCATAATAGTGCTGGGTTTGTCCTAGGTCTGATTTCTTTGTTTGTGGATTCTACCACTCTAGGCTTTTGATCCAGAAGAGCCAGGTCATTTCTGTTCCAGGTTTTGTTCTCTGGGAGGAGTAGTTTAGCAACCTTCTATTTTGTGCAGCAAGGTCAAGCAAGATAAGCCTGTACTTTTAAAAATAAAATCATCATTAAAGCTCCCCTAAGGCAGTTGGAGTGCTGTGCAACATGATAAAAACATTCTGTCATGGGGGGGGGGGGAAAGCATAAAACTGCGTGGTTTTTTTCTTGTTGTTTGTTTTTTTTAATTCAAACAGCCTGAGGGAGTTGGATACAGAAGAAAGAGGCAGAGGGAAAGAATAGGGGGTCAACTTAATATACGTGAATGGGTGATATAGCTCATACACACTCCTTTTAAAAATCCTATAATTTTCATTCATGCTAAAGAAATATAGAGTTTGGGCCAGGGCTGATTGCCCAGTTTTTCCTGTTGCAAAATTCTCTGTGCTGATATAATATAATGACTGGACTCTGGTTGACTGCCTTTGCATTGTATTGAGAAATCTTGTGGGACCACAACATATAAATACCTGTCTAACAACTAATTACCCAAACAATGAAGGAGGATGGATCAGTTAAGTGCCTATGATTTCAAGTTCTATTGAGGCATTCCTTTAGACAAGTTCTCTCTAATGCCCCAATTGCCATATCTAAATTACTCCTGCAGTTTCAATTGGATTCAGTATTAGTGTCCACATCTTATCCTAAACTGTGGTGCACGGCAACATTCCACTATTAAAAAGCTGCTGTATTACACCCCAAAAGTGAGGTAAATGATTCTAATTTGAATGGCTTATAAAGATCCTTGGGAGGAAGCATACAAAGAATATATCCTTCCTTTTATATAGTATTTCTGGCATATTAATACTTCCTATACAATCTTTTTGTATACAAAGAAACTTTACCTGAAGAAGCTAAGCATTGAAAGCAATAAGCAAATTACTTCAAAACATTTTAGCCAGAACTTTATCGACCGACCTGCTTAAAACTGAATTTAACCCTCCACTCCGCCAATCCCCCCGTGCCTCCAATTCCTGAGTTCTCCAGATGGAACAGACGGCATGTTACAAATTGTGCTGGCAATACTTTGAGGGTTGCTACTGCTTGCAAGTATAGTAGTTTGTAATTTTTTTTCTAAACAGGTTTTTTGACAGCAGGGACATGGCCAAGTGAATAAATTGGCAGGACACAATTTTGATCAAGCATGTGGTACAGAGAAAGGAGATTGTCACAAGTGGTTTTCATCATAGCTTTTTGCCTAGCTGGACTGGAAATTTGCAGAGTTGGTTTCCATCTCCTAGAGAAGCTGTGACAGGATTGTTGTTTTGAGCTTGAGGGAGGCTGTATTGCTAACCTTGATTGCCAGTTTACATAAGAACATAAGAATGGCCATACTGGGTCAGACCAAAGGTCCATCCAGCCCAGTATCCTGTCTACCGACAGTGGCCAATACCAGGTGCCCCAGAGGGAGTGAACCTAACAGGCAATGATCAAGTGAGCTCTCTCCTGCCATCCATCTCCACCCTCTGACAAACAGAGGCTAGGGACACCATTCCTTACCCATCCTGGCTAATAGCCATTAATGGACTTAACCGCCATGAATTTATCTAGTTCTCTTTTAAACCCTGTTATAGTCCTAGCCTTCACAACCTCCTCAGGTAAGGAGTTCCACAAGTTGACTGTGCGCTGCGTGAAGAAGAACTTCCTTTTATTTGTTTTAAACCTGCTGCCCATTAATTTCATTTGGTGGCCCCTAGTTCTTATATTATGGGAACAAGTAAATAACTTTCCCTTATTCACTTTCTCCACACCACTCATGATTTTATATACTTCTATCATATCCCCCCTTAGTCTCCTCTTTTCCAAGCTGAAAAATCCTAGCCTCTTTAATCTCTCCTCATATGGGACCCGTTCCAAACCCCTAATCATTTTAGTTGCCCTTTTCTGAACTTTTTCTAATGCCAGTATATCTTTTTTGAGATGAGGAGACCACATCTGTATGCAGTATTCAAGATGTGGGCGTACCATGAATTTACATAAGAGCAATAAGATATTCTCCTTCTTATTCTCTATCCCTTTTTGAATGATTCCTAACATCCTGTTTGCTTTTTTGACTGCCGCTGCACACTGCATGGACGTCTTCAGAGAACTATCCACGATGATGCCAAGATCTCTTTCCTGATTAGTTAAATTAGCTAAATTATCCCCCATCATATTGTATGTTTAGTTGGGGTTATTTTTTCCAATGTGCATTACTTTACATTTATCCACATTAAATTTCATTTGCCATTTTGTTGCCCAATCACTTAGTTTTGTGAGATTTTTTTTGAAGTTCTTTACAGTCTGCTTTGGTCTTAACTATCTTGAGCAGTTTAGTATCGTCTGCAAACTTTTCCACCTCGCTGTTTATCCCTTTCTCTAGATCATTTATGAATAAGTTGAATAGGATTGGTCCTAGGGCTGACCCTTGGGGAACACCACTAGTTACCCCTCTCCATTCTGAAAATTTACCATTTATTCCTACCCTTTGTTCCCTGTCTTTTAACCAGTTCTCAATCCATGAAAGGATCTTCCCTCTTATCCCATGACAACTTAATTTACGTAAGAGCCTTTGGTGAGGGACCTTGTCAAAGGCTTTCTGGAAATCTAAGTACACTATGTCCACTGGATTNAATCTCTCCTCATATGGGACCCGTTCCAAACCCCTAATCATTTTAGTTGCCCTTTTCTGAACTTTTTCTAATGCCAGTATATCTTTTTTGAGATGAGGAGACCACATCTGTATGCAGTATTCAAGATGTGGGCGTACCATGAATTTACATAAGAGCAATAAGATATTCTCCTTCTTATTCTCTATCCCTTTTTGAATGATTCCTAACATCCTGTTTGCTTTTTTGACTGCCGCTGCACACTGCATGGACGTCTTCAGAGAACTATCCACGATGATGCCAAGATCTCTTTCCTGATTAGTTAAATTAGCTAAATTATCCCCCATCATATTGTATGTTTAGTTGGGGTTATTTTTTCCAATGTGCATTACTTTACATTTATCCACATTAAATTTCATTTGCCATTTTGTTGCCCAATCACTTAGTTTTGTGAGATTTTTTTTGAAGTTCTTTACAGTCTGCTTTGGTCTTAACTATCTTGAGCAGTTTAGTATCGTCTGCAAACTTTTCCACCTCGCTGTTTATCCCTTTCTCTAGATCATTTATGAATAAGTTGAATAGGATTGGTCCTAGGGCTGACCCTTGGGGAACACCACTAGTTACCCCTCTCCATTCTGAAAATTTACCATTTATTCCTACCCTTTGTCCCCTGCCTTTTACCCAGTTCTCAATCCATGAAAGGATCTTCCCTCTTATCCCATGACAACTTAATTTACGTAAGAGCCTTTGGTGAGGGACCTTGTCAAAGGCTTTCTGGAAATCTAAGTACACTATGTCCACTGGATTTCCTTTGTTCACATGTTTGACCCCTTCAAAGAATTCTAATAGATTAGTAAGACATGATTTCCCTTTACAGAAACCACGTTGACTTTTGCCTAACAATTTATGTTCTTCTATATGTCTGACAATTTTATTCTTTACTATTGTTTCAACTAATTTGCCTGGTACTGACGTTAGAGTTACCGGTCTGTAATTGCTGGGATCATCTCTAGAGCCCTTTTTAAATATTGGCGTTTACAGGCTGTAGATAACTATATGGATAGTTTTAGGATCATGTTTTCACCAGTGACAACTTAGTAGCTTGTTCTGAGAGCTACCCACCTTGGCAACTGTCAAATAGTTCTCATGCAGCTCTCTAAGAGAGGCTAATTTTTGCTGCAGTTAAATCATACTGTCAGACTATACCAACTCGTAGACTAAGGCTAGGAGGAATCATGATTATCTAGGCTGACCTGTCAGCACAGGCCACAGAACTTGACATTATTTCCAGGGTTCGCTTAATTTGCTGTTGCCCTTAAGATTAATTGATTTCCAACACTGCTGACAGCTAATTAGCTTATTTAGGTCTGAATTCAATGTTAAACAACCAATTACATGAAGCAGGTAAGACACGCTATTTCTTGAGCATTTGCTATTGTTAAAAGCAAGTGTCAGAAAAGTGATTACAGGTCTGTCTCATCTTACGCTGGGGTTACGTTCCGCGGTCAGCGCCTAAAGCGAAAATCGCGTATAGTCAAAATTACATTGAGTGTAATGGCGGGCAGAATCGCCCGCCCTACAGAAACAGTATTTAAATTGTTATATTTCTCTTTTTTGTGTGTGTTTTTTTTCTTGTTTTTGTCGACTGCATAAAGCTGAAATCACACATGTTAAATGCGCCTAAGATGCGACAGACCTGTATACAAAAAAACCTAACTGTATCCCCCTTCTAGTGACTTGCCTATCAAATTCATTCAGTTTCCATGTCGTTCAAAGAGCTGAGGATTGCTGACCTTATCTGTTTTACAACATGCAACAGTATCTATGCTACTGTTAGTGCTCCCAGCTACTACTTTGCTGCATGCCAACAATTTGGTATTTACATGTGTAACATGGCTTGGTTCTAGTGTAGGTGGCACCTTAAAGATGTGCAAGCAACATTGTGGAAGGAGAAAAACAGGTTCCATCTATCAGTGTGTTCAGAAAAGGTTTGCTAGTGAAGAAGGTGAGGGGAGTACTTTTTCATGGAAATTTAGAAAAAATACAGTAAATCGTTGCTAGAAGACGTTTGAGGTCCTTGAACAAATTCAGAAAGCAAAGTAAATTTTGTTTGTTGGTGTGACAGTACAGGTTTGAGCAACATCTGAAACAAGTGTTAGATAACTATATGGGTTTGAGTTATGCTGTACTCTAGCCTGTGTGTCTGGCTTTGTGGTCATGGTTGTAAAATGCTGGCTTCCATTTTGGAGGCTAATCTTGTGATGATTTATGCAGGCTATTCTTTGTAGAATATATAGACAACTGTAAAGCCATTGAGGCTTCCTGTTGGTGGCACTATAAACCACAGTAGCAAAGTTTGGTTCTATTACGAGTGTCTGCTTTGGAAACCACATGTGAACATTGTGGCTTTATGAGCAGACATGAGTAATTGTATTGGAGATAGGTACCTGCAACTACATCTGAAAAATAATTAGATACCCTTAATGGTAATGGTAGCTTCTTGTATCAGCTAAACCACCCCAAGTTAATTACAGAGTGGCTTTTGAAATTCCTTTATTTTTGCGCTGTTGAGCAATTTGGGAGGTGGAAGCTACAACACTCACTAAGGATAGATAGCCAGTTTTATCTTAATTTTTCCTGTGTTTTGACGTACCATTAAAGAGATACTTAGGTTAAAGTCATTAGGACTCTTAGGAAATTACTTTCCTTGAAGGTTGTAGAATATTTTATCCAGAGACTTTATAGCTCTTTTAGAACTATTTTAGTCTTGTAAAGGCATTTCTAGAACAATTGTATATATTGAAGTTTAGTTTAATTTTCTATAAAATACCTTTTGTACTTATACCAAAGTACTTTACAAAACAATCAGATATTGGGAATGCAATAATTGTAGGTAGAGCTATTGTATTCAGTAATGCACAAAGAGTTAAATTCTCCCTGGTATTGTGCTTTCATTGTCCACGTACTTCAGATATTCTCCAGCTGGACAATTCTGCATGTGAAGATAGCTAACCCCTTTTCCTTAGTAATTGCTGTTGGTGCATGTGATGCTTTCCAACAGAACAGAGTAATGCTGAAGCAAACCAGTCATGTTTCATGCTGCTGGATATGTACTGTACTATGAACAGAGGCAGCGGCAGCATTCTCTGCTGATGTTGGGGCATTCTACTGAGGAACTGGGGGAAGAAATTAGAACATTGCTACATTTTCTCTTGAATGTGTGGGGGTGGTATATGCACACATGTACACACACGTGTTCCCAGTGAGAAAATATTGAGCTTGTGTGTCTCCTGCTCCACATAGTGCATCCCCACTGTAGTAGATAGAGCGAGAGAGCCTGGACCACTGGACCTGGTGCAAGATTTGAGGCCTGAACCAGAGGCTGTGAACCAAAGTCAGACCATGTATTAAAGCAGATGCTTGCAAGTTCACTGTCCAGTACATGAATGTGGCAAAGTTGTTGATAGCATGCTAGGCACTAGATATTTACATAAATATATTCCAGTTAGTATAGATACATTTCAGTCTAGTACAAAATAAGATGGTTTTACAATATAATTAACAGGGACGTTTTGTTCAAAATATCAAGAACAAGGGGAGGTAACAAATGTGATGAACTACGTAAGGTAGTATGTAAGTTGTGTATTCCAGTTGTTTTCCTCAGCCTGTAAATGTCAGGTACTTCACCGTAACCCTTTGTCCAGCCTAGGGGGCAGCAGAAAGTCTCACCGCTGACGGAGCTGAGTCATTGCAACAAGCACACGTGTTAGTGTAACTGTAGACATTGATCCAGGGCGCTAGTACTTTGCTTTGTTGACAGTAAACCTGGCTGAGAGCCTTCACCACCGAACTGTGCCTGTGGTCTTCCTTTATGAATAACATCGAGTCTGTTAAACTAACATGCAGCACTATCTACTCACAGCATTGAAACTCCAAGGACAGAAGCACTGAGCAGCCTAAACAGTGCTACCGAGGCAACAACATTCCAGCCTCCAGCACTTAACCACACCGGGTAGTACTATCAAGCTTTGCTCTACAAAGTATCTGTGCAGAGTTGGGAACAGCACATGAAAAGAACACCCACTAGCACAGTGGTTCTCAAACTTTTTTTACTGGTGATCCCTTTCACATAGCAAGCCTCTGAGTGCGACCCCTCCCTTATAAATTAAAAACACTTTTTTATATATTTAACACCATTATAAATGCTGGAGGCAAAGCAGGGTTTGGGGTGGAGGCTGACAGCTCTCGACCCCCCATGTAATAGCCTCGTGACCCCCGAGGGGTCCTGACCCCCAGTGTGAGAACCCCTGCACTAGCACCATCAGGGTGAAACTGATCAGAATTGTGGGGTGGGCAACTATACAGCTGCTTGTCTCACCACCTTCTAATGTTAGTACGTTGTGCAGCACTTGCAGTTCTTGTGCCAGGTCTAATCAGTCTCTGTTCCCTTTTGTGATTGTGGCAAGTGTGGAGAAGCTGACTGGAGAGAGTAGACTTTGCATTTTGGGGAAGCTTGTGGCTCTCCAAACACTTGGAGGATAATCTGAAATTGCAGGAGTTTGGTGTTGAGGTCTCCAACAGGGCAGAGGGAAAAAGTGATAAGACTTGGAAGGGAGAGGAGCTGTGGGGTCGAGGGAAGGGAACAAAATCAAGATTTTGATATGGCAAAGGAGAAAACTTCCAGTCCTTTCCTAATTAACTCCTGTTTAAAATCTTTTCCATATTTGCTAATTTGAGAAAATGTAGTGAGAAATATTTTAATTATGCACCACCCCACATGAGTGTTAGTGAGAAAAACGGTCATAGAAATGTAGGGCTGGAAGGGACCTTGAGAGGTCATGAAATCCAGCCCTCTGCACTGAGGCAGAACAAAAACAAAAAACCCCCACACATCTAGACGATCCCTGACAATTGTTTATCCAACTTGTTCTTAAAAACCTCCAATGATAGGGATTCCACAACCTCCCTTAGAAGCCTATTCCAGAGTTTAACTACTCTTACAGTTAAATATTTTCCTAATATCTAACCTAAATCTTCCTTGTTGCAGATTAAGCCCATTACTTGTTTTTCTTTCAGTGAACATGGAGAATAATTGAGCACAATCCTTTTAGTAATAGCCCTTAACATATTTGAAGACATGTTCCAACTCAGTCTTCTTTTCTCAAGACTGAACATACCCAGTTTTTTTAAACTTCCCTCATAGGTTGGGTTTTCTAAACCTTTTATCATTTTTGTTGCTATCCACTGGACTCCCTCCAGTTTATGTACATGTAAAGCGTGGAACCCAGAGTTGGACTCAGTACTCCATCTGAGGCCTCGCTAGTGCTAAGTAGAGCAGGACAATTATCTCCCATATCTTATGTAACAACACTTCTGTTAATACATCCCAGAATGATTTTAGCCTTTTTTGCATATGCATCATATTGTTGACTCATTCGATTTGTAATCCACTATAACTCCCAGAGTTATAACTCCCCTACTTCCCCATGACTATCTTCCAACTTGGCTTTGCCTACCCCATAGCTATCTTCAGTCTAGCATTGTTTGCTCCATGGCTCCCCCGCTAGCCTTATGACTTCAGTTCTGCTCCACCTCATGACTGCCCTCAAGCCTGGCATATCTTACCCCATAATTATCTCAAGCTCATACCTGTCCCAAGGCCCATAGTTTAGCACAGCCTACCCCCATAGTGCCCCTACTATCCCCCATTAAGTTAGCCCCAACCCCATGCCTGCCCTTATTCTCCCCCACTACAAGTTCAGCTCTGCCTCTTACCCAGACTGCACCCACATGGTACACTGAGGAGTTTCTCCCCATTGCGCAGGTGCAGCTCCTGCCAGGCTAATCTGGCAAGACTCTCACTTGTTCTTATGATCTTCAAGTGCTGGTAAAGTCAATGTCAAGCTTTATTACTGGCAGTCTTACTGTCTGGTTAATACAATAATACAGTCTTTGCTTGGAAATATTAACACAGGAAGTTATGATGGTCTATAGCAGGGGTAGGCAACCTATGGCACGCGTGCCGAAGGCAGCACGCGAGCTGATTTTTCAGTGGCACTCACGCTGCCCGGGTCCTGGCCACCGGTCCAGGGGGCTCTGCATTTTAATTTAATTTTAAATGAAGCTTCCTAAACATTTTAAAAACCTTATTTACTTTACATACAACAATAGTTTAATTATATATTATAGACTTATAGGGGGAGAGATAGCTCAGTGGTTGAGCATTGGCCTGCTAAACCCCCAGTTGTGAGTTCAATCCTTGAGGAGGCCACTTAGGGGTCTGGGGCAAAATCAGTACTTGGTCCTTCTAGTAAAGGCAGGGGGCTGGACTCAATGACCTTTCAGCATCCCTTCCAGTTCTATGAGATAGGTATATCTCCATATATTTATTATTTAGAAAGAGACCTTCTAAAAACGTTCAAATGTATTACCGGCACGTGAAACCTTAAATCAGAGTGAATAAATGAAGACGCGGCACACCACTTCTGAAAGGTTGCCGACCCCTGGTCTATAGTTACAGGACTAGCTGCACCTCTGTCCCCTTTCTGGTCTAAGGGCTTGTCTGCACTTACCGGAGGATCAATGCTGCGGCGATCGATGCATCGGCGGTCGAAATAGTGGGTCTAGTGAAGACCTGCTAAATCAACCGCCAATTGCTCTCCCCTTGACTCCTGTACTCCACCTGATTGAGAAGAGTAAGGGGAGTCGACGGGAGAGCATCTCCCATCGACGTCACGTAGTGTGGACCCCACGGTAAGTAGATTTAAGATATGTCGATTTGAGTGTAACTCAAATTGCGTAGCTTAGATCAACTTTTCCCTTTAGTGTAAACAAGGCCTCAGTGCAGTCCTTCAGGTCACAGTGCTCATGCCTTTACCTCTCCTGGCTACAGTACCCGTTGTATCCACTCTACTTATTTCCTTTCAGGAGTCTAACCAAATAGCCAAACCAAAATGGCTCTTATAGTACAAAGAAAGCATATGAGAGAAGAAGATTTAAAAACAGTCTGTGTACATATTTGTCTTACCTACGGCCCTTCTATTCCTGATGATAACCTGGGCAGGCCTAGCTTCTTCAGGTATCTCAGCGGGTGCCTGTGTCAGTGGTTTCCTGAAACAGCTTCCCCAACAACTGCCACTCTCTCTCTCTCTTGAAAGGAGTTCCTTTTTTAAACTGCTATAGTCCTTTTGACCTGGTATTCCTAGGTCTTTTCCTGTCCAGTGTTGTCCCTTAACAACCCTTAAGTGTGTATGCTATTAAACTAAACCAATATATTCATACAGTACACAACTCAACAAGGTCAGCATACAGCATTAAGAGCGGCTCCACACCATCACAATGCTTTATGCATTTTGGAAAGCATTGTCTCCTATAATCTGAGAGTGGTCAGTTCATTGTAACTTTCACTTGGCTAAAGCTGTTAATTTTTTTCAAGCTTTGGTCTCTTCAAATTCCAGGATAATTGTAAAAGCTGTTTGAGCAGATCAGTAGGAAATTCACTGGTGAGCAAGGGAACCAACAGCGCTGACTTCTGCAGAATTTTCTTTAAAAAAACAAAACGCAAACACACACCACTCTGTCTAAGTTTCTAGCCCTTAAGTTGTGATAACCTTTCAAACTTGAACAGAGTATAAATCAATGCTGTGACATCTTCCTAGACTTTGCTCCAGAGTCTTTGTTGCTACTAGCAACAGCATGAAATTAACAAGACTGTTCAATTTCATTGCTTCTAGAAGCATTTCATTCAGAAGCCTGTGGGGAACCCTGAAACTGACAAGAATATCAATTTCATGCTGCTCCTTGGGAAAGCTAGGAACAGCAGCATAGGCAGGGAATAGGGTTTTTTTTAAGTGACTTGTCCAGTAGCTTTGTGGCAGTATTTGATTACTTGAGAGATCTGGGAGACACCTTTACCTTTAAGGTATGACATGGTGAACATTATGATGTGCAACATTAATCATTGAGTCATGAAAGGTTGCTCTGCTGGCTACAAAGTTCTTCTGATCATTCCTAACTAGGATGATGAACATGTGGGAGTGTTTAGAATTTTCTCAAGGCAGAGGTAATAAGGTCTGTGCTGAGTAAAGGACCACTATTTAGTAGTTGGTCTGAATGTGAAATCCATCCTCTGACCTAATTTATCCACTGAACCAAATCAAACCGCTTACATGTTATCAATACTATTCTTTCATAGGAATACTATTTTGAATGTGTTTGCTTAACTTGTTGTTCTCCTGTCCTAAAAATCAAATACAAACAAAGGAACTGAACTTGATTGGAAAGGTTTTATCTGAAGAAAGCCTTTGGAGTGAATGGGAAAACTATAAATAATTTTATAGGCTCAAAAACTTTAAAGCACTAATATTTCACTTTGTGTTTAGCTTTCCTTTTTGTCTATCTCAAAACGCTTTTATAGGCATTAAGGCTCACAACATACCTATAAGGGAAGTGTTACCCTTTTTCAGGTTAATAAACCAAGACACATACATTAAGTTCAAAATTTTCCAAAGTGTCCACTAATTTTGCATGTTGTTTTTCTTGGTGTCATCAACATTCAACTTGACGCAGATGTCTGATTTTTTTTCAGAGGTGCTTAAGTATTGGGTGGCTTAAGTTGGATGCACAAAGTTAGTAGACACTCAGATGTTGTCGTTGGTGGCTTCTCAAGGTTACACAATGAGACTGGCAAAGCAGGAGAAATCTAGGATTCTTGACTCCCATGCCTGTGTTCTAACTCTGCATAACTTATCTGGTCAGCAAACTCCATCCACTTAATATTGTTATGTCAACTCTCTCAAAGTTTTAACATGGTGACTATTGATTATAGTTCAGGTGTAGAAGGTCATTGTACTCTAAATTCTAGTTTTCAGTTAATTGTAGAATAATTCCTGCACTTTGGCTGATTATTAGAGAAAGAAGTTTTGAAAACTCAAAAGCCCACCTTCTATCGTTTCTTTTCCAGCTTGAGCCTTTGTAGAAGCTAAGAGCTTGTTTACACAAATTTGCACAGAAATAAAACAGTTTTAATTTCCACCTATGTTGTTTTGGTGCAGGTCTGTGCAGATACTCTCAAGTCTTTTTACCAGGTTACACATAGTTAAGGCTAAGATTTTATCATGATTATTTTTAGTAAAAGTCACGAACAGGTCACAGGCAATAAATACAAATTCATGGGGCCTGTGACCTGTCCATTACTTTACTAAAAATAACTGGGGGGGGGGGGGAAGAGAGGAGGGGGGCAGAGCTAGGTAGGGGAAGGAATGGAGTCCCACGGGGGGGGGGGAAGAGCTGAGAGGCCGCACCGCCCCTGCTCCAGAGCTGGCTGCAGCTGCGGGACAGGGATGCGTGGCCCTGACTGCAGCTCCCACCAAGTCTTGGTCACAGTAGTGGAGGGGTCACATGGCCCTGGGAAGCCACAAGGGGGGCGCACGGCTCCTGGTGCAGCCACCAGGCAGGGCTGTGCAGCCCCAGCTGCAGCCCCAACGAAAGCTGCGGGGCTTGGGTGCACGGCCCTGGCTGCAGCCCCCGCCAAGCCTGGGACGCCGCCGGGCAGGGGCACGCGGTCCCGGCTGCAGCCCCCGGCAGAAGCCGCGGGGCTGGGGCTGCAGGTTCCTGGTTCCAGACAGCCCCAGTTGCAGGGCAGGGGCACATGGTCCGCCCGCCTCCTCCTCCTGAAGCCCTAGAAATCACGGCGGTCCGGTAAAGTCACAGTATCCGTGACTGCCGTGACCTCTGTGACTAAATCGTAGCCTTACACATAGGCCATTTCTACACTAGAGAGCTTACAGCAGTACAGCTGTAAGATCTCCCATGTAGCCACTCTATAATTAAACCACCCCCAACAAGTCGTGGTAGCTATGTTGGCAGAAGAGCCTTAGTGCTGTCTACACCAGCACTTCTGTTTTTCACACCCCTGAGCAACATAATTTATACCAATGAAAGTGCTAAGTGGAGACATAGCGTAAGTGAGGCTAGTCTGTACTACAAAGTTAGATCAGCCAAAATACATTGCTGACGGCTGTGAAAAATTTCATGCCTTGTGCAATATAATTAAGCTGATTTGAGCCCAAGTGTAGACACTGCTAGGTTGACAGAAGAATTCTGCATTCGACCTGGCTACTGCCTCTCAGAGGTGTGGATTTACTACCGAGATGGAAGAACCCCTTCTGTCGCTATAGTGTCTACACTAGAAATGCTAGTGGCGCAGCTGTAGCGCTTCTAGGGTAGACATACCTAAACACCCAATCTGAAATAAGGGTCTACACCTAGATATGCACCATAAATTAAATGTATTAAATTTGAATTAAAAATGAATTAAAACCGATGTAATTATTTCAGTGTAAGTTTGTGTGTATTCAAGCCCCAAGTCAATATTTAGTTTTTACCATTTGATATTTGGCATATGCTCTATGTAATCTTTCAGGAAATGTTTTGTGATAGTAGTGGTACTAAATACCACAGTACTTTACTTGGTGTTCCTGTTTTACAGTTGGGGAAACTTTCAGAGGGTGCTGAGAATTAGCTGATGTTTGTACAAGAGTTGCCTTTTTATAGCAGCTGGCTTGTAGCTGATATGCAGTAAGATAATGCACTAATGGATTCGCATTTTTCAAGTGTCCTGGCCCAAACAGAAGTGGAAGTGAGCCATGATGGGGGAAATCTTTACAGTGCTTTCTCTATTGGAAAGCTCTCTGTTTTACACTGGAATATGAGGCTGTGTGAGAAACAGTTACTGCATTGTAGGAGTATGGTATAAGTGATCTGTGGTACAGGCAGAGCTGGCTATGTTCTTTGAAATACTGATAGAGCAAGAACGGTACGATGCTATGTACATTTAAAGCGAGACAGTAAGAGGAGCAACTACGTACCTTTGCCTAACCTACAAAAACTCAGCATACCACTAGGGGATGCTACAGTCCTTTAGAATCAGCATCCTACATTACCATGCTTAAGAGCTTTGTTTTCTGTTTGTAGCAAAAACCTCTGGGCTCTTTTGAGATTAGGATGCTATTTATGAGGAATCCATCCTTGGAAAACAACTCCCACTTAGTATTCAGATATCTTTGTGCTTTCCTAAGTGGTGGGGGTAGGTATCATCACTTTTGTAAAGAGGTGTTGGTGATTTCATAGCTCTCTCTCTTTCCTTGGTTCAGTACTGAACCAATGCGCCTAGATTGGTGCTATGGTCATTTTGTTTCTATTGGGTTCCATCCTAGAGAGTGCCATGCTTCAGTGGTAAGTGAATTATTTGACCATTGTGAACCACTGGATTCTCACCAGCTTGAGGGGAGTTAAGCAGACAGTTATTAAGATGTCTACTTGGCCCTCCACCTAAACCCCAAATCCCAAAGCTCCAAGTGTCACCAAGCCATTGTCTGGTGGCCCAGGATGACCTGACTACTACAGGAAAAAAGGGAGAAAATGGACACCAGAGATAACGTAGGAATGCTTATAGAAGGGGCATATCAGTTTAACATCAACATCCAAATCCTCTAGTCCCATAATTTTCCTACCTCTCAGTCAAGTCTAAAGTTTCCTAGGGAGGTAGACCCCAGCCTCCCCAAATTCAGTATCTTTACCACCACCACATCCCCGTGGCATTCTTTCAGCAATCCAGTCTTCTTGGGTGTTGCTTTTCCTCTCCCACTCATGAGCTGAATCTTGTATAGATGCCAGACCCCTCCCATTCCCAGAAGCCTGTGAGAGGATTGGCTAATTGGAGACACCAGCTTGGGTTTTCTCCCCCCATGTGACAGTTCACACTGTCACACCTATATTACACACACACACACACACACACACACACACACACACTCTGTGTTTATAAACCTTTGGGCGTGAGTGATGGAAAGCTATATAAATATTAAACTGCTGTTAAACATGCATACTACACCTGATCACTTCAGGTTTTATTGCTGTAGAATTACCTCTAGATGCTCCAGTGCTCTCTTCTAATCTGCAAAATGGGGATAATACTGACCTAACTCACACGGGTGTTAAGTATTTTACTTGGTTGTATACAGTGCTTTGAAGATTAAAAGGTCTTTGTAAGTGCTAAATATTGAAGTACTGCCTTTGCCACTGATTCATTCATTTGGTAGGCTATTATTAAACAAGAAAAATGGATTTCTGCTGTGATTTTTTTAGACAATGTTGCAGAGATCACTTGCTGATAGGGATGTGGCAGCATGTCTGAGGAGAGATTGGCTTTTGTGTTGACTTATTTGACTTGCCTTGAAATGGGAACTCACAGCACTTTAATAAATGTGTTGAATGTTATCTAATTTAACTTTAGATTCTCCAGGTATAGTCCCATGGTATTCTTTGGCAAAATGCCATTTTTTAGCATCTGACAGCAGAACTCAGTAAAACACATCAAATGCTTATGCCTACTTACAGCAAAAATGCTCAATGAAACAATAAGTATTCTACTCCCTAAGACAAAACTGGCAAAGGAGAAGCTTTCTGTTCTTCAGCACTAATAAGTAATGACTGCTGTCTCTCAGCTGTGCTAAATCAGGACAGAGACTCTTTCCACACAAGTACTGTTTATTTTATGTACATTTACATAAGCCTTCCACATTGCAGTTATTTAAAAAAAGTTAATAAATGAGATCATAAAATTAAAAGGACCGCACTAATTGGTTTGTACTTAAAATACAGACTTTTGGGATAATTATTGAGTACAAAAACCTGTTATAATTAAGATTGTGATTGAAAACCCACAATGTAGGAATCTGAGAAATTATGCCATAGCTACAGTATCCTAAACATGTCTTTTTGCTCACATGCTGTTATATAAGGGTTTATTGAAATGGAAGGGGAATTGTGCAAAGGCACTCACCAGGCCTCCATTCCCAACATTTTCCCCTTTGTTATGCTCATTTGCCCAGCATTTATTGTGCACCGTTTTTTCCTTTTCTTACAGAAAGAGCAAGAAACAGTGTCACATGTTTTTTCTGTTGCCACAGGGAAATAGTCTACCATGACCTTCATAGCTGTGGGAGCCTTAAAAAGTTGCAATGGAAAAAGCCTCTTAAAACATTTATTAGTAGAAAAACAATTTGGATGCTTTGGAAACAGTTCCCCTCTGTATTTTATACTGCACAGTGCTTGATTTCTCCAAACTGAAGATGAGTCTACCTGGCATCATCCTATACTACAGTTTCCGATTCTTCCAACAGCCATTTAAGTGTATTTTAAATTGTGAGCAAACAGTGCCACTCCATGGGTAGTATTGTGTGAAATGAGGCAACCTGGGGCCCAAGTAAAGGGAGATTGCCTTACAAGCCCAAGAATTGGTGCTGGGGTTGCATCATGAACACTGACTCAAGATACTTATTTCCTCTTCTCCTTCAGCTGAATGTGGCATCCCCTCCCCATACTGGGAAAGAGATTAGTGAGTTAGTGTGTCCAGGAATGTGCATCATTTCTACATTCGCCCTCGTTTCTCCATGATGGTTCTTTTGGTTTCTTGCTCCCTAGCCCTCTCTTCCATGGACTGCTGTGCTGCCATCTCTTGTGTTGGGTTCCCTCTTTGCCTCCTTAATTCCCATTCTGTATTGCTCCCCTCATTGCAGCTAAGCCCTTCCATTGCTTCCATGGCCACTCTGTTTGTGCTTTTCCTCCTCCCAGGAAAAGTAATGGAATGTGAGTAAATACCTCTTCTCATATCTTGTTGGTTTCCATTACCATGATACCAAATTCCGTTCCTTTGGTTGTTTCTCTAGTCCCAGTGAAACTTACAACATCTATTCCCTAAGTCCCTAGTCACATTAGAAGCAGAATGCCAGCTCTAACTGTAGGAACATAGATGTATAAAGTATAATAGGAAATCCAATTTTTGTTGCCAAAGTTGGCATCTTGATTTTGTGGACAATAGAGAACTGTGGCTTAAATTTTCTTCAACTGGAATAAAATTTTCTTAATTTTAAGTCCTGGTTTGTAATATCTCTAGCTCCTATATAGTGCTTTTCATTTGTAAGACTCAGCGACTTATAAAGGGAAAGGTAAGAAATATTGTTCTCATTTTACAGATGAGAAAATTGTTACAGTTCACAAAACAATTTGCCCAAGTGCATGCAGCAGGGTGTAGCAGAACTACTAACTCCCAGTCCAGTGCCATATCCATAGGATTTTACAATTCTTTCTTAAAGTGTGCCAATGGACATTTTCTATCAATTTTGTCCTTTACCCTCTAACAGACATGTTTTGTATTTTATGGCGTTTGAAATTAAAACAAACCTGGTATCAGGGCCGTTTGGGGATTATTTATGTGAGAAGTACTACTTTAGAGCAGGGTGGATTTGATTTAAATCATGATTAAAATCACTAGTCAGGAAGACTCGATTTAATCATGAATTTCTACATAAAAGTGCATTCTTGTTGGTTGTTATAACCTTAATACATATTCTTCACAACTCAGAGATAGATGTAGGTTTCATTTTTAGAAAGTACACACCATATATTTTTTAAGTGATTTATTTTGAAAACTTTTCAGATTAGTTTAACAGCTATATCTGAAAATGAATGAATGTTTGGTTATTTCATTTACTGAAGGTAATTGAAACAGATATTTATGAAGTCATTGGGAGGTGAACTATCTCCAATTCAACAGGTTAATCATTAATATTTGGAGAATTTTCTTGCCATGCTGTATTAGGAGGAGAACATCACCAGACAGATATTTAAATTGTTTTATTTAACTAAAACAACAACGTTATGTATTCTGGATTTTTTTTCTTTAACAGCAAACATATAATATTTTAACAAAACAAACATATGAATTTTTGAATTTAGTTAAACATTCAAGTTTTTTAAAATCAGGTTTGTTTTTGTTAAAATTGTTTTTAATTCAAATAGTTAAATTAAATATTAAAAAAAAAACACTCCAAAATTAAGTAGACTGTCAGCCAGGTCAACATGAGAAACTTAAAATATTGGCTTCTGCAGCTAATGCAGTCGTCTTCACCTTCATTTTCCTGTTTGTTCATAATCTGGAAAAGAAAAACAAGCTTTCCTGCTTTTTCAGGTCCAAAATGATTTCTCAATTTGGAAAGAATTAGTCCAAAGGAAGAAAATATTCTTTCTACACCAGCAGAAAAGGCTACTGCTGTTAAAAGTGAGATTATCACTTCAACAGTCTCTGAATCCAAGTGCTTAAGTGACTTCCACCAGTTCACTGGTGTGACTTTCTTTAAAACATCATCAGCAAACATATATTTCTTGAATGGTTCACCCTTAGCTCTGAAGTTTATTATAGTTGGCATTATGGAGGGATGATTGCTGGATGTCCATGTCATAGCCAACTCCTCTTCTTCAGCAGTTAAGGTTTGACCCTGGTACCGAGTATTGAGAATATTTGCAAGAAAATGAGCTGGAGATAGTGCTTGTCCCATTCGTTTTTTTAATGCTTGTAATTTAACTCTGTCATTGCATATTTCTCTTTTTAAGATCTCACTCAGTTCCTTCCAAATTTCAACAGCNTGTGCTTTTCCTCCTCCCAGGAAAAGTAATGGAATGTGAGTAAATACCTCTTCTCATATCTTGTTGGTTTCCATTACCATGATACCAAATTCCGTTCCTTTGGTTGTTTCTCTAGTCCCAGTGAAACTTACAACATCTATTCCCTAAGTCCCTAGTCACATTAGAAGCAGAATGCCAGCTCTAACTGTAGGAACATAGATGTATAAAGTATAATAGGAAATCCAATTTTTGTTGCCAAAGTTGGCATCTTGATTTTGTGGACAATAGAGAACTGTGGCTTAAATTTTCTTCAACTGGAATAAAATTTTCTTAATTTTAAGTCCTGGTTTGTAATATCTCTAGCTCCTATATAGTGCTTTTCATTTGTAAGACTCAGCGACTTATAAAGGGAAAGGTAAGAAATATTGTTCTCATTTTACAGATGAGAAAATTGTTACAGTTCACAAAACAATTTGCCCAAGTGCATGCAGCAGGGTGTAGCAGAACTACTAACTCCCAGTCCAGTGCCATATCCATAGGATTTTACAATTCTTTCTTAAAGTGTGCCAATGGACATTTTCTATCAATTTTGTCCTTTACCCTCTAACAGACATGTTTTGTATTTTATGGCGTTTGAAATTAAAACAAACCTGGTATCAGGGCCGTTTGGGGATTATTTATGTGAGAAGTACTACTTTAGAGCAGGGTGGATTTGATTTAAATCATGATTAAAATCACTAGTCAGGAAGACTCGATTTAATCATGAATTTCTACATAAAAGTGCATTCTTGTTGGTTGTTATAACCTTAATACATATTCTTCACAACTCAGAGATAGATGTAGGTTTCATTTTTAGAAAGTACACACCATATATTTTTTAAGTGATTTATTTTGAAAACTTTTCAGATTAGTTTAACAGCTATATCTGAAAATGAATGAATGTTTGGTTATTTCATTTACTGAAGGTAATTGAAACAGATATTTATGAAGTCATTGGGAGGTGAACTATCTCCAATTCAACAGGTTAATCATTAATATTTGGAGAATTTTCTTGCCATGCTGTATTAGGAGGAGAACATCACCAGACAGATATTTAAATTGTTTTATTTAACTAAAACAACAACGTTATGTATTCTGGATTTTTTTTCTTTAACAGCAAACATATAATATTTTAACAAAACAAACATATGAATTTTTGAATTTAGTTAAACATTCAAGTTTTTTAAAATCAGGTTTGTTTTTGTTAAAATTGTTTTTAATTCAAATAGTTAAATTAAATATTAAAAAAAAAACACTCCAAAATTAAGTAGACTGTCAGCCAGGTCAACATGAGAAACTTAAAATATTGGCTTCTGCAGCTAATGCAGTCGTCTTCACCTTCATTTTCCTGTTTGTTCATAATCTGGAAAAGAAAAACAAGCTTTCCTGCTTTTTCAGGTCCAAAATGATTTCTCAATTTGGAAAGAATTAGTCCAAAGGAAGAAAATATTCTTTCTACACCAGCAGAAAAGGCTACTGCTGTTAAAAGTGAGATGATCACTTCAACAGTCTCTGAATCCAAGTGCTTAAGTGACTTCCACCAGTTCACTGGTGTGACTTTCTTTAAAACATCATCAGCAAACATATATTTCTTGAATGGTTCACCCTTAGCTCTGAAGTTTATTATAGTTGGCATTATGGAGGGATGATTGCTGGATGTCCATGTCATAGCCAACTCCCCTTCTTCAGCAGTTAAGGTTTGACCCTGGTACCGAGTATTGAGAATATTTGCAAGAAAATGAGCTGGAGATAGTGCTTGTCCCATTCGTTTTTTTAATGCCTTTTCTTTTTAAGACCTCACTCAGTTCCTTCCAAATTTCAACAGCATCAGCAATAAAACAGCAATTTCCCTGCATTTTGTTCAAGGCTACAGAAATAGTCTTCAGGGTACTCAGCATGTGTTCAACATTTCTCTTAAGCCCAATGCTGAGAACTTTGGCTGTAACTGTGCCATCTATTTTTTTCATTATTTTGTTCCCAAACTGTCATCAGATTAGGCCAGTTCTTGATATAGTGTTCAACACAGTCCACTACTGAGTACTATCGCATGTCTTGTGGGAGAGTTAGCTTGGTTCCTCCACTTTTTCAGAGCAGCTGCTGCAAAGTGGTTGTTACGGAAGTATTTTGCAATTTCAACAACATTAGCCTTTATTTCTGGAACACTGAAGTCTTTGGCTAGGAGGTACATCAAATGAGCACTGCAACCGTATGTTATTAGCTTGAGACTCTTTTCACTCTCTTCTAAATAATTTCTTCTCATCTTGGATACATTTGCAGCATTGTCTGAGACCAAACTGCGTACTAGAGATTTGAATTTTTTCCCCACAGTTTGTTATAGCTTTTACTGTTACTTCTTGTAAGTATTCTGCTGTGTGTGCATTTCCTGATGTATCAATTGTTTCTGTAAGGAAGACATTCGCTTCTTCTGTTGTCACACAAGCACATACAACAGGATCGTTGTGGACATTGCTCTACCCATCAAGACTCAGGTTAACAATTTCACCATCTAGACCTTTTGCACACTGCTCAATTTCTCTTTCATACACTTTATCCAGCAATTTGCCTGCGACATCTGCTCTGTTGGGTGGACTGTATCCTGGTCTTAATGACTGAATCATGTTAATTAAGTGTGGGTTCTCAATCAGACAGAAAGGCGAGTTTGTTGCATAAACAAACCGGGCAATTTTTTCATCAATTGCCTCTTTTTGTAATCTGCTGGTTCTTATCACAAACTTATCTATGGTTGTTTCTGGATGATGGAGATTTTTTTCCCCTTTTGCTACAGGTGATCTACTGTGGCTGTGTGACATACATGATGTGACTGAAAACTGTCATTGGCAGATAACTCTGAAACTATAGAAAATGATGGTGATCTTGAAGGTGGATAGTCTTCAGAATCCTGTATGTTGAGGATGGATTCTCCTAAACAAAATAAGTCAATGCAGTTATTTAATTATTATTACCATAGTGCTCATTTAGTATTACTCATTGCATTCACAGACACTCAGTACTACTTTAAAGGTGAAAATTTAAAAGGAAGATCTGCCTATTTCAGCTATTTATTTTTTTATCACAACTGCATCTATGATAGTACCATATTTTTTGCTCAAACATGAGAATTCAAGAATAGTCCAGAAGGAAGACAGGCAGTCCTTAAGAAAGAAGTATGAAATAAAAAAGTTTACCAACCTGAAGATCCTACATGTTCAGACATGTTCCTTTCATCATCTTCAACACAGCTTCCTCCTGAGAAGGAACACTTCTCATGATGTTTCATTCGGGCAACCAGGCCTTGCATTTCTCCTTTGCACTATTTACATTTTGCACGCATGCCTGTCTTACCCACAGGTAGAGGAACTTCATTAAAATATTTCTAAACTGGGTCTCTTTTACAGCCTGCTGCCATTATAGGTTTTCCCTTCTAGTGAGAGAATGGTATGGTAGATCTCAAATCAATGAAGGCTACACTCAGAAAGACCTCAAGACTTCTGGAATATGCTGCTCAAACAGTTTCACTTTTGTTTCTACTGCCTGGCCCTCCCTTCTCACATTTATCTCCAGGTTTTTCTCCCTGTCCAGATCTATTCCACCCCCAACAATCTTCTATTCATTGAACTTTTTGAAACTTTGCACTTTTAGAGAGAGGTAAGGGATTGACTCTGGGTACACAAATTTGCAGAGGGACAATAGGGTTGAGGTCTGTTATTTCTCACCTTTATACATTATTTTATTTATTTATTTAAATAACATTTTTGCTGTTAAGCATGTTATCTCTGAAGACCCAAATCTACAGTTTGAGAACTGCAAAACTAAGCATCTCTGATGGTATCTTCTAGACTGAGCATTGAGTCCCATTGGGTAGATAGAAAGATTAACCTAAATAAACTATACAGAAGCCCCTGGAACCTCATAAGATTGGGTCCCTAATCCATGAACTATTGGAACTCATTTACAAAGCTTTTCTTAAACATTACATGAATATATTGTCTCATACTATAGAATTAGAATTTATAATCCCTATTCCATTATGAGATATCTTTGAGCTATAATGTATCTTAATTAAAATTATCTTTAACTATCCGTTTTTCATCAAAAAGCATTTTATAAAAAAAAAATCTGATTTAAGTAAAAAAAAATTATATATATATTTTAAACCATTGATTTTAAACCATTGATTTTCATCCACCTTGCTTCAGAGTGTGCAGGGATAGTAAACAGCCAGTACCTTGAGCGGTTGTCTCATATAGGCAATGCTTATGCCTTTTGTTTATGTAAGGAAAGGAATGACTGTCCAGTGGTTATGGTGCTAGCCTGGGATTCAAGTCCCTGCTCTGCCACAGACTTCCTGTGTGGCCTTGGACAAGTCCTTTGGGCCCAGATCCTCAAAGGTATTTAAGCTCCTAGCTTCTATTGAAAGTCAATTGCCTAAATACCTTTGAGGATGTGGGCCTTAGTCTTTCTGTACCTCAGTTCCCACTCTGTAGGATAGGGATAATAGCACTTCCTTACCTCACAGGGGTATTGTGAAGATAAAATAGATTAAAAGATTGTGAGGTGCACAGATGCTGTTGTAATAGTGGCCATGTAAGTACCTAAATTAGAAATATTTTGACTCAGTATTATGCACCATGACTACAAGAGTGTCTCCTTTACATTTATTCTGATATAAACTGAAGTCACAGGTTATTCAGTACTAGTGAGGGGCAGCCTTGAAGAGTGAAGTCTTTTATCCACAGAACTAGTACAGCATAATCAAAAGTGCATTGTCCCACACACTGCCTCTCCAACATGCTGCAACCCTTACCTGCAGGTACTGCTTCTGGGGATGAAGGCAGAGTGAATTCCTCTGCCTGTATATAGAGAGTGCAAGCAGTATTAAAACCACTGGCAATCCCCTTGTATTTTTGTTTGCTATTTGGAAGCAGAAGGGCTAGATGGCTATCTACTTTCCTTCTTCCTATGGGACCAGGGCTCAGTCCAGATTGAGGTCTTTAGATTTATGAACATGAATTTTCTATGACTGGGATAACTTCTCAGGACTCCTCAGATGATAAATAGGAATATTCTTTCACCTCTAGAGACAGATCCCTCAAGGTTGGGGATGGAGACCATTGTTCAGCGTGAAATGCTGATAGTAATGCTACCTGACTCTGTCTTGTCCTTAAAACGTCACCTATTACGATCAGTCTCTGAACTTTCACAAGCACACAATCATGCAATGATTTTGGGGGGGAGAGGGCGAGGGGAAGAGAAAAATGGCATTTTAAAAGTTGTCCTACATTAAATTTCAAGCCCAGTCTCTGGAAAAACAAGCAGGAATGTTTAGTCCTCTCAGCAACATGCCTGAGAAGGCAGCTGTGCTGTTAACATTCATGTCAGCCAGAGTCTCTGTGCTCTCCGCGTGATGATCCCCACCCCAAGTCTCCAGACAAGAACTGATAGAGAGAAATGCTAACAGCTGTTGGATACTGTCCCACTGAGTTTATGAATCTGTTAATGAGGGTAAATGTTAAGTATCAGTGGCTCCTAGTTCTTGGACTGGTGCTTGTTCTTTGTCATCAGTCTGTCTGTGGTGGTGATGAGAAGGCAGTGCTACCCTAACAAATTAGAAGGAGACATGTAATAAATATTTTTCTTGCCTGTGTGTGTGGAGGTTCAATCTTGGTGATCATGAGACTGGGGACTTCTACTTCTGGCAAAGCAAGGCACAGTGAATGTTGATATATACTGTACAAAGTTGCTTCATATACTCTGCCAATGCACTTTAGGGGGTGGTTCATTTTAGGGACACGAACTCATCCAGCTCTATCAGTACCTAAACCTCTTGATTTTCCAGTTTTGGCCTTTGCTGGAGCATAGGTTAAGAATCTGACTAAATGATGTAGTGGTTCTGTAATACTGGAAAAGTGTCCTCTAGAAGCTAAATTGACCACCAGACCCCAAATGAACATTCTGTCAAAAGGTGGCCCCAGGCTTGGGTGCCCTTTTGCAGTAGGCTGTGGCACAGCAAGTTTGCCTGCCTCAGTTCTTCCTTAGTCCGGTCATTAAATGCATAGTCTCTTGCATTGTCCAATACTAAGACCCACTTCTGGGCATAATTCTTGTAAAAGGACAGTAGTTTGTAGAAACCTCATGGTAAAGCCATTTTTCCAATTCCCACAGTAACACTTAACATACAGGGATTTTTCCATGTCCCTCTCCAGGAACACCATTTCTAGGTCACCCACCTATGACTCCACGAGCACTCGTCTCCCAGTTCCTTTCTGCCCTTGTTCCAGTGCTCCTCTCTCCCAGCCACGCACCTGGCACTGGTTCTCTGTCTCAGTAAAGACCGCAAGCTAACCCCTCCACTGGTCTCTTAGTCCTCCCCCCTTTTCAGCCTCCCAGCACCAGCTTTCCAGCTCAGGAAGGTCACCAGACTAGCCCTCTGGTGGTCTCCTAGGCCTCAACCTTTGTCAGCCTCCTGCTCAGGCAAGTCATCAGGCTAGGCCCTCTGCTGGCTGCCTAGCCAATTCCTCCTTATTCCCAGAGAGGACCTATAGAGCTTTCTGCAGCTTCCCTATCTCTCCCAGGCAACTCTCACTTGCCCCTTTCCTTGGTCCTCCAGTCTGTGCTCTCTGGCAGTGCTCACCTGCCATTCTCTTTCAGGCAGCTCTGGCTCTCCAGGTCACTGTCTCTCCTGGTTTCAAACAGCTCTCACCTGCTGGTCTCCTCCCTCTGAGGTTAAAAGGAGTCACTAAGACCCTAATTGGGGTTCCACTGACCAGTCACAGGAGCACTAGCCTCTTCTCTCCAAGGATCAGCATTACCATGACACTCCCTCCCCTAATTTAACTGGAAGGATTGACCCACATTTTATATATTTGGCTCAGACTAGGACAGAGAGTCACTTTATATGTGAAGAACAAAGCCAAGCTTGTTCATAATTCTCCCTAGTTATCTTTATATACTATACCTGTCAATTAATTAATACATTCTAATTGGGTGAGTCAGTTTCAGTTTTGCCTTTAGAGTACACACCTGTACTCTATTAAATGTTGAGTGTCATCCTATCATCTCTTTCTCAGTGCTGCATTTACTTTTGTTGGCACACTAACTAAAGCAAACATAATAGTGCCAATGGTCTGAACAAGGAGGCTCCAAGATTAGCATTAGTAACATGTTGATACACCAACTGTCACTGTTGAAAACCTTATTTTAGAAATACTGGTCTCTTTCAAGAGAAATAAATTGTCACTTTTTATGTTGAAACCCACTCTTTCTTTGAGACATAGAGCAGAGGGACAGGATGGGAAGTAGGACTAGACAATTCAGATCTGCAACTAAATTTTTATCAGGGCAGAGCCAACTTGTAATCTAATCATTCTCAAAAAATGAGTTAAATGGTTTCAGATACTACACGTGCCCATTTCCAATTTTTGTGGAGATCTTTGTAAATCAGCTTCCAAGTTGCTTTTAATAGCAGCTTCCATAGGACTTTCATACTGCTAGAGTCACATGACATGTTTGCAGCAAAATTGCCTTCAACCAAAACCTTCCCTCTTTTTCAATATCCTTGAAACTCAAACGTGGCTGAAGTTAGTGACAGATAATTATAAACATAAGTTTGTGGATGAATAGGGGGAATAAGAGACTTTTTCTTTTGTACGGAGACTTTGCTTTCATAGTTTTATTTTAGGGAAAGAACTTCCATAGCCGTTATAGGCTCATAAAAGCAGGGATATTCCTTTGCCTTTTACCTGTGGGGTGGTTTTTTTTTTTTTTTTTTTTTTTTAAGATATGTTTTAGTTCAAAAGGAATTATTTTGGGGAAGCGCTATGGCCTGTGTTAGGAGGTCAGACTAGATGATCACCATGGTTCCTTCTGGCATTAGAATCTAGGAACCTTCCTTCACTTTATTTTCCCCACACCCTTATAGTGATTCTATCAGTTGCCACTGTACCACTGCCAGCTTTCTTCAGATTTAAGTATATGTATCACTTTAATGTAGGAATTGATTGGTTAGATTGAATCCATTGTAAATGAACAGAGGATTTGATGATGTTATGCATTACTATGGCTGAATCAGTATGAGTGATGGCTAAAGGGAATGTCTGGAGCTGTCATTCAAGCTGAATTAGGGAAAGTCACTTAGATAAACAGGTAAAAATTGGTTATTAGGTTTGATTTTCTGCCATAAATTTCTTGCTTCTATGGGCAAAACTATTACATTAATCACTTTCTAAAATATAGGGAGAAATTCTACTGCTGCTAACAATTGTTCCACTGGTTGCTGTGCATCACTTACACCTGATCTCCCTTTGGCGGAAGAAGGGATAGAGTTTGGCTAAATTGCCAAGTTTGAATTTGATGTCAATAGTGAAAGGATATACTAGCCTTGATTAGTCAGTCCTTGTGAGTGTGGTGATGATTCTCTGTTTAGCTAAATGCCTTTGATCAATATGACTTATAATTTGCCATATTACTCAACTTTTCCAGACTCCAGATCTTGAAGCTCACATGTTTATTGAAATTACTGTTCACTGGCTCATCAAAAAGAAAAACACAAAAATGTGTGGTGTTTATACTTTGTTTGTAGAGGTAGGTTTATTCGGAGATATGGTTTAACTCACATTTCCCCTAGGATGTGCTGCTGGAATGTGCTATCTAAAAGCATTGGGAGGCCATAGGTGCTTAATAACAAAATTTTTATTGCAATGTTGACTTAACAGTATGCTGACATTTAATTTGTAAACAATAGGAACTCTGCACACTTCTGGCAATGCTGAGGCTCAGCAGGAAGCGCATAGTTATTGTAAAGAAATTTTAAACGGAACTATTTCACAAAGCATTAGCATTAGAACAACTTTCTATTATAAGCTAAAGGGTCCATTATATAGAGGCTGTGTACAATACTGGCAATCAGAAGTAATAGGTTCTGTTTCTGGATCTCTCACTGACTTGCTGCATAACCTTGGGCAAGTTGCAGCCTCTGTACCTCAGTTCTTCATTTGTAAAAAGCAGCTAATAATTCTTAGTTGTCTCAAGGGAGTATTGTGAAGCTTACAGAGCGTTTACAGGGTTGGATAAGGTGCTCTAGAAGTGCAAAGTGTTGTTAAAATTATGTTCTAGAACCAGGGTTCTCAACTGGGGTTGCAAAAAGATGTCAAGAAGCTTGCAACTTCCTTGCCCTTCCAATGCTGCTAAATGAGAGAGTGGTCCCAAGGCAGCCCCAGCATGGAAAATGTTGAGAACCACTCATCTAGAACTAATGAGTGGGTGAAAAAACAGCCTGCTTTCCTGAGTCACATCCTAGAGGAGGGCTAGAGCTATTGGAAAAAGATAGGGCTTTTTAGACAGAGACCACTGCCACAAGGAAAATGTCATAATTCATGGAAATGAAAAATCTTCTCCCAGATATAAAAAAAGAACAAAGCTGCTTCTTGAGATCAACAAAATATCACTAGATGATACAACTACCCCAAGCAGAATTTAGTCTCTTAAAATGTAAGACGTGTCTTATAAAGCTGTTAAATAGTCAGATGATTCACATAGTGAACTGGAGCCAAAATATGTCAACACCCACTTAAGATGCTCATCTTGTATAAAACAAATCTGTTTATGCAGAGTTTGAAAGGAAGTTAGTGTGTTCTCTAACACAGTGCTAAAGCTTTAGTTGCACAACTAAACAGTTCTTTATATCAAGGAGGAAATTTTGTTCTTGTGAAAAATCTTGTTCAGTGTTCCTGTCATCTTGGAATTCCCAAGTTCAACAGAGCCAGACTGACTTCACTGCATGTACTGAACTCTGGTCCCAAAGGAGGTACTTAGAAGAAGTGTGGCTCATTCTTAAAGGAATACAATGCAGCCCAGTGTAATCCAAGCAGTCAGCTGTCTTGCCAAACCTGTGTAGGCATGCAACAACTGGGAGTCTTGTTTTATGGAGGGGGAGAAAGCAAGAGAGAGGTTGCAGGGAGGCAAAAAACAGCCAGACAATCTTAGAAAAAGCTTAACAAAATAAAAGGGCTTAGTAGCAAAAGCAAATGCTACCTTGCATTTCAAAACAGTGGGTAAAGTGCTTTCTTCAATATTTCCCTCCTCCCTGTGGAGGGGATTTAGCCCTGGCACAAAGTTTACAAGTCTAATGTGCTTAGCATCATATCAATTAATAATTTACAAAACTGTTTCACAGCATGTCACTCTTGCTGTAGGGATTTTATACTGTCTGTATCTGAAATTTATGTAATATAAAATTACTTGGGTGATCCTCCAAAGCAGTACACTAACTTGGATGTATCTGCCATACAGATTTACTCCATATGACCAAAGGAAGCCTTTTCCTTTTAAGGAATGGCATGGCTTAATTTTCTTAGTATTTTCCCTAGATATCTTGATGAATAGGGTTTGTTTTGGTCTATACTTGCCATCAAAGAACATTCAGAACCAGTTCACGTCTCCTGTTGTCAGCAACAAGTACATTTGCTAGTTTACAAAATGAGAGCAAATCTCTTTGGGTATGTCTGTACTGCAGTCATAGATTGTCTATACTGTATGTCAATCAGTATAGACTGATATATATGTATATGTGTCAAATATATATGTCTATACATATATGTCTATACTGCAGTCATAGCCTTAATCTACCTAGCTCGGGTCCCAAAGCAGTGAAGCTGTGGCAGCATGCACTTCAATATGGGATGTACAAGCCTGCTCAGAACACTGGGTAATTATCCTTTGTCTATCAAATGGTAGACATGGTGGAAGCATTAGAGAAACAGGTTGCAGGCATTTTTATCCTTGTGGGGATCCAACTCTGCTCTGAGCAGATTTAGATGACTTGGTGATAAAAAGCCTGTGCCCTGAAAGCACTTCTTACTTATTTATATACTGAGTGTCTCTCCATATGCTTTGGGTATCCTTGGCATAACTTAAAAATTCAACAAAATAATACCCAACCATAATGAACCTGCAAGTCAATCTAAATTATAAACACTACCACTGGTAGACAGCTTCATTGCTTCTAGACCAGTGGTGGGAAAAATGCTATAAAAAAGGCCTCATACTTCATGTTGCATTGCTTAGGACACTTTGCTTGTAGTCTCTACAGAAAAGCAAAGTCTTTGTCACAATAAAGTCCACAGAGGTTGATGTCACAGCCTAATTTCATTTGGAAACTAATCTTATTTTTACATAGGAAAAAGGAGGAAATGGATTGTTTTACTCAGCAGCAATATTAGACCTCCCAGTGGGAGTTTCAAACTCTTCCTCTTCCTTCCTCCTTCAGAATACATGGAAAATGAGTCATGAGAGGCAGCACACAAAGACAGACATAGTACTGATGGAGGTTAGCCTGGCCTCCTGTTACAAATAGCTGACACTGCCTTGCCCAATCCTTTTTGGCATCCCAGTCACACCACCACAAACGGTGGCAGCAGGGATAGTGTTTAAACAGCTATGTGAAGAACTACGTGGGCGAAGGTATCTTTAAATAACTAGAAGTGGGTCTTATTCCTTGACTATGTCAACATGAGTTGTTATTCCATCCTACTGAACAGGAGAAGTGAGCCAAATGTAATTCTGAATGTTGCAGATGTAAGCAATGAAGTGAGATCATTTTCTGCTCAGAGCTTTCCTAATCTACACCAGAATGAAACTGACCCAATTGTCAGTTTTTACTGCTTCCATTCAAAGTTCTGTGGGAAACAGTGAGATTGGCAGGAATCAGGTCATTTTCATTATGCTGATGTTTGAGGAAACTATGAGCAGCAGCAGAGGCCAGGCGTGGAAGGATGGGACCTAAAACCTGATGGAGGGGGGAAGAGTTGGAATAGTAATAAATATTGTCCCCATCTCCTTGATTTAGCTAGGAGACTCTGGGGTGTGAGAGGAACAGATAATGCTGCTTCTTTCTTCCAGTTTCATGAAGAGTCTGGGTTGGGGGTCTTCAAATTTATCAGGCTGGACACTGAAAAATGAAGCCTCCAAGCAGGGTTCAGGGTCAGCACTCTAGCAGGAAACTTACCAGGTGCTTCCCAGCAAGTAGGTGGGATAGACGAAGTGTTTGGCTAATAGGTTTAGTCCTCTGGCTAAAGTGTGTGTGGGGAAGGAATTGGATAATTTTTTCACACTTTGTGGCCTCATCTACACTTAATTTTTACTGATATATTTTTAACCAAACTAGCTATACCAGTAAATGCGCTAGCATAAATGCAGTTATACCAATATAAAGGCATCTTATAGCAGTATATTTTATTCCCCTTCCAGTCTCTGAATAAGGTATAAGCACTTTTATACCAGTATAACTGCATCCACGCTAGAAGGGTTGTACCGCTTTAACAATACTGGTATAGATAAAGCAGCACAACTTTCTAGGGTAGACAAGGCCTGGGTGGATGGACTATTTCAGAATAGAAATAGGATATATAGAGGGACTTTGGAGAAAGAATGAATGAGATAGAGACAGAAAATATATGGCAGGAGGGAAGGGAAAAGGGATAGCAGGAGATGTGGCGATCAGAAGAAGGGGAGAAAAGACAGGAATGACACAGGAAGAGAGACACCCGGATTTATTATAGGAAAGAGAAGAGGAGAAAGTGTAGTAAAACCAAGAAAGAAAAGTTCTTTATCACAGCAGGAAGAATACAGAAAGGGACATTTCTTACATTATCAGTCAACTTTCTGTTGAATAAATTAAAGCCAAATACAGTATACAATAGAGTACTTAACTGTTCTATTTTCTTAAACTGCAGATGGTTGACTGTGACGACCTTAGTAGTATTGATAACTTTCATTCTGGTTATTAAGCTTAGCGTCTTAGTTAGTTGGTGTTCTGTAAACAATACTTAAAATTTTCACTCTTCTAATAACTGGAATCACAGATGTGGTGAACCATTTCATCTCTAATTTGGGGGGTGAATAGGAAGGGGTTTGTATTGTCCCACTTTGATAATCTGTTTTACATTTAATATAGCTCCTGTCCTCCAAAGACCTCAAAGTTTTTTATAATCATAGATTGATCCTCATAACCCCCATATGAAATAGGAATTGTATTCATTTTACAGATAAGTATAAACTGAATTACAAGAAATTTTGTTGCCCAAGGTCACGCAGTGAGTCAGTGGCAGATCCTGGATATATTGTGGGCATATGCCTTTTGATGAATATAGGAATTCCCATATGGATTCAGGCAAGTGGACACTCTGATCCACTATCCTGTCGCTGGAAGGGGCTGCATTCTTCAGAGGATAGTGCAAGAAGCACTGCAATCGACAATTATGGAATAATCTGCTCACAGGGTTTCTTCCTTATCCCTATCAGTGATTATCTTAAGCCATACAACTTGAGTTTACACCTCTTTGGGGGTGGCAGAAATAAATCCTTGTTAGTTTTGTTGCCTGTGTCATGGAATAGTCACATGTCCTTGTTTTATAATAAGATAAATCTGGTATTTGTTTGCCTTCTCTATGCCATTCACTCTTTTGTACACCACTATAATTTCTCCTCTCTAAACAGAAATCTTTCTATGCCTCTTGTCAGGGTTCCCTCCCCACTCTGAACTCTGGGGTACAGATGTGGGGACCCGCATGAAAGACCCCCCAAACTTAGTTCTACCAGCTTAGGTTAAAAACTTCCCCAAGGCACAAATCCTTTCCTTGTCCTTGGACGGTATTGCTGCCACCACCAAGTGATTTAGACAAAGATTCAGGAAAAGGACCACTTGGAGTTCCTATTTCCCCGAAATATCCCCCTAAGCCTCTTCACCCCCTTTCCTGGGGAAGCTTGAGAATAATATACCAACCAATTGCCTGTAATAAAAGTTCAGACCAGACCCTTTATTTTTAGGACACTAAAATAAATTAGGTTTTTAAAAGAAGAACTTTATGATAAAGAAAAAAGTAAAAGAAGCATCTCTGTAAAATTAGGATGGAAGGTAATTTTACAGGGTGATAAAAAGATTTAAAACACAGAGGATTCCCCTCTAGGCTTAACTTCAAAGTTACAAAAACAGGAATAAACTTCCCTCTTAGCATAGGGAAAATTCACAAGCTAAAACAAAAGATAATCTAACGCATTTTCTTGCTTTACTTACAATTTTTGTAATCTTAGATGCTCATTTTAGGTATGTTTTTAGGAGATGTTTTTTTCCTGCCTTGGTCCTTCTCTCGTCCAGAGAGAGAACAACAAAGAGAGCACGAACAAAACCTCCCTCCACAGATTTGAAAGTATCTTCTTTTCTTATTGGTCCTTTTGGTCAGGTGCCAACCAGGTTATTAGAGCTTCTTAACCCCTTACAGGTAAGGGAGGGATTTTATGCTACCCTTAGCTGTATGTTTATGACACCTCTAAATTTTATTGCACTTCTCTGAATCCCTTCTATTTCTACTATATCTTTTCCAGGTGAGGGTATACCCTTGACTTATATAGTGGTGTCATTCTATTTTCAGCATTGTTTTCTATCATATTCTTTATACATCATAAGATTATCTGTCTGCCCTTTTTTTGGACTGTTGTTGCACATTGAGCAGGTATTTTAATTGAGATGTCCACAATGATGCCGAGAACTTTTTCCGAATGACTACAGTTAATTTAGAACCCAGCAATGTTCAAGGGTATTTCAAGTTATTACCTCCAGTGTGCATTACCTTGCATTTGTCAATACTGAATTTTATCTGCATTCATGTTTCCCATTCATTTAATGGTTTGTTAGCACCATTTGAAGTTTAGTACATTAAATAATTTTGTCATCTGCAAATGTTGTTATCTCAGCATTCATCCCCTTTTCCAGATCCTGAACTATAATTAGCAACACTGGTTCTAGCATGTAACCTTCTGGATCCCTATTGTTAAAACATTGTACCATCTGAAATATTGATAATTTATTCCTACTTTCTAGCTATTAATCAGTTAATGACATATGTCAATAATTTACATAAGAGCGGCCATACTGGGTCAGACCAAAGGTCCATCTAGCCCGGTATCCTGTTTTCTGACAGTGGCTAATGCCAGATGCCCCAGAGGAAATGAACAGAACAGGTAATCATCAAGTGATCCATCCCCTGTTGCCCATTTCCAGCTTCTGGCAAACAGAGAATAGGGATGCCATCCCTGCCCATCCTGGCTAATAGCCATCGATGGACCTATCCTCCATGAATTTATCTAGTTCTTTTTGAACCCTGGTATAGTCTTGGCCTTCACAACATCCTCTGGTAAAGAGTTCCACAGACTGACTGACTGCGTTGTGTGAAAAAATACTTCCTTTTGTTTGTTTTAAACCTGCTGCCTATTAATTTCATTTGGTGACCTCTAGTTCTTGTGTTTTGAGAAGGAGCAAATAACACTTCCTTATTTACTTTTTCCACACCAGTCATGATTGTATAGACCTCTACTATATCCCCCCTTAGTTGTCTCTTTTCCAAGTTGAAAAGTCCCAATCTTATTAATCTCTCCTCATACGGAAACCGTTCCATACCCCTAATAATTTTTGTTGCCCTTTTCTGAACCTTTTCCAATTCTAATTATCTTTTTTGAGATGGGGCGACCACATCTGCATGCAGTATTCAAGATGTGGGCATACCATGGATTTATATAGAGGCAATATGATTTTGCCTCAGACTTCATGACAACCTAATTAACTTAATAGCCACTAACGAGATTTTACCAAAGGCTTGCTGAAAGTCCAAATTGTCAACTGGTTCTCCTTTGTTTAGTTGACATTCTCAGAGTTCTAATAGATTAGAGAGGCATGATTTATTTTGTATAAGTGGTGCTGTCTTGTCCCTATCATATAATTATCATTCTATTTTTAATTATAGTTTCATCCAGCTTTCCTGATATTTGAAAGAGGGCTAACTGATCTGTGATTCTCAGAATCACTTCTATTCAGCAATAGGTAAAACATTTACTGTCCTCAAGCATTTAAATGGCTGTGTTTTGTTAGCACTTCAGTCACTTCAAGTTCCACCTCAAGTCATTGATGTATCCAGTCCTAGTAATAATTTGTTCTTAAGTTTATCTATTTGTTCCAATACTATTACTTTTGATACTTCAATTTCTGGTGGTACCTACTGTTTATTACCTGAAAGGGTAGATCTTGGAGTGGCGTCTTCAACATTTTTAGGGGTGAAGAGCAAATCCCAACTCATTTAATTTCTTTGTCCTCCTCCATTGACTCCCTGGTAGGCCTGGTACCAGTGTTAATATTTTAGTACATGTAATTGGCAAAGAAACAGTCCAGAGTTGGCATCTGATTAATTCTCTGTTCACCATCTTTTTTCTGTGTTCTCTGTGTAACATTGATTACTTTTAACATACACAATATTAAGCGTACCTTTTTGTACCTGTTTAAGTTCTTTAGTGAAGCTTGCTGGGCTAAGAAGCTGTTTCACCTACACCTCCAAGCCAGAAAAGAAGACCTTTTTTCTGAGCTCATGTAATTTCAATGAGTGCATTGTGTCCCTGGGCGCAAAGGCATGGGGAGTAAATACTGCTGCCAGCAGATTTGAAAAAAACAAATGCAGTGACATAAGTCTGAAACTGAAAAGCTGTCCAAGTTGAGCTATGAATTCCCCTCTTGCAGTCTGGGTACTATTGATACCTTGGACATTTAGCAGCTGTAGGAATCAGGCTTGTGAATGGAGTCCCTTGTCTGCATCAACTGAGCCAATTAGAAGTGTCTTGGTTTAGCCAACAGGAAATGACACTGCAGCCAGTACCTAAATATAGTGTGTATGCCTGCATATCTGTGATTACATACACACTTTCTTCCACTCAGAAGGTTCTCTCAGAAACTGGAGAAGACAGGGAGACAGAGCTGGCACAACTATAACTCTCAGCATAAAAGAAGACTGAGTTGTTTTGCTGTGAATATCAGATTCACAGCGTGAGATCTCAAGTTCTAGACATGAGAACCAGAAAAACCCTTAATGCTATTGCCTGGTCTGCTTTCATTTTTATGGAGCTGAGGGGCAGGAGTATTCACGCTTGAGCTTGTCATTTCTTGGAAAGAAAGGAAAAAATTCAGCTTATTTGCTCTTTCAACATAAATGCATCTGAAGGAGTGAGGGGCATGAAAGACTTCACATTTAAAAAATATTTTTCTTGTGTTTAAACAAAAAAGGGTGGTATGAAATCTGTTTTGGTCAAACAAAGAAAATAGCTATAATCTTGAACAGCATGTGGCAGCTGGTGCTACACGTATGAGTTTTTGGAAACTTTGTTAAAGCCAGAGTGTATTGGTGTTTTGAGTGACTGCGTAGACTTGGTAGTTATTGAATATTCATTGTGGTTTGATGGAATTGAGCAGCAAGTCCTGCGCTAATGAGCATCTTGGGATTGCGTTTAAGAGTTAAACTGATGTACTGGAAATTCAGATGGTATCAGCTCACCTGGGGAACTTTGCCCTCGGAATATCCTCAGAAAGGTAAGCAGTATTACCAAACCCTAACATTAATAAATCATCAGTCATGCCTCAAAAAACCATGAGATTGACTTTAAAAATAGTATTTTGGTATTATTTCCTTTCTGACTTTTGAGACTTTAGCTCATGTTTTCAAGCCTTTCTCTGCAACCCTGAGGGCTAGAAACTTATCTTAAAAACACAACAAAAACTGAGATTCTAATGGAGTCATGCTATTCCAGGAGTTTGGACTTTAAGAAAAATACCAAACATTACAGGAGTCATGATAAAATCATGAGTTGGAAAGAATTACTTCAAATCACTGAAATATGATTTGGAGATCGAATAGTTTGGGATATTTGCTGAGGGTGTGAATAGCTGCTACTTGACATCTGCAGAACAAACTTACTTTGCCAGGTAGCTATTCTGTTAGCATCGATGCTTCTAGCTCACTTAATCTTAGGTGGGTGCATTGTTTTTCAGATATTACTTTCGCAGTAAAACTAGTCTGTCTCCTCCCCCAAAATTGTTTCTAGCTGTCATTCTACATATTTGATATTTCTGGAAATGTGTATTGGCACACACAATCTTTTCCAGAATTGTGGAAGGTTCATTTGAGCCACTTTGAAATAGATTATACAGTTGACAACCACTTGACTTTTTGGTAGTAAGTCTCCCTAAATGACTTATACCTTGGAATTCTGTGGAAGAGGAGAGATGTGTAGCTCTCACGTGCTAAAAGTGACTATTTTTAGCTTCCTCTTTCCCAACCTCCCTGATATGCAGAATATCACTTTGAAGTTATAAGTTACCATAATTTAATATTTGAAGATGCACCCTTGCCTAGACCTCCTTACAATTCACACTTGCTGAGAGTTAGGCCATGTCTACATTTACCGGGGATCGATGCTGCTGCGATCGATGCATCGGTGGTTGATTTAGCAGGTCTAGTGAAGACTTGCTAAATCGACTGCAGAGTGCTCTCTGGTTGACTCCGGTACTCCACCAGAACGAGAAGACTAAGGTAAGTTGACGGGAGAGCATCTCCCGTAGACGCAGCGCGGTGTAGACACCCAGTAAGTCGACCTAAGCTACATCGACTTCAGTTACGTTATTCACGTAGTTGGAGTAGCATAACTTAGGTTGACTTACCCTGGTAGTGTAGACAAGGCCTTAGTGGAATCTGTTCTGCTAATGGGGATGTAGCTATTCTAGATTTCTCATCATAAGCGTGTATACAGTTCCTCAGCTATCTTTCAAGCCTTTGTGTGTCTTCATATTGCCTTTTACCCCAACTTGTCATTGTGTCTGTAGTTTTGCTGCTGCTCGAGTGTGGTGGGTAACATAGATTTGCCATTACGAATTTTCTCAGCTATCATAAAGCAGATCACTATTGCAAATATCCAAGATACTTTAGCTTTATGAAACCCAAAGAGCAAGTACTGCAAGTGGGCCATGTTTGCTGCTCTCTTTCCTCCCACCCAAGAACAACCTTCATTATTGTATATTAATAGTCATTTTTAGCTTTATTTTTTTTCCCCACTGCGGCAAGTTATTACCAATTCTATTAATAATTTTTTACCAATAATATTGACTTTTTTTCTTCAACCATTCTTATGCCTCTGATAGCCCTAAAGATATCCCTCCTCTAATTTGTTATTGGGTTACAGGTGTTGGATGGAATTCCTTGCAGAGTTTAATTGGCTTGAAGGGTAAAGTGAGTGATATGCTTTCTTCTTCATGGGCTGATCACATGGTCTCCATAGCATTCCCAGGACACCTCCAGCATGACTTTCCTACATGGTAGTGGGCACACCACTATTAGATTACTGGGCTAACTCTCTAGTATTTAAGTGGAAGTCTTTGATGTCATCTTAAAATATATTTTAAAATTGAAATAAAGCCCACTTCTCTAGGTGCTTTTATTTTAACAATTCACTCCTTTCCTCTCCAGGGTGCTTCAAGGAGACTGGTGTTTTTAGGGAGAAAGATGAAGTCTCTTATACTGTAATAATAAATGAACCACCTCCACTAAGATTATAATTTAAGAATTCCTGTCCTGGAAAAGAGCAATGGGTCATCTAATCTGCAGTTGAGCCTCTAAAAATGGCAATGCCAAATGTTTCAGTGCAAGGTGCAATGTCTTCATAATATATCTAGTTGTTCGCTAGTGAGCTATAGAGGGATTTCCTTCCTGACTTCAGCTGGTGAACAATTTAAACCCTAAAACAGAGGTTCTCAAACTATGGTCAATGGACCACCAGTGGTCCGTGAGCTCTACTCAGGTGGTCCGCGGATAGTTTCCTCTAAGGTGCGCGCCTGGGTGGCCGCACAGGAGAGAATGAAGGGGCACCCACCTAATTAGTGGAGCCACGAAGGCGTGGCTCCACTAATTAGGTGCCTCAACCCTGCAGAAGATGCACATGTAAGGTGAGGTGGTGGCCTTGGGGGGAATAGGAGGTAGGTGAGAGGGGGCAGTAGGGTGAGAAGAGGGGGTGGAGGGAATTTGGGATGTCCAGGGTTGCAGCGGACAGAGAAAGAGGCAACTTTCCCCAGCTCCAGGGCTGCGGCTGCCGGGGAGAGATGGCCCTCCTTCCATGCTGTCATGATCTTTCCATGTGGCTGCTGTGGTTTTGGGGGGCCCCCCCTTCCAATCCGCTAGCTTGGGGGCTGCAGCGGCGGGGGCAGGAGAGGGAGAGACCCCCCTCCTTCCCAGCCCTAGCTTGCAGGCTATCGCAATGAGGGAGAGAGGGCACATCCATTACATTAGAAAGGTAAGACTACTGATATTAAAATATGAGTTGTGTGCTTTTATTTGTCAAACAAAAAAAAGTTTTTTGTTTTTTTTATATAGCGCTTTTATCCAAGGCACTTTACAATAGTTAGCTAATGGTACAAACATTTGGAAAGATCATTACGTGGTCCGCCGAGACCCTCAGCGATTTTCAAGTGGTCCACGAAAAAGAAGTTTGAGAACCACTGCCCTAAAACATCCAAATTTGATGATCTGTAGGTTCTTTGTATGAGCCTGATGTAAGTCTGGCAGCTGGAATGTTGTATTTGGTTCTGGGCACTTTGGGTTCACTAGTTGTCTGGAATTGGGGAAGAAGCAAAAAATGATGTGTGCCACAAGGATGATATGTTTCAGAAACATCAAAAGGGGTGCAGGGGCAAGGTAAAGAATACATAAGTCTACAAATGTTTGGAAGGGTATTGACAGAAAGGAGAGAGAGGAATTCAGTCTAGTGCAACAGTGTATAATTAGGAGTAATGAGATGAAAAAGCTTACCTTCGCTGCCAAAAAGGTGTATTTTTTTTATGTCAAATAGCTATTGATGTAAAATCCTTGTGGAGACAAGGACCTGTAGTGTTTACCTTAGTGTGGCTGATCAAGGTTAATCCTGTACTTCCACCTGAAGTTTTCCTCAACTAGCCACACTGAGGTAAACACTACAGGGCCTTGTCTCCACTAGGATTTTACATCAATAGCTATTCCATTTTACACAAGGACAGTCATCTTAGTGTAAAAACAACAACAAAAACCAACTGTTTTGCTTCCCCCACATCCCCAGTCTCTTCACCTCAGCATCACTCCCCTTGACCTCTTCTCCCCTTCAGCATCCCCTGTCCCTTTAGCTCAAGGGTGGGCAAACTTTTTGGCCTGAGGGCCACATTGGAGTTCTGAAACTGTATGGAGGGCTGGGTAGGGAAGGCTGTGCCTCCCCAAACAGCGTGGCCCCTGCCTCCTATCCGCCCCCACCCATCCAGACACCCCCCCGGCTCCTTGTCCCCTGACCGCCCCTTCCTGGGACCCCCCCACCCCTAACTGCCCCCACCCCCATCCAACCCCCCCCCCTGTTCCCTGACTGCCCCCGCCCCCTGACAGGCCTCCCGGGACTCCCATGCCTATCCAACTGCCCCCTGCTCCCTGTCCCCTGACTGCACTCCGGGAACCTCTGCCCCTTATCCAACCTCCCCGCCCCCTCCGGTGACCCCCTGCCCTCTATCCAACATCCCCTGCTCCCTGTCCCTTGACTGCCCCCCAGGACCCTCTGCCAGCTATGCCGCCGTGCTGCCCAGCAGGAGCTCACAGCCCCCCTGCCCAGAGCGCTGGCGGCTCGGCAAGCTGAGGCTGCGGGTGAGGGGGGACAGCAGGGGAGGGGCCGGGGGCTAGCCTCCCCGGCCAGGAGCTCAAGGGCCGGGCAGGAGAGTCCCGTGGGCCGGATGTGGCCCATGGGCCGTGGTTTGCCCACCTCTGCTTTAGCTGATGTCCTTGTATCTAAACGCACCACATAAATAAATAAATAAATAGTGGAACTGATGTGTTTGCTGCCATCACATTGTTCATTCTGCTTGTGTGTTCCACCTTTTTCTGCACCCTTTGCCTGTCTTATTTATTTAGATTGTAAACTCTGCAGGGCAGGAACCATCCTTTTGTTTCATGTTTGTATAGTGCTTAGCACAACAGAGTCCCAGTCCATGACAAGGGCACCTAGGCACTATGGTATTACAATTAATTTTTAACAATAATAGCCTACATTTCCCTTTGCCCTTATTTGGCTATCAGGAAAAACTACTTCACCAAGTTCTTTTAAACTATGAAATATTTTTCCAATTCAAACAGAGAGCTTTTTTTCTTTTAGTCTCTTCATATCAAACCTCCCCTTAGAGGCAACAAAAATAATCAGTGGTAATAGAGTTCAATCGCCATTAGGTGCCCCCTCGTAGCCAGGTGTGGTGTCGCAGCTCTCTGGCTGGGCTAGTGCCCCTGCCCATGGTCGCTCTGGTGCTTTCTCTGCCTGGTAACTCAGCCCTGCAGCCAGGTCACCATCTTTAGTTCACCCTTTCCAACATCCCAGTTGTCCCAACTAAAAGTCCAAAAATGCCATTAACAGAAAAAAATCCTTCCACCCTCTGTAGGGTTCCTCCTCAGCCAGGGTTTGACTCAATCTACAGCACCCTTGCTAGGCTTGGTGATCCTTTTAGGGGCTTATACCAAACAGCAAGGTCTGCGCCTTTACATTTGCTGTGGTTTTCCTTGGGGCCACTTCCTATTTCTTGTCTCACACTCTACCCTGGGGCTCCCAGTCACTTCCCTGATTAGTCAGGGTCTCTCCCAGGCCTCCACATGTGGAGAGCTTCTCCAGTCACTTCCCTGTTTTGGTCAAGGTCTGCCTATCTGGGGAGCTTTCTTTCCTGCGCTGAACTGTCTACCTAGCTCTCACTTCAACTCTTTCCCCAGCTGCACTTTATCACCGATTAAGCCTGGCTGTCTATGGGGCCTCATTACCCTCAGGTGGGGTTTATTCAATAATCAGATTATTTTAGCCCCAGGCTCTCCAGCACAACAGGCAAGCCACCCTGTTATATTGCCCTTTTTTAGATGTAGTGACAAAGAGCATATAGTAATTGAAGTGAGTCAATTTCATGCATTTTCCATATAATTTATCCCCTTCTTAATTGCAGTTCATCATTAAAAATCATAAATTTTACCCACACATAATTATAAATAGAACTGTATTACATACCAAGCCAAGCATCTTACTTAAATGTGACTCTGGGCTGCGTGTGTTGGCTTATTCAGTAGATTTGTTGCAGTGCAAGGTTTTAACATCATTCTGTGGAAGGCCTGATGACTGTAACTATTAATCTATGCGTTGTCCTCTGAATTCTGTAGTTTGCATCGAGTCATTTGGTTGCCTACCAGGGAGAAACACCTGGGAATGGCATTTGGTTTGGTTGTCCCTATTTTTCCAAAGCCAGATGTGAACTGTTAGAAAACCTTTAAATTGGTGTTTTCTCATGACCACATAGAAGTCAGCATGGAGACTAAGTGGTCCCTCTGGGTCAGGGTTGAGGCTTGTTGATAGGGCAATGCTGGGAAGCTGCAACTGATACTCATGTTATATCATGTTCATTCAATAGATAGAAGCTCATTTTCCTGAGCTGTCAATCCAGCGGAACAGCTTGTGCTCTTGCTTTACTCAGTATTGTTTAGCAGGTGATAAATTTTAGCTAGCATGCCCATTTATTAGGATAAAGTAAGCTTATACCTTCCAATTAATTTCTTTAGGAGGAAAGCTCTAATACTTTTTAGCTTCTTCTTGTGTCCTTCCACCATGATCATATGTCTTTTTAGAGTTGGGTACATGATATGGCTTGGTCTGTAGCCTTGGTGAGATCTTCCATGGTGCATGGTTCTTCCAGGACCCAACAAATGTTCCATGGTTTGTGTTTCACCACAGTCACATGAGTCTGGATCATTAATAGTCCCACTTCTGCATATTGACTTTTGACCTGCCACTGCTTGTTCAGAGCTAATTTAAACAACTCCAGATTGACCAATCCTTCTCTGCAACTGTGGAAAGGTGTTCAGCAATGTCAATGTGCATTTTGATGTCCTTGTCAAATATTTTGAGCCGTGAGCACCACATTACCAGTCATGTAGCTGTTGTTATTTTTTTTAAGCGGTTCCGTTGCAGCTAGGAAGCTTTTCTGCAATTTCAAGTGGTAACTGCTGCACAGTGGCCATATAGTGGATATCTGGTTTCTTCAACCTGTTGTAATTATTCCATTTGGCTTGTGATTGTTGTCCTAATATCAGGCAGAGTGGTTCCAGCAAACATATAAAGGCTGATCACATTTGTTGGTTTTAGACATCCTGTGATGTAGCGACAGCTGTCATAGAACTTCTTTGTGGGAGCTGCTCTTTCCCACACCGGACATGGGTATTTGGATGTCAAATAGCAAAGTACAAGTGCTCTTAGTGTTGCTGGGTTGGTTCCCCATTTTTAATTTGCAAGCTTCCTAAGTATGTTGTTCTGAGGGCTAACTTTGCCTTTTGTCTTCTCCATGTGTGCCTTGAAGGAAAGAGTGCAGTCTAGCATCACTCCAAGGTAGACAGGCTTCCAGAAGTGGGCAAGTGATCCCCACATTCCAGATGATGTTGAGTTGCCTATTGGCCTCACAATTCCAAAAATGGAGGAGATTCACTTTTGTTTTTCTGTGTTTGCACAAAATTGGTTCTTGGCGTAATAGACTGAGAGCCCAGACAGTGCCAATGTTAATGTAGCTTCGAGATGGGCAAGATCTTGGCTTGGGCAGCAATGCATAGTTCATCAGCATAGATAAAACTTCTTGGGCCAAGATGGATTGGTTGATCATTCACCTAGGTGTTGAAAAGTATTGGCGAGAGTACACTCCTTTATGGTTTCAGTGAGTGCTAATTTAGATGCTACTGATGATACTTTTGATGTCAACATTAACTATTTCACTTCTTAGCAAAGCATGTAAGAAAGAGGAGGAAGTGTTATATTTATGAAGAGCTACACTTGCTTCCTAAAATGGGGTGTGTGGAAGATTAATATAGGGGAGTTGAAATGGATTGGAGATCTGCCAGTTAACTTGTGTAGGCCTCTGACATGGCTGAGATTTAGAGGGGCACAGTTGGTTTCATTTTCCTGAGGGGTTTCCCTCTGAAAAACTTGGGAAAAACTGGAGTATAGTTAGGGCCCTTCATTTAACAATGGCCGAAGTGTTGAATGCCCTTTTTGTTTCAATTTTCACCAAAAAAGTTAACAGTGATCGGATGACTGACATAGTGAAACATCAGTGTAAACAGGGTTGGATCTGAGGCTAAAATAGAAAAAGAACAAGTTAAGAATCCCTTAGACAAGTTACATGTCTTCAAGTCAGCAGGGCCTGATGAAATGCATCCTAGAATACTTAAGGAACTGGCTGAAGAGATCTCTGAGCCATTACAGCTCATGGAGGACGAGAGGGACACTAGAGGACTGTACTTAGATTTCCAGAAAGCCTTTGACAAGGTCCCTCACCAAAGGCTCCTACGTAAATTAAGCTGTCATGGGATAAAAGGGAAGGTCCTTTCATGGATTGAGAACTGGTTAAAGGACAGGGAACAAAGGGTAGGAATTAATGGTAAATTCTCAGAATGGAGAGGGGTAACTAGTGGTGTTCCCCAAGGGTCAGTCCTAGGACCAATCCTATTCAATTTATTCATAAATGATCTGGAGAAAGGGGTAAACAGTGAGGTGGCAAAGTTTGCAGATGATACTAAACTACTCAAGATAGTTAAGACCAAAGCAGATTGTGAAGAACTTCAAAAAGATCTCACAAAACTAAGTGATTGGGCAACAAAATGGCAAATGAAATTTAATGTGGATAAATGTAAAGTAATGCACATTGGAAAAAATAACCCCAACTATACATACAACATGATGGGGGCTAATTTAGCTACAACGAGTCAGGAAAAAGATCTTGGCGTCATTGTGGATAGTTCTCTAAAGATGTCCACGCAGTGTGCAGAGGCGGTCAAAAAAGCAAACAGGATGTTAGGAATCATTAAAAAGGGGATAGAGAATAAGACAGAGAATATATTATTGCCCTTATATAAATCCATGGTACGCCCACATCTCGAATACTGTGTACAGATGTGGTCTCCTCACCTCAAAAAGGATATTCTAGCACTAGAAAAGGTTCAGAAAAGGGCAACTAAAATGATTAGGGGTTTAGAGAGGGTCCCATACGAGGAGAGATTAGAGAGGCTGGGACTCTTCGGCTTGGAAAAGAGAAGACTAAGGGGGGACATGATAGAGGTATATAAAATCATGAGTGATGTTGAGAAAGTGGATAAGGAAAAGTTATTTACTTATTCCCATAATACAAGAACTAGGGGTCACCAAATGAAATTAATAGGCAGCAGGTTTAAAACAAATAAAAGGAAGTTCTTCTTCACGCAGCGCACAGTCAACTTGTGGAACTCCTTACCTGAGGAGGTTGTGAAGGCTAGGACTATAACAATGTTTAAAAGGGGACTGGATAAATTCATGGTGGCTAAGTCCATAAATGGCTATTAGCCAGGATGGGTAAGAATGGTGTCCCTAGCCTCTGTTCGTCAGAGGATGGAGATGGATGGCAGGAGAGAGATCACTTGATCATTGCCTGTTAGGTTCACTCCCTCTGGGGCACCTGGTATTGGCCACTGTCGGTAGACAGATACTGGGCTAGATGGACCTTTGGTCTGACCCGGTACGGCCTTTCTTATGTTCTTATGTAAAAGGGCAAATATAGTACCTATCTGTAAAAAGGAGAATAAGGACAACCTAGTGAATTATAGACCATTCATCTTAACTTTGGTACCCGATAAGATAATGGAGCAAATAATCAATTTGTGAGCACCTAGAGGAAAATAAGGTAATAAGTAACAGTCAACATGGATTTGTCACAAACAAATCGTGTCAAACCCAACTAATGTCCTTCTCTGACAGGATAACGCCTTGTGGATGGGGGGAAGCAGTCGATATGATATATCTCAACTTTAGTAAGGCTTTTGATACTGTCTCACATGACCTCAAACAACCTAGAGAAATATAGCCTAGACGAATCTACTATACGGTGGGTGCACAACTAGCTGGAAAAACCGTACTCAGAGAGGAGTTATCCATGGTTCAAAATCGAGCTGGAAGAGCATATTGAGTGGGGTCCTGCAGAGATCTGTCCTGAGTCTGGTTCTATTGAATATCTTCATAAATGATATAGATAATGGCATAGAAAATACACTTGTAAAGTTTGCAGACGATACCAAGTTGGGCGGGATTGCAAGCACTTTGGAGGATAGAATTATAATTCAGAGTGATCACGATAAACTGGAGAAATGGTCTGAGTTAAGCAGGATGAAATTCAGTAAGGACAAATGCAAAGTACTGCACTTAGGAAGGAATAATCCATTGCACAAATACAAAATGGGAAATGACTGTCGAGGAAGGAGTACTGCAGAAAAGGATCTGAGGGTTATAGTGGATCACAAACTGAATATGAGTCAACAATGTAAAACTGTTGCCGCCGCCGCCGCCCCCCCCCCCCCCCCCCTCCAAACACACAAAAAAAAAAAAAAATAACTGCCCCGGCCGCCCCCCCCCCCCAAACCCCAACAAAAAAACACAAAAACAAAAAAAAAACAAACAAACAAAACACCATCATTCTGGGATGTATTAGCCGGAGTGTTGTAAGCAAGACAGGAGAAGTAATTCTTCCGCTGTACTCAGCACTGATAAGGCCTCAACTGGAGTACTGTGTCCAGTTCTGGGCACCACACTTCGGGAAAGATGTGGACAAATTGGAGGAAGTCCAGAGGAGAGCAACAAAAGTGATTAAAGGTCTAGAAAACGTGACCTACAAGGAAAGATTGAAAAAAATTGGATTTATTTAGTCTGAAGAAGAGAAGGCTGAGGAGGGACATAAGTCTTCAAGTACGTAAAAGGTTGTTATAAAGAGCAGGGTGGCAAATTGTTCTCCTTAACCACTGAGGACAGGACAAGATGTAATGGGCTTAAATTGTAACAAGGGAGATTTAGGTTAGACATCAGGAAAAATTTCCTGTCAGGGTAGTTAAGCACTGGAACAAATTACCTAGGGAGGTTGTGGAATCTCAATCTTTGGAGGTTTTTAAGAGCAGATTAGACAGACACCTGTCAGGGATGGTCTAGATCAGGGGTCCCCAATGCGGTGCCCGCGGGTACCATGGCGCCTGCGTACTGGCCGGCAGACGAGCATTCGCTGAAATGCCGCCGAGAAGGAGCGTCATCCAGAGGTGTCGCCGCCGAAATGCCACCGATTTTTGGCGGCGACGCCTCTGGATGACGCTGCTTGTCGGCAGCATTTCGGCGGCGACACCCATTGACGTTGCCGCTTGTCAGCGGCATTTTGGCGGATGCTCGTCCGCCGCCACGGTCCTCCGTGGCTCGTCGTCTGGCGCCTGCCAGACGAAAAAAGTGTAGGGACCACTGGTCTAGATAATATGTAGTCCTGCCTTGAGTGTATGGGACTGGACTAGAAGACTTCACAAGGTCCCTTTCAGCCCTATGATTCTATGATTATTGATATTTACTGATTTCCCCTTAGCCCTTCAATCCAGAAAGTTAAATAAAAATCGCAGGCCCATCCACTTCTTTTGCACAGTGGGGGGAGCAAGACAGTCAGGGAGCCAGATTCTGGCAACTAAGATTGCCCAACTGCTGCAAGAAGTGGAAGGATGCACCCCATCAGCAATGACTTCCCATGGCAGACAGAGCCCCCTCCTGACCTCAGCCCTTTAACGCAGGAGTGGGCGGGGCCGCTCTGAAGGACTTGGATCAGGAAGGGACCCTGTTTGGCAGGGGAAGTGGACAGGGCTCTATGGGGTGGTCTCAGCTGCCAGGAATAGGCCCCTGGTCCAACTTGTTACCCTACTGCGCAGCTACAGCAACCCCCAACCTGCAGTTACCCTTCTCTGCAAGCAGGAGATGAAGGCACAGAGCCCCAGGGAACAGAGTCCTGTCCTTTTCCCCTGCTGGACTGAGCCTGCATAGGGGAAGCAGGCAGAGCTGCGCTGAAGGGCCAACAGGGTCAGGAGGGGGCTTTGTCTAACAAGGGTGCCAGTGCTCAGTGTCTGCAGCTTTCTACTCCCCTCCTGACTGGCCTTTTAGTGTAGCCCCATCCACTTTCTCTGAACAGTGGCGGAGAGAGATGGGAAGGAGCTGTGTCCTGGCAGCTGAGACCACCGAGCTGCTGCAGGGAGTGGAAGACTTCCTCAGCTGCCAGATGGTTATTACACCTCCCCGCCCACTGCCCTTTGTTTTTGGTTTTTACCAATTTTCTCCCATTTTTAAATTTTTTTTAATAAAAACCCACCAGTTCCTGGGAAATTTAAAACAAAAACTGAAAAGGAAGGGCCTTAAGTATACAGGTCTATCGCATCTTAGGCGCATTTAACATGTGCGATTTCAGCTTTATGAGGTTGGCAAAAACAAGAAAAAAACAAAAAAAAAAGAGAAAAATAACAATTTAAATACTGCTTCTGTAGTGCGGGCGATTCCACCAGCCATTACACTCAATGTAATTTTGACTATACGCGGTTTTTGCTTTACGCGCTGACTGCGGAACGTAACCCCAGCGTAAGATGAGACAGACCTGTAGTAAGTTTCAACTCCTTCCCCCGGCCGGTTAGTTTCTCTTTTGCTGTTGTTAAATCTTTACAAACATCAAAAGGAATGCAGAGAAACCCGTATAAAAATTACAGGAATTTCAAAAATTCCTTTTTAAAGGCAGCTCTCTAAACTGGTTTGTTTATTTAAATTAGTCAATTTAAAAATAATCAGTTTGACAGTGGCCCTTTGAAATAACATAAGTGATCTGACTTGGATATTCATAAACAAAAAATGTAGGTTTACTGTGCTGTTTATACTTTTAGTCTTTTGAAAAGGTAAGAGTTAGGACCAGACTATCAATGTCAGCACATTTTTATCACTGATTATCAGTTCTCTAACTTTTGTACATCTTACTCACTCTTTTAATGTTTCTTTAATGTAGTTACTTGTCGTTTCCTGTAAATAGCATATGAGCAGTTGCATGTGGTGTGGAAAATGACTCAAGCTGGGTGTCCCCCTTAAACTGATGACATGGTAGATCATTTGGATGAAAGCTAGCAGTTTCCTTGGAGAAAGCATGATTCTTATGGTCTTAATTTGCTAAACCTAATGGAACAAAGACTAACTTGCTTGATGCCAGAGATGTTTCAACTTGCAATCCATTCTCCACCTCCTCCTTACACTGTCCACAGCACATTGGGAAGCTCCACCCTTACTATACTTCTAGCAATAGTAACTAGATAGAGCACAACATGTATTTTCTCAGTGACGACTCCTCTTGCTCCTGGAGTGATGCTTTTCCTATTGGTTCCCAGTCATGTGAGTAATAATCACATGGAATGACTTGTGCTGGGAGTGGAATTCTAAGACTGCGTGTGTCTAGCAGTTCCTTTTGCTTGCTGTCGAGCACAGTATGATCCTGGGAACGGTTCTACTACAGTCCAGCAGTTATGGCAAAGAGGAGAACCTGCTTTGCTGTCTCTGCAATGAAGCCTCTGATTCTGGTTTATCTGATTTCACAGGTATGGTGCATGGAAATGCTGCAAAGCACCCCTTTATGCCTATATTGCTATGTATGCTGAATAGAGGACTTGAAAGGAAACAAAAGTCTCTTTCTTCCTTATAGTACAAGATCAGCTATAGGAAGACTGAGGATTTCTGTTTTTGTTAATTTTTTTTAGAGGATCATTAAAACTTGTCATATTGAACAGTTATACAGATTTTATTTCAGAGGAAGAGAGAACTTTAGTGTTTTATCTGATTCTAAAATGTCAGGTTTAGGACTTTCTTTTAACTTTCTGTTCAGTCTTGTGCTGGACGAGAAGTAACAGTAGCATGGGGAAAAAGTACCTTGCAAATTGGCTGAACGGGAAAGTGAGTGTGCCAGGAAGGGAGTAAATTCTACAGTGGGAACAAAGAACAGGAAGAGGAAAGGGATGGATGAGACACAACCTTTTTCCTTGATCAAAAATGATGTAATTAGTGTGTAAGAGAAGTGATTTTCTAGATTGTAAATCTTCACTCTTGGGGGAGACTAATGCAGTAGTACCATAACAATTATTTTATGATGCAGCTTAAAGTTAAAAGGATCTAGAGTTTAAAAACTAGAGGTTTCTAGTTTGGTGCCCTACCCTGGATCTAAATGTAGGGCTTATGAAGTATTCACTCTATGGGGTTATTATACATCAGGGGTAGGCAACCTATGGCACGGGTGCCGAAGGCGGCACGCGAGCTGATTTTCAGTGGCACTCGCACTGCCCGGGTCCTGGCCACCGGTCCGGGGGACTCTGCCTTTTAATTTAATTTTAAATGAAGCTTCTTAAACATTTTAAAATCCTTATTTACTTTACATACAACAATAGTTTGGTTATATATGATAGACTTATAGAAAGAGACCTTCTAAAAACGTTAAAATGTCTGACTGGCACGCGAAACCTTAAATCAGAGTGAATAAATGAAGACTCGGCACATCACGTCTGAAAGGTTGCCGACCCCTGTTATACATAAATGTCATTGTTTCCTTGATGAGTTAGACAATCAACATATGTAAATATAGCTTTTTCCATCTAGCAATTTTTTCTTTTTTCCTGCCCCTTATTCCTCCTGAAAATAAGGCTGCTATGTGCCTAAATCACTTTTGAAAATGGGGTTAAGTCTCATAAGTCCCTCAGGTGCTTTTGAATATTTTACCCCTAATCTCACTGACTGTTGAGGGTTACTCTTCAAACGTCAAACCATTTAGTTCAGTTTTGCTTTTTTTGGTATGTAATACTTCTCTTATGAACATGCACAGACCTCCTAAGCATTCAAAAGGAAGTAGTGGTAGTCCCACATCTGCTTTGAATTCCTATTGGCGACTCAGTGTAGTACCACAAATGGTTTAATGTGGGTAGTGTTGCTCAAGGCTATGGAATCAGCAGCAGGTGGCATACCTACTGCCGCCTTTGATCTGGGCTTTCCCTCTGGTTAAAGTATCCTCTGCTGAGCTGCGTGTGGGCAGGCTAGAAGATCTTGACTGGTTGTGGTGCTTGATTCAGCAGCATTACTAACTGAATTGATATTCTGCTCCTGCTATGAAGTTAACAACTAGATTCATAGTAACTGATTATACATCTGCTATAGCCGTACCTTAAGTATGGGCTGGGTGCTCTTTGCATTAGCCACCATGGCTTGAATTGAAACACTTGTATTTTTTATCTAAAACTATATTTGATTGTAAAAGAAAACTGTGTGTGCACTTTTTTAAAATCTCTGACTTTAAAGCAAATGCATAATTGAAACCAGGAAGACATTTGCACCCTGGTTAATGTAATTTGAGGCCAAAAGTACAAATGTCTTTAAAGAGAGTGCAAGCTCTCATCACACACTTGCAGCATTTCTGCTCCTTTAAGGGAGGAGGACAGTCTGGTCGCTAAAGTAGAGAGCGCTGGGAGTCAGGAGATTTCCTTTGTCTCAGGCTTGGTGTGTGACCTTGCCCAAGGCACTGAAAGACTTGGAATGGCTTTGATGGAAGGCACTACAAAAGTGTAAAGAATGTATTATTTAATTACTATTTATTTTTGCTCCATAAAGACAGCTGTTTCTAGGAATTGGCGCTCCTATCCGTTGCCACTAAAACAGTTCAGTGCTAATTATTTGACATGTGTATATACATGCCCAGCTAGAAGAAGCTGTGCTGGGATACGGGCACTTGTGCTATAATTTATCCACTGGGATTTTCTCATGTTGTCTTGTGATACCAGTGTAGTACTTTAGTATTCTCTAAAACCAATTGGTATTGATAAGATGACAGCAATCCATGTACAAAAACTGTTGCGCATACCTGCAGTAAAACATTAGGAATGAAAATATCACTAGCTTAATACCTAGCTGCAGGTTTATTTGTTGCTAGTGGAGCTTATAACTTTGAGCCCGATGAGCTCTGCTGGTGCATGTGATAACTTTTTGGTTAGGCCTGGAATGTAGGTTACTCACCATACACAAGATCAGCAGGTTATGCTGGCAAAACACAACTTCTGTGAGACCTCAAATACAGATCTAGTCACTCCAGACACAAGTTTACAGTCCCCCTGAGAAGCATGTTCGTGATTTCATGATAGTTATAAACTCTGCCAGCATAACCAACAGAGTATGTAACTATTCATGAGTGCTGCTAAGAAAAACGTTTGATAAATTAACAATCACAACCTGTTCTGTCATGTTTGTTACAGTAGCATGAAAATGTAGGGGTTGGGGGAGGGGAGAAGGAGAGTAAAATGGAAAAACTGAATGGATATCGCAGGAAAATCCCTAAGTTTTGGTTTCCTGGCACTGAGTCTTGGCCTCCTCTGAATCCATGCCAAATGTTTGCCTGCTGCTTGGACCATGCCCAGGCCCTTCCCTGTTTGTTTCTCACTGGGTTCCCCTTGTCCCCATCCTGTATCACATTTAAGCTCTCTGTCCCTTTTCAAGGCTCTGCACAGACTAGCTTCTGCTTTTGGGTGTGTCTCACTCTTTTTGCTGCCTCATTCTTCCCATGTTACTCAGTTAACTGGCTCCTTCATGCCTTATTCCATCCTGTCTCTGAATTCCTAACACACTAATTAAAAAGAAAAAAAATCTAAATTGTTGCATTAAATGCTAGTGTAGTCCCAAGCTTGTCTCTGGGAACATTTGTTTCATTTTAAGCTTCCTAAAGCGGTTGATCTTCATGGAGACATGCCATTTGATGTCAGTATTAATTAATGTTTCTGGCCACTCTTTCCAGTTCAGCTTCCCTAAAGAGGAGGAAAAAAATGTGTAAAATGATCATATGAAGCATTTATTTCTCATCAGTCTTATCCTCACTTCATCTTTAGAAACTTGTGTGTTCCTTTCTCTTGTGGAAAAAACTTCCAAAAGGTAGGGATGAGTTTGAAGAAGGGCTGATGAAATTCAGTTTCAACACAAGTTACTATATTTGTTTATAACAACCTCGATATCCTCTGGTCACACAGGCTGTTTTTCTGATGCCTGGATTAATATACAACATCCATTCTTGAAAAATCCATACTTCCTGTTCTATGCAGTGCTCACAAAGCTGCAGCAACACTGTTGTTTGTGCATTGGATTTTGACATTCACAGCTGTTGTACACAGAGTAAATTCCCTCCTCTCACCTTTTTTGTCCAGAGGCCCTTCACCGCCCCTATGGTTGTGATGTTGAACCCCAGGCACTGAATGAAGCCATCAGGTGGAGCTCTAAGGAGAACCTGCTTGGAACCACTGAGAGCGATCCCAATCTTTTTGTTGCACTTTATGATTTTGTAGCAAGCGGCGACAACACACTCAGCATCACCAAAGGTAAGGCGTGCTGTACCCTTTCAACATCTTCATGTTGCTCCAGTTTGTTCTCATCAAGGTGTTGATTCACAGACCTGTGATAGCTGAGATGGTAGCACGTACCTGTCCAAACAGCCCTAAATTAGAGGGAAAGCAAGACTCAAATGGATTGTTGTTTCTCTGCCGCTCTACAAGGGGAAAGGTATTTCACACTAAGGCTGTGTCTACACTTAAGCCACTGACAGCGGCACAGTTGCAACACTGCAGCTATGCCACTGTAGCACTTCGGTGTAGAACTCACTACAGCAACTGGAGGGGTTCTTCCATCACTGTAGTTAATCCAACTCCCTGAGAGGCGGTAGATAGAAGAATTCTTCCACTGACCTATCAACTTAGCACTGTCTGTGCTGGGGGTTAGGCTGCCACTTAGGGATGTGGATTTTTCACACCCCTGAGCAATGTAGCTGGGTGAACCTAACTTTGTAGTGTAGTCCTGGCATAAGATGGCAACATTAACTTCTCCCTGCAGAACTATAGGTAGCTTCCTTCAGTGCTAAAGCTGTGGGTTTAACAGTGAGAAAAGAATATACTAGAATCACTTGTCACTTCATTCCACCAGAGAGAGTGGAAGAAGTGAATGTAGCTGAAGTAGATTATGGTCTTTCATGAACTGCTGATAGGTAGATTGGTGCCTTGCTAGTAGGTGTTTTTTCTTTGATTTATGTAACAGGGACCCCTGCTGGAGAAATAACTTATTGCAGAGATTGCTATCTGTAGATAGTACTCAGTTGGTGATCCAATGAGCATAATTATTACCATCCCGATACTCCAAAATCACCTACACCTAACCTTCCCATTGCAGTGTGAGAGGTTTCATAATTTTTCTTCAGAAATAAGTAAACTCTCAGGTTAGGCCTATAGCTCTAGTTTTCACTGCTAGTACCACTGCATGTCCTTCAGCCTTAGACAGGGTGTTGATTGAAGGGCAGTTAGCATAAGCCTTGGTGGTGCTGGGCATTAGTGACCAAACTAACTTGGCAGGTGGGAAGTTGATCCTGCACCTGCTCTGAAACTGTCAGCTTTCAAAACACTAGTTCTTCCCTGCTCCCGTCAGCAGCTGCTGATTTTACCAGTATCTCCATCCCCACAGAAAACTAATCCCAGCACTACTGCTGTCAACATGCACACAGATATTTTGGGAAAGTTAGGAGCAATTCTCTAAATTGCGTGGCTAGCACAGAGGGCAGGTAACTGAACAGCCTGAGGAGCACTGCGTGGTAGGACTGTGATACTAGTACTGAGATCGAGAATCTCATGGTCCTACTGTAGTAATATATGCAGGCTTCTTTATCTGTCTGTAGTGACACTTCTCAACTTTATCACCCATATACAGATTTCACTGTCCTGCTGCCTCAACTCAATCGAAATCAAAGGCTTCTTTAAATATACCAAGGAAAATATCAGCTTGGAGGTTTCTTAGCACTATTGTCAATGGATGCCAGAAAAATGTATCTTGCTGTACAACGATTTTTAAAGGGGTTGGTTTTAAGTCCTCCAACCTGGAATGGGTCCTCAACCTCTTAGGAAAGAATCAGCTCCCTGCTCCAGAAATCTAAACCAGAGGAAGCACTGGAACTGGTTGACATATGTGGAAATGTGATTGCATGTTAGTGAGTTTTAGCTGAGTATCCAAACTGGAGTAACTAGGGAATAGTCTCTTAGCTGTTCAGCTCCTCAAATTTGGAGGTTGTCAAAACTATCCCGCTCCCTCCCCTCCCACGGCTCCTAAATCTAGGTTAAAAGCTCATGTGAGTCCACTTTCTGAATTTTACTTTTTATCTACTTAAAAATTACATGAAGCAGCTTGGGAATGTTGTATTAAAGGGTCTTTGCCAAAGACTTGTATTCTCTAGCTGCAAAGGCAGGCTTAGTTAACTAGTAGTATGTGTACTTAAAGAAGACTGACCTGATTTCAACTTGATTTCTCCCCCCTCTCTCCCCCCTCCCCCCACACTTTTGTCCCCATCTTCAGGTGAGAAGCTACGAGTCCTGGGTTACAACCAGAATGGTGAATGGAGTGAGGTATGTTCTAAGAATGGGCAGGGATGGGTGCCAAGCAACTATATCACACCAGTGAACAGCCTGGAGAAGCATTCCTGGTATCATGGGCCCGTGTCACGCAGTGCAGCAGAGTATCTGCTGAGCAGCCTCATCAATGGCAGCTTCCTGGTTCGTGAAAGTGAGAGCAGCCCAGGGCAGCTGTCCATCTCCCTCCGGTACGAGGGGCGTGTTTACCACTACAGGATCAATACCACCGCAGATGGAAAGGTAAGGCCCGCTCCAAGGAACACAATGGGAAGAGAAAATAGGGGATGTCTCGATTATCTTGTCTTGTACAAGTGAAAGGTGAAAAAAAGGGAACGTCTGTCCACGCTATACTCCCTAATCCAAGAAATAACACTTTGGAAGAAATCCCGAGAATGCTGTTAATTGTCCTTGTTGAGTGGGTGACTGGAGAGCAGAATAGTGGTGGTTTGATGTAGTTACAGATCTATTTCAATTGGCCCTGGCAGGAACAGTCTGTATGTGAGAATAAGCAAGACTTTGTTAAACCAACAGTTGTTTGTCTTTGGCACAATTAGGGTGTGGTGCGTCATATCTGGGGGAGATTCCACTGGTCCTAAGGAGGTTGGAGACTGCACTTTACAATAGTTTTGGTTTTTAAATTATGGAAAGCATGGGGGAGGTCATTAGACAAGCCGATCACTTCAGCGGCTGTACTTTCCCAATCTGCCTCTTACTGCAGATGTAAACCCTATGTATTGGCTTGTTCTATTTCCCTGTCAAACTGAGAGCAAATTTATTTATGAATTCCCTTTATATTTATTTGAATGTTTTTACTGTCCAGTCTTCCACGATCACTGAAATATTTCAGATATCTACGTAGTTAAATGGATTCTTGATCCTTTCTCATCAGGTGTATGTGACAGCCGAAAGCCGCTTCAACACATTAGCAGAGCTAGTTCACCATCATTCTACAGTGGCAGATGGACTGGTGACAACCTTGCATTACCCAGCACCCAAGTGCAATAAGCCCACAGTCTATGGAGTGTCCCCCATCCATGACAAGTGGGAGATGGAACGAACGGATATCACCATGAAGCACAAACTTGGGGGAGGGCAGTATGGTGAAGTGTACGTTGGTGTCTGGAAGAAATACAATCTCACGGTTGCTGTGAAAACACTAAAGGTGGGTTTTAAGACCACTGTGCACTCAGTGTTTCATTAGAAGTGTGTGTTTAGCCAACAGAAGAGTGCAGTGTGCTCTTACTTCTGGAATGTTTTGCACCTGCTAATGCCAAACGCATCAGGAAATTGAGTGGGGAAACCCTAACTCCTATGCTGACTATACAGTAGCCTGCAGGGAAGAAAGGTTAGCAACAACAAACTTTAAGCTCTGTGTGTGGCTTAAAAGCAGTTAGAATTCCCTAGTCAAGTCTATTTTCCATGGAAACTGAGTGTCCAAGGCAGGGCTATTGTAACAGCCACCTGGAAGAAGAAAACGGGTTATGGAGGCTTCTCAGAGAACAAGGGGTCAGGAAAACTTCTCCTTCTCCACCCCACTCCTGCCTCTGGGAAACTTCAGAACCTTCTCCCCCTACACACCCTTCAATGTTCACAATCAGAACATTGTGTAGTCTGATTCTTTAGTGGTTATTGACTTCCAATTAACACTCATTTAAAGAGCTGGGGGATTGTAAGATTCTAGTCCCAGAAGCAGGCACAACAGAAACAAGGTTATTGAGTTCAATATCTGGTTGGGAACCCTGATATGCACAATAAAGGCACTCATGCTGAGGGCAAAGCAGAGCTTTCACCACTTGTATTAGCACAATTAGTAAAGAGACAAAAGCTCCAAACCACATACAAAGATAATAGTACTACAAAGTTAATGTTATATCTTGTACCATTCCTTGCATATATTCCCACACACTTCTTTGGGGATCTGGCAATGAAAGACAAAAAACCTGCTCTGTCCTTGGCATGTCAAGCAAATCCAATGGTCCAGGTCAACCGATGATGACCACACACATACCCCCTTACATTGTGATCTGCCCTGTTATAGGGCCTAGGACCTGTCATAAATATTAATTTGAGTGCCCAGCCTCCCTTGTCCATATTTAACTTCCTTACTCTACGGGTGCCTTTTATCCTATAGGTTTGTATACATATGATTTTAATTTATTACCATATGCATCAATTTGTTGCCAAGGCAAGTTTGTGGCTAAGCATCTGCAACGATCCATTGTAAGATATCCAAACTTAGTATCAGTTCAGTGTTCCTGCGGTTACCTGGTATTGTTATGCACAAACTCCCCCCCCCTCCTCCCCCCCAACATACTATTCCCAGTTCTGCAAAACTCAGAGTAATTGTCAGGCCATTTTTCTATGCCAGAGGTCATAGGCCTCAAAGCCTTATGGTAACTTATGCCATATGCTAACTGCGTAAGCTAATATCTTAGAGGATACAGGCCTATAGATTTCTTGTGTTACTGCTAAGTAAAATAAAATGCTAAAGCTAGCTCTATGGTCTACAACTGTAGCTGTCATCTTTCCAGGTGAGGACACTTTGGCAGGATTCCCTTGTATAACCCATCAAAACTACTCCTTAGTCAGAAGGATTGCTAATAATTGACCTCAGGCCCTCTTTCCCTCCAGAGACTTGAGCTCCCTAGCCTTTTTAGACTTGATGGACTAAGGAGCAAGAAATCACAAATTTAAGCTTAAAGTTCCCAAGTGTCAGTGTAGATCAGTCACTAGGCTGATAAAGTTGCTTAACCATACTGCAGATGTCCAGTCAGCTGGGCCAGAGGTTATGGAGTCCTTTGATGATGTTTTGTTCAAAGCCTGAGTAGCAGCACTTATGTTGGTCAGTTGTGGGTGGGGAAGAAATGGACATGCTTTTTTGCAAACACTAGTGCATTAATGAAACCAGAAATGAGAAACCGCTGCAAAAGAATTCATCTCCAGTTCCTGTGTTGGAACAGTGCAGTGTTAAAACAGACCTTAAAGTCATTAAGAGGGGTTTGCCTGTTTTCTTTTGTCCCATTTTCCAGGAAGATACCATGGAAGTGGAGGAGTTCTTGAAAGAAGCTGCTGTAATGAAGGAAATCAAGCACCCAAATCTAGTGCAATTATTAGGTGAGTGAAGGAGTTTGATCTCTCTTTCTGTGCTTACCATCTTAATTTCTGTTGAAACTGAATCTTTGTTTAAAAACAGTGACAGCTGTCATATTATTGACCTGCTTTAGTCTATGCACTATTCTAGCAAAGTCAGGGTCTAGTCTGGGTTTAAGCTAACAGTACACTCCAAAGTGTACACTTGTGGCAGTGGCATTCAAACTTGGCCTAATTGAAGGCCATTTTGACAACTTGCCTGGAGCTACGGGACACCCCAAATTTTAATCCAATACTTAATAGAGAACTGTGACCTCTATTGACAGAGTCCAGCAGGCAATGCTGCCTGGGTGCTTAGATCAAACTGCATACTCAGATCTGTCGCTTCTTTGGATGGTGCTTCTATTTAGACAGCATTGGTTTATGCTGTGGTACTCTGAATTGCATTTGACTTAAGGATGACGTTTAGGCCTCTCTGGGTTTATAGTGTCCTCACCTTTGTGGTATGTGTACTCTTGGGGCACTAGACTGAAGTCCAAGTGCTTTAGCCATATAAGATATGTTTGACAACATACATTCCGCAGTTGGAGTCTTCTGTTCGGTGTGCGCACACACACACGCGCGCACTAGTGAAACCTGACCATGCATTATACAACTCTACATCTTTAGCATCCAGTCAAATTACACCTTGACCACAGCCATGTTAATGGACAGACTACTCTTTCAGTCTGTCAGATCAGCCTTACAAAATGTTACTTACCTGGACTGAAGTTTTTTTTTATTAGTGCGATAGCCAAAAATACAGAGACAGTTAAAGTAATACATTTATCACTGCTCTGAGGGAGATGATGTCATATCTAAAAGCAAATACGATACTCTCATTCACACAAGACACTGTCACTTATAGTCTTTGCCCAGTTACTTACATGAACAGAAAGACATTGATTGAAAAAAGCCCCACTGAATAGATTAAATATATCTGTAACTAATAACAATACAAAGCAACCAAATCTCTACTGCTGTGGGAAAGGACAAATATGCATATCACCAAATAAATATTAGTGTGTTGTCCTCTAGGTTCAAATATAACAATTAGATAACTGCAGTGGGGAGGCAAAATGAAGAGATAAGCCCATATTGAAGCAACACATGAGTGGAAGAAATATGCAGGCTTTGCAGCTTGTCCATACCCGAGTTTTCCCACTGGAATGTGTATGGTAGGGTGATTACTGCTACATAGTCAGCATAGCTGTTAATTCTGTATGTGGAAAAATTCTCTATAGACATTAGATCCCAAATCTTCACTAGTGTATAGTCCCATCTGCTGCCGCACCTGGACTGTCACTACTTTTGGGAGCCAAGCTGTAGGGCGAAAGGAAATAATGCTGGGAATGTGAAGAACTCCAGTAATGTCAATCACTCTGCACCCATTATCAAGTAGACACAGAAGATCTCTCTGCCCAGCCCTGTCTGGTAGCCGGAGGAGAGTACAATGTAAAGAGACTTTTGTTCAAGATATACATCAGTGCTTTTGGAGTACCTCTTCTGATCCATCATGTGAGAGTATGCTGTTTGTCAGTGTGAGAGAGCCAGAATGATTAGCTGTAAAAGGGAGCTACGAAGGGGGTAGGGTGACCAGATGTCCTGATTTTATCGGGACTGTCCCAATATTTACTTGTTTGTCCCGCGTCCCGACTGATGTTCGGTCGGGACGCAAATTGTCCCGATATTTTGCCCTCCGGCGCACAGGCGGAGGGGGCTCGCCCCAGCCCCTTCCCCATTGGATCCCTCCCCAAATTCACGCCTTTGCCCCGCCCCCTCACTGCCCCATTGGATCCCTCCCCAAATCCCTGCCCTGGCCCCGCCTCTTCCCCAAGCACGCCGCCTTCCTCCTCCTCCCCCCTCCCTCCCAGGCTTGCGCTAATCAGCTGTATGGCGGCGCAAGTGCTGGAGGGAGGGGGGAGAAGCAGGACGCGGCAGCCCGCTCAGGGGAGGCAGAGCAGAGGCGAGCTGGTGCGGGGGGAGGGGGGCGGGGCGTGGAGCTGCCGGTGGGTGCTCAGCGCCCCCCCCCCCAATTTTTCCTATGCTCCGGCGGTTCTTGGTTGTTTTGTTGTGTTTGGTTTTTTTCTTTCCCCCTCTGCTGCTGGCTCTTGGGTTTTTTTGTTCCGCCGGCACCCCCTTCCCCCCTGCGTCCCGATATTTCACATCTCTCATCTGGTCACCCTAAAAGGGGGTGAGACCTATTTAAAGAATTGACAATAATATCACGTTTCCCTCTACCACCAATACATGTTTTGCACACAGCTGCAATAAATGTGCAAGTTGTCAAAGGAATGTGTGAATGAGTCCTGATCTACAAGCAGGCTGCATGATATTGATAGTTTACCAAGCTGTCATACATGGGAGTTTTCACATACTTAAGTGACATTCCAACTTATAGACCCACCTAGCTGATTCTTACCTGGTAATGACCAGCTTTAGTGGGAATTCTAATTGGCTCTCATGAGTTTGAGGGTGAGAAAAGGATCAAATTCTTGGGGTTCAAAACATCTCTTCTTCCACTCTGCACCCATGCATCACTGTGAGATTGCGCTCTCATGCATATTCCATTGGATTATTAGAACTTTGGTACTAATTACCCCATATGTAGAGTGGCACTGAATGTGCACTTTGCCTCCTGTATCTCGGTTTGTGCTAGGCCACACTGAAGTTGTTCCTGGAAAATAAAACAGATCCAACTTTGAGTACAACAAATGGGATAGGAGTACATTACTTTGGCAGAAAATGCTGTAAATGGATTTCAGATCCTTCAAGAGTACTGGTAAACTAGGGCGGAGATAATTACTTAAATGTTAACTTTGTCTCTTTCACGGCCAGGTGTATGCACCCTGGAGCCACCCTTTTACATTGTGACGGAATATATGCCATATGGGAACCTGCTGGACTATCTACGAGAATGCAACCGGGAGGAGGTGAGCGCTGTCGTGCTGCTCTACATGGCCACTCAGATCTCCTCTGCTATGGAGTACTTGGAGAAGAAGAATTTCATCCACAGGTGGGTGACATGCCACCATGCTGTGTCGCAAACCCACATGGCAATGAAAGGGGATGGGACATTGCCCTATCGTTCAGCATGATACCTTTTGCAGTTTTCGTGTGCTTGGAAATTGGATTTCAAGAGAGGTCACCTACAAGCTCTTTGAAGGAAATGGGGAGCCAGAGTTACCTGTTCGAATCTGGTCTAGTTCAGTAATGAAAGGGCCTGTGTGTCATGAGCTGATTTCATCCCATTCCCAGTGGGCATGTATCCATCATCACAATAGCCATTGTTGTTGGCAGTCTTAATAGAGGCCCAACAAAGAATGAACTGTGGACACTGAACTGTTTTATCATTCCTAGTGGTGGTCCCTTTAGTTGGAAGCTTACATTGTCTTTGCCTGTTCTGTGGAGAGAGACCTTCCTCCTTCGGGCTGATCAGTTTCACACCTCTCAGTTACTAAATTCATTTAAAAATACTCTATCCTTTTTTAAATGTAGGGGCATAATGACAGCTCAGCAGAAGGGTTAGGCAAAAATACATTTGCTCCCACTCATCCTGGTGTGGATGAGAGAGAATAATTGATACTAGAGGCCCTTTCAGCATCAGTCTCAGGGCTCATCCTTCATGGTAAGAAGTGCATATATATTGAACACTTATTTTTATTTAAAATAATAATTTGCTTCTGTGCCCAGGCCTTTGAGTAAGCACATAGTACTATTGCTGTTACCCTGTCCTTTGCCCTCACCCCTACACCCTCCCTATTGTTTGATTACCTCTTTAGTTCATCCCTTCATAAATTATATTGCAAGCTCTCTGAGACAGGGTCCATGGCCTGTATTGTGCATTGTGCCTTGCACATTTTTGAGTGCTTGTCATCGTACCTCTCACCTCCAGAGCACCCTCCCATGTCTGGGTGCAGTGTTACAGGGTGTTTTTCAATATAGCACCCCCTGTAGTCATTCTGGGGGTGCCACAACAGTCTGTCATTGTATGGGGCCTAGCCGTCCAGGGTTAACAGAAAAGTCCCAAAGAGGAAACCCCCAAGTCTAGTGGCTTTTGAGCCCAGTCCTCAACCTTAGTCTGGGAGCTGTGATACTTGGCCTCTTCTCCTTCTGATTCCCATGTCTTCCCTCTTGGTCTGGGAAAGAGTAGGGGAACCTAGGACCACCCTCACCTCTGGGTTGTGGCCAAGGACAGTTCCTTCAATCCCTCCGACATTTTCCCGGGACTGCTCCTACCTTTTGCCCAGCTTGTCAAAATCTTCTCTCAGGTCTCTGGATTCTGCTATCACTGCCTGGAATCATAGAACTGAAAGGGACCTTGAGAAGTCTTCTAGTCCAGTCCCATACACTCAAGGCAGGACTAAGTATTATCTACACCATCCCTGACAGGTGTTTGTCTAACCTGTTCTTAAAAATCTCCAATGATGGAGATTCCACAACCTCCCTAGGCAATTTATTCCAGTGCTTAACTACCCTGGCAGGAAGTTTTTCCTAATGTCCAACGTAAACCACTCTTCCTACAATTTAAGCCCATTGCTTCTTGTTCTATCCTCAGAGGTTAACTAGGACAATTTTTCTTCCTCCTCCTTGTAACAGTCTTTTATGTACTTGAAAACTGTTACCATGTCCCCCCCCAGTTTTTTCAATCTTCCCTCATGGGTCATGTTTTCTAGACCTTTAATCATTTTTGTTGCTCTCCTCTGGACTTTCTCCAATTTGTCCACATCTTACCTGAAATACAGTGTCCAGAACTGGACACAATACTCCAGTTGAGGCCTAATCAGTGTGGAATAGTGGTTCTTCATCACTTCTTCTTTGGCAGCTACAAGGGTACCCCTTGAAGCTGCTCCCAGCCCCTCACAGCAGCTAGGCTGTGACAAGTAACTCCTTTATCTTTTGCCTGGAACTAGTTAGTCTTTTCCTCCTCCAAGCAGGAATTTCCCCCTCAGCCCTGTCTCCAGAGCTAGGATAATGCCTCAGGTCTCTTTGGCTCAGGTTAGTCAGTCCTACCTTCCTTAAAGCAGGATCTCCCTCTCAGCCCTCTCTCTGTAGTTAGGGTTATCTCCTAGCTTTAGGAATAGGAGTACTTGTGGCACCTTAGAGACTAACACATTTATTGTAGCATAAGCTTTTGTGGGCTACAGCTCACTTCATCAGATGCATGTAGTGGAAAATACAGAAGGAAGATATAATATATATATATATATATATACACACACACACACACACATGAAACAATGGATGTTACCGTCCACATATCTATTCAGGGGATACCATCATAGGACCTAATCACATCAGCCTAATCACACTATCATAGGACCTAATCACACTATCAGAGGCTCGTTCACCTGCACATCTACCAATGTGATATATGCCATCATGTGCCAGCAATGCCCCTCTGCCACGTACATTGGCCAAACCGGACAGTCTCTACGTAAAAGAATAAATGGACACAAATCAGACGTCAAGAATTATAACATTCAAAAACCAGTTGGAGAACACTTCAACCTCCCTGGCCACTCGATTACAGACCTAAAAGTCGCAATATTAAAACAAAAAAACTTCAAAAACAGACTCCAACGAGAAACTGCTGAATTGGAATTAATTTGCAAATTGGATACCATCAAATTAGGTTTGAATAAAGACTGGGAGTGGATGGGCCATTACACAAGGTAAAACTATTTCTCCATGCTTATCTTTCCCCCCCCCCCCCTACAGTTCCTTATATCTCCTTGTCAAGTGCTGGAGATGGGCCATTTTCATTACCACCACAAAGACCTTTTTTTTTTTTTTTTTTTTTTTTTTTTTTTTCTCTCCTGCTGACAACTGATCACTCTCCTTATAATGTGTATGGTAAGATCCATTGTTTCATGTGTGTATATATATCTCTTCCTTCTGTATTTTCCACTGCATGCATCCGATGAAGTGAGCTGTAGCCCACGAAAGCTTATGCTACAATAAATTTGTTAGTCTCTAAGGTGCCACAAGTACTCCTGTTTCTTTTTGCGGATACAGACTAACACGGCTATTACTCTGAAACCTGTCATTATGCAAGGCACTGAATTTAGCCGTATGGAGTGGAAATCCATCAACTTAATGAAAAAACTCGGACAGATACAGACAGACATCATCTTTCTTTCCAAATGCAAACAGATGGACATCATACCAAAAGGACTGAAAGTAAAAAATCCATTACAGTCTACATACCACACAGACTATGCTGAGAGATTGTGCCACACACTCTCAAAGAAACTGCGGAACCACCTGATCAACATCCTATACAGCAAACAAGGAAAGATTACAAATGAACTCTCAAAACTGGATACTCTCATAAAAAACCAACCTTCCACACAAACTTCCTCGTGGCTGGATTATACAAAAACTAGACAAGCCATTTACAACACACACTTTGCTTCTCTACAAAAGAAAAAGGGCACTAAACTATCTAAACTACTACATGCCACAAGGGGCCACAACAGTGGTTCCTTTAACCCACCCAGCAATATTGTTAATCTATCCAGCTATACTCTTAGCCCAGCAGAAGAATCTGTCCTATCTCGGGGCCTCTCCTTCTGCCCCTCCACCCCCACGAACAAGATACAATTCTGTGGTGACCTAGAATCCTATTTTCGACGTCTCCGACTCAAGGAATATTTCCAAAACACCTCTGAACAACATACTAACCCACAGAAACCTTCCTACCAACACTACAAAAAGAAGGATTCTGGGTGGACTCCCCCTGAAGGTCGAAACAACAGACTGGACTTCTACATAGAATGCTTCCGCCGACGTGCACGGGCTGAAATTGTGGAAAAACAGCATCACCTGCCCCATAACCTCAGCCGTGCAGAACACAGTGCCATCCAGAGCCTCAGAAACAACTCTGACATCATAATCAAAAAGGCTGACAAAGGAGGTGCTGTTGTCATCATGAATAGATCGGAATATGAACAAGAGGCTGCTAAGCAGCTCTCCAACACCACATTCTACAAGCCATTACCCTCTGATCCCACTGAGGGTTACCAAAAGAAACTACACCATCTACTCAAGAAACTCCCTGAAAAAGCACAAGAGCAAATCCGAACAGACACACCCCTAGAACCCCGAGCAGGGGTGTTCTATCTGCTACCCAAGATCCATAAACCTGGAAATCCTGGACGCCCCATCATCTCAGGCATTGGCACCCTAACAGCAGGATTGTCTGGCTATGTAGACTCCATCCTCAGGCCCTACGCTACCAGCACTCCCAGCTATCTTCGAGACACCACTGACTTCCTGAGGAAACTACAATCCATTACTGATCTTCCTGAAAACACCATCCTAGCCACTATGGATGTAGAAGCCCTCTACACCAACATTCCACACAAAGATGGACTACAAGCCATCAGGAACAGTATCCCCGATAATGTCACGGCAAACCTGGTGGCTGAACTTTGTAACTTTGTCCTCACCCATAACTATTTTACATTTGGGGACAATGTGTACCTTCAAATCAGCGGCACTGCTATGGGTACCCGCATGGCCCCACAATATGCCAACATTTTTATGGCTGACTTAGAACAACGCTTCCTCAGCTCTCATCCCCTAACACCCCTACTCTACTTGCGCTACATTGATGACATCTTCATCATCTGGACCCATGGTAAAGAAGCCCTTGAGGAATTCCATCATGATTTCAACAATTTCCACCCCACCATCAACCTCAGCCTGGACCAGTCCACACAAGAGATCCACTTCCTGGACACCACAGTACTAATAAATGATGGCCACATAAACACCACCCTATACCGGAAACCTACTGACCGCTATACTTACCTACATGCCTCCAGCTTTCATCCAGACCACACCACTCGATCCATTGTCTACAGCCAAGCTCTAAGATACAATCGCATTTGCTCCAACCCCTCAGACAGAGACAAACACCTGCAAGATCTCTATCAAGCGTTCTTACAACTACAATATCCACCCGCTGAAGTGAAGAAACAGATTGACAGAGCCAGAAGAGTACCCAGAAGTCACCTACTACAGGACAGGCCTAACAAAGAAAGTAACAGAACGCCACTAGCCATCACCTACAGCCCCCAACTAAAACCTCTCCAGCGCATCATCAAGGATCTACAACCTATCCTGAAGGACGATCCATCACTCTCACAGATCTTGGGAGACAGGCCAGTCCTTGCTTACAGACAGCCCCCAAACCTGAAGCAAATACTCACCAGCAACCACACACCACACAACAAAAACACTAACCCAGGAACCTATCCTTGCAACAAAGCCCGTTGCCAACTCTGTCCACATATCTATTCAGGGGATACCATCATAGGACCTAATCACATCAGCCACACTATCAGAGGCTCGTTCACCTGCACATCTACCAATGTGATATATGCCATCATGTGCCAGCAATGCCCCTCTGCCACGTACATTGGCCAAACCGGACAGTCTCTACGTAAAAGAATAAATGGACACAAATCAGACGTCAAGAATTATAACATTCAAAAACCAGTTGGAGAACACTTCAACCTCCCTGGCCACTCGATTACAGACCTAAAAGTCGCAATATTACAACAAAAAAACTTCAAAAACAGACTCCAACGAGAGACTGCTGAATTGGAATTAATTTGCAAATTGGACACCATCAAATTAGGTTTGAATAAAGACTGGGAGTGGATGGGCCATTACACAAGGTAAAACTATTTCTCCATGCTTATCTTCCCCCCCCGCCCCCTACAGTTCCTTATATCTCCTTGTCAAGTGCTGGAAATGGGCCATTTTCATTACCACCACAAAGACTTATTTTTCTCTCCTGCTGACAACTGATCACTCTCCGTATAATGTGTATGGTAACATCCATTGTTTCATGTGTGTGTGTGTATATATATATATATCTTCCTTCTGTATTTTCCACTACATGCATCCGATGAAGTGAGCTGTAGCCCACAAAAGCTTATGCTACAATAAATTTGTTAGTCTCTAAGGTGCCACAAGTACTCCTATTCTTTTTGCAGATACAGACTAACACAGCTATTACTCTGAAACCTACTAGCTTTAGGTAGTAGGTAGCTTCAAGCAGGAGTTCCCTCCCCAGCACTTTCCTTGCAGCAGGGGTTGTGACTTAAATCAGCTGCAAGGCTTTTGCCAATTCCCTTCAGCTGTGCACCCTTCCTAATTATCCTTCCACTCTGGAGGGTCCAGCAGGGCAGCCTTCTCCCATCAGTGCCTGTCTGCTGGCAGGCAGGAGGCAGCCTTTATGTTGTTCCTTCTCCAAACTCCTTCCGAGCTGGATGGGAGAGAGGGAAGCCTCGCCCCACCTTCTCCACAAGGTTTCAGGCCCTTGTAGGTACAGTGTCCAGATTCCTTCCACAAGCACATTCATTCCCATGACCCTTAGGTTTCTATATGTATCTGCTGGACCCTCCTGAACCCTTAAAGGGTCAGGTAGTGGAGTGGGCAGCTGGCCACTAGGTGCTGCTACTCTCGATGGCAGACCACTCTGTCATAGTGCTGTATGATACAATTAATACATTGTACACCAACTGCAAAATGTAGAATTCTAGTTAAAAATAAATTGTGCATGTGGCCCAGCAATTGGTGTGCAAAGACAAATTAATGTAATGCTTGTACCACACATGTATTGGGATGAAGAGTTCAGGATGTTTGCACCACAGCATCCCTGCGATTGCATCTCTTCTCACTCACCCAGGGACCTAGCGGCTCGAAACTGCTTGGTAGGAGAAAACCACGTGGTGAAGGTGGCTGACTTCGGCTTAAGTCGATTGATGACTGGAGATACCTACACAGCTCATGCTGGAGCCAAGTTTCCTATCAAGTGGACAGCACCTGAGAGCCTGGCCTATAACACCTTCTCAATTAAATCAGATGTGTGGGGTAAGAAAGAAAGAACTCACAATGTTCTAAGCCCCCTTCTATGCCAGCCCAGGTAGAAGGCATCTTTCCCTCCTTAGTCTGCTGTCAGAGGGACGAGGAGGATGTGTTCTGATACCAGGCTAGGTCACCACATCAAAACTCAGCAATACTTTTACCATGCATATCTCCCCTTGTGCCTTCCCCCATGGGCTGGCCTGAAAATACCTTCAAAGGAGAGACTGCTTTATGTTACAGTACAAACAGCGATAGCATTCAGACGATGGAAGAGAAGGGATAGATTTATAATCATAACCTATTTTTCCTCTTTTTGCAGCCTTTGGGGTGCTATTATGGGAAATTGCCACCTACGGGATGTCACCATACCCAGGTATTGACCTCTCACAGGTGTATGATCTGCTGGAGAAGGGATATCGGATGGAACAACCAGAGGGGTGCCCTCCAAAAGTTTATGAACTGATGAGGGCATGTGAGTATTTCCTTTCACTTTCAATTTGGAGGCAAAATAGAGTCTGGGGAGGTGGAGGGAATCTATAATAGGCTATGGAGTCTTTTGGTTCTAGCTTGCCACTTCAAATAGCGCTGATGGTGGTAGTGTTTTTAACACAGTGTTTGATCTGTGTGGAATGAGTGTGATGGTCTCAAGCCACTGCCTGAGGGAGCACATACCCACTTCAGAAAATCACCATTACCGTTGGTACTAGATGGCACTTTTGGAAATGTCAGCAGAGGCCAAGGACTGCATAGCCCCTGAAGGCTGAATTATCCTAACTCTGTGAAGGGATTAGCTCACCTCTTGATGCCTCCTTGTGGCTGGGCATGGCGTGGCAGCATTCTCTCTTCCCTGGGGTCTGCATCTGCTGGCTGCTCCACTTCTGCGGTGGCCTGCCTCTTCCTGTGACTTGGCCCTCCGGGGTAGTCCATAAACAAAAAGCAAAGGGAATTAACACAAACAAACTGAGTTAGTACAAGAGAGGGGAATGCCTCCCTCTGAGGGCGTATCAGAATCAGGCCCTCCCTTCCTTGAGGGAGGGATCTTCACGCAGTTGTTGTCAGGAAAGATCCTGCCTTCCCACGGCCATTTCCACAGGAGTGGAGAGTTGAAGGTCTGTTCTCTTCCCTGGCCTGCCCACAAGTGAGCTGTTCTGCTCCCCTAACTCCTCCTCAAGCCTGTGCATGTCTTGCATGTCGTGGTGGGCCAGGGCTGGCTGAGCCCAGAGCAGCTTCTTAACCCCTTGTTGTCAGTGTGGGGTTTGTATACCCCATCACAGGCCCCACAGCACAGTTAAAAAAAATTGGTGGTTCACTGCTGAAAGCTTGTACTGCTGGTGCTATATATACTTCTTCTGTGGTTAGATAAGAATTCAGTCTCCAGGGCCGAGGTAGCAAACAAGGAAAAACTCACTTTGAATTAAAAAAAAAAATTGGAAAAGCTGATGTTGGTGACATGGTGCTTGGCTTAAATCCAATCATGTAATTCCTGACCCATCAACACCACATCAATGCTTTACCGTGGATACAGTGGGACCTTTTCCACAGCCAGTGTATCAGTAGGATATTGTAGTCCGTCAGGTAGTGGGTTGGCGACTTTTCTACCTTCCTCAGTGAGAATACTAGATTGTCCACTATTCCTGCTTCACACACTGAGAACTTTCCTGGTTTCTCATGCTGCAGGCTGGAAGTGGACTCCCCCAGACCGACCATCCTTTGCTGAGACCCATCAAGCCTTTGAAACAATGTTCCATGACTCCAGCATCTCTGAAGGCAAGTACCCTTGCTACTGTACTCAAAATGTTGGGAGTGGAGTTCCACCTCCAGGGCACTGTCTCACCGAGGCAGGCTGATTACAGGCCTACTGGTGCTCACCTTGCTAGAATACAGAAGCCATTTCACTGCATTTGATAGGTTCTTCTCAACATGTACAAACTTGTGTTCATGTTCATTGCAATGGATACACTTTAGAAATATTTCAGTGCAGGGGAAACTGAAGTAATTCATTCAGGTACAAAGAGGAGAGATTTTTAGAAAGAATAAACTCTTCCATTGCAGACCTGAGTTTGACTATCATTCAGGGGACAAGTGAGGAAGGTGGGTGGGTGTAAAATAGGTAGGGTTTATATTTTTGACTCCAGAAATTGCGCGACTGTGAAAACAATTTATATTTATAAAGTAGTATTACTGCTTTAATCTCTGAAGTCAGATTCTCCTAGGGTGCCATTACCAGCAACAAATGGATGCAACAACCTCATGGACATAGCTAGAAAATAAATTATTAGGGCTAGTCTACACTAGAAGCGCTACAGCAGTGCAGCTTCACCAATGCAGCTGCGCCGCTGTAGTGCATCTGGTGAAGCTGCTGTACAGTCTATGCCAACAGGAGAGAGCTCTCCCGCCGACTTAATTAATCCACCCCAACAAGCGGCAGCAGCAATGTCAATGGGAGAAGCTCTCCTGCCGACATAGCGCTGTCCACACGGGCACTTAGGTCAGTGTCCCTTACGTTGCTCAGGGGGATGGCTTATTCACATCCCTGAGCAACATAGTTATACTGACATAACCTGTAGTGTAGACAAGCCCATAGTCTGAAACATAGTACACAGTATTAGACAGAAGAGGGGAGTACCTCAGCACCTCCTAACCAGCTTTGAAACGAAATGTAAAGAAAATTGATCCATTCACTTCCCTAACACAGAAAAAACACTCCTGTCTAAAAGTCTCCAGTGATGGTTTAGAATAGGGGCAGTCAAACTTTGCCCAGACAAGAGGCAGCCTGGCAAGTTGCCAGGAGCTTTAAGGACCCATCTGACATGTGTACATTGGAGAAAATAAAAGCAGTCTTCATCTTTTAATATGGGGTTGCAGCCTGCAAAGGTGCAGTGTCCTCCACCTTGAGCCCTGCAGCTTCCTCCTAGGTCAAGAGGGACTGCATTGTGGGACCCCGCTAGTCTTTGTGGGCTGCTTCTCCCTATTAAAGGTAGAGTTACCTTGAGACCATCAGGAAATAACTAATCCTCTGCATCCTTGGACTCAGAAGAGCAAAATTACATTCACAGGCTTAATCCGTTGCTCTTCTCTCTGGTCCAGTGCCTGTTGTAAAAATGCAGACTCTCTCTCATTCCTCTGCTCTTCTTTGTTCCAACTATTCTCCTGGCTTTTCTTACAGAGGTGGCAGAGGAGCTTGGAAGAACAGCCTCCTCCTCATCCATAGTTCCTTACTTGCCCCGGTTACCCATGCTTCCCTCCAAGACTAGGACTCTGAAGAAACAGGCAGAGAACAAGGAGAATATTGAAGGAACACAAGATACTGTGGAGCATTCGGCTTCCAGCTCAGCACCAGGTATGGGCACAAGCATCCATGTAACCAGAACGCTGTGGGGCAGATCTTCAGCTGGTGTAAATTGTTATAGCTCTATTAAAGTCAAAGGAACTATGGATAGTTTATACCAGCTGAGCATCTGCCTTGTGTATTTTAGCAGGATGTTTTGTAGATTTAATAACTCATCAAATAGACTCAACTGGTTCTTCGAGTGATCGCTCATGTGCATTCCACAGTAGGTGTGTGTGCTTGCCACGTGCACCGGTGCCGAAAGTTTTTCCCCTAGCAGTACTCGTAGGGAAACGCCCCTAGTGACTCATGGAGTGGCGCCACCATGGTGCGATATAAGGGGCGCTGGTGCTCCCCCCACCCTCAGTTCCTTCTTGCCACCAGTGAAGGTGCTTTGGAACTGCTGTGCTCCAGCTCTCCGCTGTAGCTTTCCCTGTTTGGACTGTCATTTAGTTCGTAGTTAGTTAGTACCTGTAGTTTAAAAAAAAAAAAAAGTTAAAGTTATATAGATAGAATAGAGAAGTGCACCCAGGTCAGGGCATGCCCCGGGCTTTACGTTGTGCGACACTTGTAAACGGCCTATGCCCATAAGTGACCCGCACACTAGCTGCTTACGCTGTCTTGGGGAAACCCACGTCAGTGACTGCTGCAAAATTTGCAGATTGTTTAAGCCCCGGACTAAGAAGGAGCGGGATATACGTCTCCGAGCCATATTGATGGAGTCGGCCCTGACCCCGACACCGCTACACCGCTCTGAGTCAGCACCGTGGCATCGGTGCCTTCCACCAGTCGGCACCGCTCCCCATCCACGGGACACTCTAAGAAGACGAAGAAGCGATCTTCTCTGTCAAGGCACCAGGGCAAGGCTGGGGGCAAGACTAGACCCGCGCTGGGCAGCTCTCGATCCCCCTCGGCCTCGCATCCTCCGACTCAAGTAGAGCAGAGTAGCCCAGCCCACTCCGAGCCAACCTCCCCAGGCACCAGTGGCCACATATGGGTGCCCTCCATGCCGGAGGCCCTGCAGGCAGCTCAAGACGTAATGTCTCTCCCGGTACCGGCTGCACCGACCCCAGTGGCTCCCCAGTCCAGAGGCAAGCCAGCGCTCAGACTGCCACAGTCGCCACCCAGGCAGTACCGCTTGTGGTCGAGGGAAGGTTCCCAACGCCGCTCTATGCAGAGTGACCACCTCGCTCGCAGCCTGCACCAGTCCCCGTAGACACCTGCCCAATTCTCTGGCTGGGTGCCGAGCAGCAGGGAATCGAGGCACCGCTCCACATCGAGGGAGTGCAGGCCTCGGGGTCAGAGCATGCCTCGCTGGGACTGGGACCGACCGCACCGGAAGTCGCCAACTCCGAGAAGCCACCATAGCCCCTTGCGGTACCGATGTCGACACCACTCACGCTCTTCGTCCCGGTCGAGGTCCCCGGCACGGCACCGCTCCCGCAGCCCCAGGCGTAGATCGCCAGCAACCGGCCGTTGCAGATCCGCCCGACGGAGCCGTTCGCGGAGCAGCCATTACAGACGGTACTCCCGCTCCTCTACACCGGACTCAAGGTCTCGAGCCCGGCACCACTCACGCCGCCGCTACCCATCCCCATCCTGGGATAGCGGTCATTCATATGCCAACCCAGCCTCCCCTCGGAGCCGGCAGTCAGCGGACCAGACGAGTCCAGCAGGGCAGCCTGCCCCGACGGTGCCACAGCCAGTGCAGTGGCCCCAGGCTCTCTGGCCAGCACCCTGGTACCAATGGACCCCCTGAGCCCCAACGCAGCCCCCGGTGGTGGCCCGCTCGGTAGCCAAGGCCTTGGACAGACCGTCGGCCTCCCTCTCTCAACTCCCCAGGGAGGGGTCAGCGGAGCGCTCTTCCCCAGCCCCGTGCTCAGAAGGGGACCAAGCTCTGGGATCTGCAGCACCGGTGGGAATGCGGAGCACCGCACCTCCATCCTCATCCTCCCCTGATGAGGCCATCATGGCGCCTCCTCCTCCTGTTCGCCAGGAGGACACAAAAGCCTACCAAGAGCTCCTGAAAAGGGTGGCTCCAAGCCTCAATTTACTGGATGAAGAGGTGGAGGAGCCTTCGGATTCCCTCTTTGATGTCCTCTCAGCCACAGCGCTGGCCAGGGTGGTGAAAATCTCCACTGCCCTGTGGCAGACCCCTTCTTCCTTGCCCCCCATATCTAAGAGGGCAGAGGGGAAGTATTTCGTGCCCACCAAGGGGCACGAATATCTCTACACCCACCCCACCCCAACTCCCTAGTGGTCGAGGCGGTCAACCACAAGGAGTGTCAAGGCCAGCCCACTCTCACCCCTAAGAATAAGGACTCGAGGAGGCTGGACTTGTTTAGTAGAAAGCTTTATTCTTCTTCAAGCTTCCAGCTGAGGGTAGCAAACCACCAAGCTCTGCTGGGCAGATATGATTTTAACTTGTGGGGCTCAATGCCAAAGTTTATGGACTCCCTCCAGGAGCATGACAGGAAGGAGTATAAGGCCCTGGTGGAGGAGGGCACCCGCTGCTGCCAGAGGAGCCCTTTAGGCAGCCACGGACGCAGCAGACATGGCAGCGAGAACTATGGCCTCTGTGGTGTCCATGCGGAGGGCATCATGGCTCCTCTTGTCTGGGTTGTCCAGCAAGGCACAGAGCTCCCTGCAGGACCTCCCCTTCGATGGCAATGCCCTGTTCGCGGAGCAAACAGACGTGAAATTACACAGTCTCAAGGACTCTCGCACAACCTTAAAGACTTTTGGTCTCTATGTCCCGGCCCCGGCCAGGACCAAGTTCAAGCCTCAGCAGGCCCCCAGCCAAGCCACCCGTTCCCGATACAAACCTCCTTATAAAAAATCCAGGGATTATAAGAAGTGTCCACAGCGGCAGTCTCGGCCTGCCCCCCAGCCTGGCCCCTCTAAGGGCAAGCAGGCGGGTAAGGGCCAATTTTGATGGAACGCCCGGGGACGACTTACCAGTCTGCACCGGGGATCCGTCCGACCTACCCTTCTCCAACTCTCTCTGTACTTTCCTCCGGAGTGGTCGCTACTAACCTCAGACCAATGGGTCCTCAACACCATCTCCCGGGGCTATACACTCCAATTTCTCTCTCCCCCACCTACCCACCCTCCCTCCCCGTCCCTCTTCAGGGACCCCTCTCACGAAAGCCTACTCGAGCAAGAGTTGAGGCGGCTCCTTCACCTGGAAACGGTGGAGGTGGTGCCTGCAGAGTTCAGGTACAAAGGATACTACTCCCGCTATTTCCTTATCCCGAAGGCCAAAGGGGGCCTCAGGACCATCCTGTACCTGCGAGGCCTAAACCAGTACATGGTAAAACTCAAGTTCCGCATGGTCTCCCTGGCCTCCATCATTCCCTCCCTGGATCCCGGGGACTGGTACGCCGCCCTCGATCTCTAAGACGCGTACTTCCACATTCACATATTTGAGGGCCACAGGCGTTTCCTCCGCTTCACGGTAGGACAGGAATGCTACCAGTTCACTGCCCTCCCGTTTGGCCTCTTGACAGCATCCCGAGTCTTCACAAAGTGTATGTCTGTGGTGGTGGCCTACCTCAGGCGTCGGGGGGTCCAGATCTTCCCCTACCTCGACGACTGGCTGATCAAAGGCAGCTCCAGATCACAGGTACAGGACCACGTAACACTCCTCCTGTCCACATGCACCACACTGGGGCTGCTGGTGAACAACACCAAATCCCCATTGGTACCGGTACAACAAATAGAGTTTATTGGCGCGACATCGGCCAGAGCTTCCCTCCTGCTGGACAGGTTCAAAACCTTGAGGGATCTCATCAGGGCGATCACGAGGTTTCCCGTGACAACTGCCAGGGCGTGCCTCCAACTCCTGGGTCACATGGCAGCGTGCACGGTATGTGGTACGCCACGCCAGACTCAGGATGCAGCCCCTTCAGCTCTGGCTCACCTCAACATTCTCCCAGTCCAGAGACAGGTTGGACAAAGTCCTCGCCGTGCCCGACTCCGTACTAGCCTCCCTCCTTTGGTGGTCCACCCCAGAGAACATGCTCCGAGGGGACCCGTTCAGGAAATGCACCCCAACTATAGAGTTGGTGTCTGATGCGTCGGACTTGGGGTGGGGAGCCCACGTGGGAAACCTCCAGACCCAAGGCCTGTGGTCTGCACAGGAACTAGCCCTGCACATAAACGTCAAACAACTCTGAGCGGTCCGTCTGGCCTGCGTGGCCTTTCGCTCGTGCCTTACGAGCAGGGTAGTCAGAGTTCTCACGGCCAACACGACCTCAATGTTCTACATCAACAGGCAAAGCGGGGCCCGCTCCTCAGCCCTCTTCCAGGACACCCTCCGGCTGAGGGACTTCTGCATCGCCCACGATATCAACTTGGAAGCCCACCACTTACTGAGCATTCGTAACTCTTGAGCGGATCGCCTGAGCCGGGACTTCTCCTCCCAACACCCGGAGGTGGCTCACATGATCTTCCGAACGTGGGGCACTCCCCAAGTGGACCTCTTCGCAACCAGGCAGAACCGTTGGTGCCCCCCGGTTCTGCTCCAGGAGGGGCCTGGGCAAGGGCGCGATTTCCGACGCCTTCCTTCTGTCCTGGTCAGGTCAGCTGCTACACCTCTACCCTGATATAACGCGGTCCTCGGGAGACAAAAAGTCTCAGTGTTATAGGTGAGACCGTGTTATATCGAACTTGCTTTGGCCCCCCCGTTCCTTGCTCCCTGACCGCCCCCCCCAGAGACCCCTGTCCCTAATCACCCCCAGGACCCCACCCCCTACCCAACCCCCCTGCTCCCTGTCCTGACTGCTCCAACCCCTATCCACACCCCCTGCCCCCTGACAGGCACTCACCGGCAGCGGCAGGAAGCGGAGCAACGTGGCCCCAGCCCGCTCCACTCCACCACCTCCCAGCTGCGGCGCTCCGCTTCCCACCGCCGGCGACTGCTGGGAGGTTGGGAAAAGGACGCCCTCCGCACTCACCGGTGGCGGGAAGCGGAGCGATGCAGCCCCAGCCCGCTCCGCTTTCCTTGCCCCAGCCCCAGCTGTGTCACGGGGGGTGGGGGGGAAGGTCCCGCACTCACCTGCGGTGGGAAGCAGAGCGCTGCGGCTGGGAGCTGGCGGAGTGAAGCGGGCTGGGGCCGGGCTGCTCCGCTTCTGCCGGTGAGTGCAGGGGGGATCCCTTCCCCCAAGCCCCCCTCCCCCATGAGACACGGCTGGGGCCGGAGTGAGGGAAGCGGAACGGGCTAATCCCCCGGGCCACTCTGGGACTATGGGGCCCCCAAAATTCCCCCCCCCCCCCCCCCCCCCCCCCCCCCCCCCCCCCCCGNGGAAGCCCCCGACCGCCCCCGAGACCCTCTGCCCCTTATCCAACCCCTTGGCCCTGGCCCGGCACCCTTAACTTTACCGCGTTGTATGCGAACCTGTGTTATATCGGGGTAGAGGTGTATATGCTTTTCCCCCAATTCCGCTGATCAGCAAGGTCCTGGAAAAAATTAAGACGGACAGGTCTCGTGTCCTCATGATTGCCCCGGCATGGCCCAGACAGCACTGGTACGGGACTTTTACGAACCTGTCCATTGCCCCCCCGTGGCTGCTGCCAACCCGCCCAGACCTTCTCTCTCAGGACCAAGGTCGCCTCCTCCACCCCAACCTTGCAGCCCTTCACCTCACGGCATGGTTGCTCAAAGGTTAGGCCAAGAGGAGAGGACCTCCACGTGTCAGGCTTACCTGGCAAAATGGTCAAGGTTCTCTCGGTGGGCCGCCGATCATGGCGTCTCACCAGTGGCTGCCCCACTCCATCTTATACTGGATTATCTCCTTCATCTCAGAGCCCAAGGCCTAGCGTCCTTGTCCGTCAAAGTGCATCTGGCAGCCATATCGGCCTTCCACCCGCCAGTCCAGTGCCACACAGTATTTTCTCACGCCATGACCAGTCGATTCCTTAAGGGCTTGGATCGCCTCTTTCCTTATGTTAGGCCCCCGGTCCCATAGTGGGACCTGAACTTGGTTCTGGCCAGGGTGACAGGGCCTCCATTTGAGCCGTTTGCCACATGCTCCTGGTCCCACCTTTCATGGAAAGTAGCCTTTCTTGTGGCAATCACATCTGCTAGGAGGGTCTCGGAGCTCCGGGCCCTGACTTCCGAACCCCTGTTCACGTTATTTCATAAAGATAAGGTCCAGCTCCACCCACAACTCTTCGTTCCTCCCCAAGGTGCTCTCCGCCTATCATATGAGCCAGGACATTTTCCTTCTGGTACTCTGTCGCAAGCCTCACACGTCTAGTGAAGAGCGCCGTCTCCACATGCTAGATGTGAGACGGGCCCTGGCTTTTTACCTGGAACAAACAAAACCGTTCAGGAAGTCTTCACAGCTGTTCATCGCCACGGCCGAATGCATAAAGGGCCGGCCGATCTCCACTCAGAGGCTCTTCAGCTGGATCACTTCATGTATCCTTACTTGTTACGACCTGGCGGGAGTCCCCCCCGCCACCGCTTTTGAGAGTGCACTCGACAAGGGCGCAAGCCTCGTCGGCTGCCTTTCTGGCTCACGTCCCTATTCAGGACATTTGTAGAGCTGCTACATGGTCCTTGGTCCACACGTTCACCTCGCATTATGCGATCGTCTCCCAGACCAGGGAAGACGCCGGGTTCAGCAGGGCTGTGCTCCATCCCGAGTGTCTGTGAACTCCTACCCACCTCCAACAGATGTAGCTTGGAATCACCTACTGTGGAATGCACATGAACAATCATCGAAGAAGAAAAGACAGTTACCTTTTCCGTAACTGGTATTCTTCGAGATTGTTGCTCATGTCTATTCCACGACCCACCCTCCTTCCCCACTGTTGGAGTTGTCTGGCAAGAAGGAACTAAGGGTGGGGCAAGCGTGCAGTGCCCCTTATACCGCACCATGGTGGCACCACTCCAGGGGTCGCTAGGGGAAAAACTTCTGGCACCGGTGCACGTGGCGAGCACGCACACCTATTGTGGAATGGACATGAGTAACACATCTCGAAGAACACCAGTCACAGAAAAGGTAACTGTCTTGTATGGTGGTGTCATTCAGTTTTTACCCTAAACTTGCTGTGCACTGTCAAGTTAAGGTAGGAAAGGAAAAGATAATACAGCCGTGAGCATGTACAGTGCCAGTAAATCTTGGCTGTGTTACTGTTCCTGGAGTAGTGAAGTGGAGTGATCAGATTGAGGGAACACTTGATTTCTTGGGAAAGCTGCAGGTGCTGAGAGACAGGAGGATTCCAATATGGAGAAAAGCAGCATGGCTCTTTTCTTCAGAAGTATGAAATGGTACAGAACAAGTTTGGGGCTTTTTGTCCCTGTCTGTGTGCAGAAATTGCTTGTTTTATTGCTAAGCAAATTAAGTATTTCTAGCATTAATTAAAAGCAGGCCTGGTTTGGGCAGGTGCTATGCAAGCTTCTCCACCTCATTCTAGGACTCAAAAACAGAGTTCAGTAATTGTTTCATGGTGTGAAGCAGCCTTTGTGGTGAGGACATATGCCCAGGAACTAGCTACAGAATTCCTCTGGTTTATTTCACTTGTGACTTCTGCCTGACTCAAAGCTTGATGGTCACTGTCATGACATGCTAGGGCATTTAATCAGTTATGCCACTGGGACTGGCTGTAGCCTGAGTTTTATTTTGGTAAATTCAACTTTTTTCCCCTTTTAATTTCACATTTATTGCTGTATGAAAGAAAAATCTCTTGCTGTGTTTTGTCAGTTTTATATGTGAAGTCCTGTATCAAACAGTAAAATACAAAAACATTTTAAGCAGTTAAGGAAGGAAGAGAGAATAGGGACAGGGAAAGGAAAAGAAATAGCAAGAAAGTAGAAGACAAGAGCAGATTCATCAATTTTATCCTAGATATTCTGTTAAGTGAACTTCTCGACTTATTTTTGTGTGTTAAATCATTTACCAAAGAACACCAGATGTGCACAAAATTATATTTTTTTCAGAAGAGAGCCCTGCAGATTTGGAACGTCTAAATGTTCCAGGCCTGTTCAACGCATTCCAACCTGCAGGGTGAGTTAGGGTTTTCATCAATTCTTTATTCACATCTGTTTCTTCTCTCTAGGGTTTATCAGAAGCACACAGCCAACAAGTGGATCTCCAGCACTGCCTCGCAAGCAAAGGGACAAGTCCCCCAGCGGCCTCTTGGAAGATGCCAAAGAGACCACTTTCACCAGGGACAGAAAGGGTGGCTTTTTCAGCTCCTTTATGAAGAAGAGGAATGCCCCCACACCTCCAAAGCGTAGCAGTTCCTTCCGTGAGATGGAGAATCAGCCCCACAAGAAATATGAGCTCACGGGTAACTTTTCATCTGTTGCTTCCTTGCAGCATGTTGATGGATTTTCTTTTACTGCCACCCAGCAGGATGCAAGCCTGGCCCCAGCCAAGTGCTACGGTGGGGGCTTTGCACAGAGGAACTTCTACAGTGATGACAGTGGTGGTACCAGCAGTGGTGGGAGTGCAAGCACTGGTGGTGGGTGGTCAGGCATCACAGGTTTCTTTACACCACGCTTGATTAAAAAGACACTGGGTTTACGAGCAGGGAAACCCACGGGTGGCGAAGAAGCTTCAAAGCCTTTTCCAAGGTCAAATTCTACATCTTCCATGTCTTCGGGGCCTCCCGAGCAGGATAGGATGGCAATGACTCTTCCTAGAAATTGCCAGAGGTCAAAAATCCAGCTGGAAAGGACAGTGTCCACCTCTTCTCAGCCAGAGGAGAGCATAGGTAGATCCACTGATCTGCTTCCCAAAAGGCTTGAAGAAGGCCCTGCTCTGACCAGAGAGAGACCGAAAGCCAAACTCTTGCCAAGAGGTGCCACTGCTCTTCCAGTCAGAACCTCTTCAGGGGATTCAGCTGTTGCAGAGAAGGACTGTCCAGGTCTGGCAACAACAACCCCTAAGAGCAAAGAAAAAAACAGTGGTACACGGCAAGGGGCCCTAGAAGATGGAGAGAGACCAGGATGGTCTTCTCCAGCAAAGGCTGCAGCAATACTTCCAACCACTCATAACCACAAAGTGCCAGTCCTAATCTCACCCACTCTAAAACATACTCCAGCAGACGTGCAGCTTATTGGCACAGACTCTCAGGGTAATAAATTTAAGCTCTTATCTGAGCATCAGGTCACATCTTCTGGCGACAGGGACCGGCCCAGACGGGTAAAACCAAAGTGTGCCCCACCTCCACCACCAGTGATGAGGCTCCTGCAGCAGTCGCCCATTTGCTCAGACACAGCAGAAGAGTTGAGCAACACCGCAGCAGCGCAGCATGGACTGGAAACAAGTGAAGGTGGTAAAAAGGCAGTGGTGGCACATGGTGGTGGAAAAGCTGGGAGGCCCATGATGCCTCCCCCTCAAGTGCCTCTGTCATCATCTTCCATCTCACCAGCGAAAATGGCCAATGGCACAGCGGGTGCTAAAGTGGCATTAAGAAAGACCAAACAGGCGGCTGAGAAAATCTCAGCGGACAAAATCAGCAAAGAGGCGCTGCTGGAGTGTGCAGACCTCCTCTCGAGTGCCATTGCCGAGCCAACGCCAAACAGCCAGCTGGTGGATACGGGGCACCAGCTGTTGGATTACTGCTCAGGCTATGTGGACTGCATCCCACAAACCCGCAACAAATTTGCCTTCCGGGAAGCCGTGAGCAAACTGGAACTCAGCCTGCAGGAACTGCAGGTGTCCTCAACAGCTGCTAGTGTGCCCGGAGCAAACCCCGTCCTTAATAACTTATTGTCATGTGTCCAAGAAATCAGTGATGTGGTTCAAAGGTAGCTACTGTCAATCTGGGTAAAGGAAAAATTACACATGGAGGGGAAACTCTGTTCCTGTATTGATGCTTTCAAAAGGAAAGACTGATACTTGAGTGAGTTTTTGTGAAGTACCTCAGATCACTGAGTTCTCCTCACGTTTACAGTTTCATCTCAAAAATAGGGGGAGGGAGGGAGGAGACACTGGAGGAAGGGGTGTGTGAGAGAGATTGAAGCTGAAAGGGCAGAATCTCAAGAATTTTCCCTAACCAGCAAATCTGATCTACTTGTGTCCACAAGTGAGAGAAGTTCCTTGCTCTTGCCTGTAAGAGGCAGGAGAATCGATGGTGGGTTCTTTTGGTAGGGGTGGTTTCCACGTGCTATCTAGAGTCCTGGAGTGACTGCATGGCCAGCTGGCTGTACAGATCCTCCCCTTTCTGCATTAATGCATATTTTGGCCTCCAGAGATCACAAGGGAAAGGCAGTAGGGCACGGTTGATACCTAATGCTGAGAATTCTGAGCCTGAGTCCCAGAGGGAGGAGAGTCTGTGTGTGGTTGTGGGGAAAGAGGTGTAACGCACTGATGGTGTTCAGAGCTGCTGGAAGTGGATGCACTAGCCCAGGTGGCATACTTCCACAGTACTGTTGCTGCTGTAGTAAGAACTGCAAAATGAGTTAATATATTAAACTAACCCCTTTCCCTCCCACCCTTTTCATGCCATTACACATTTATATTTGAAGCATCAGGCATGCTGGGCAGATTTGCCACTGATTACCTACCCTCCCTCCCCCCCCCAAAAAAAAACAACAACAAAAAAACACAAACACACAGTCTTCACTTTGGTTGACTCTAACCATTTCTGGTAGTCTAGCATGGGTGCTACCTGACAGTTAGTCACTTGTGAGTAGTTTGAGGCTGTTGCACAACTTACCAGTGTCTGTTGATAAACTGTAGATTGTTTTTAACTTTGGTACAATGTTGGTTCCTTCTTCTGTGTGGTCACCTGGAGATGCACAGTTGCCAAGGCACTGCCTCCTGTCAATGCAGAATCTCACTCTCTACATTCCTTTTTAGCATTGAAAGTGCTGACACTAATACAGCCATCTTGGGAACCAGCAATATAGCCTTACTGGCCCTGTAGTCCCATCTGTAACAGCCTTCTCAGCATGTCTGACCCCCAACATAGCATTAGCTTTGCGGGAGTTGCTCCACAAGCCCTGGCCTTTCCAAGTCACTAGGCTGAATATATATGTAAGATATGCCAGTTGTCTCCACAGTCTTTTTTTTTTTAAATGCTAGATATCCAACAGCATTTTGTGCTGTGGAAGGTAGACAGTTCTTCCTACTATAGCACAGCAGAATGTGATGATGACACAACTGCTTTGTTTTATAGAGCACCAGTGTTTGTGTTGATATTCATCAGTTCTATAGTGGATTAAAAAGCTGCTGTCTAATGGGGTTACATGGTGACTGGGGTCAGTAAATGCCATAGGCCATATCCTGAGCTCCTTACTGTTTTATTCAGCCTCCCATTGAAGCCCTTGGGAGCTTGCCTGAGTAAGAGCTTCACAATTGGGCCCAGTGTGTGTGTGGAAAAAGGCCTTGCCTGCTATTTGTGCTGTCACTTAAAAGGTGATAATGTGTGACCAAAGCACCACTGCAGGATGTCTCCAATACAGTATGCTCTGTCTCTCTCTAGGGTTCTGACTGCTCTGGCAAGTGGTGGGTTTCACTTTTTCACACGTGCAAGTGACAGGCTGGTAATCACCACTTTGTTTTAAATGCACAATACACCACTTCCAGAGGCTGCCACAAATGGAGATGAGTGACTAGAGCATGCTCAGAAACCTCCTCCTTTATTCTATGTGTGCAGCACGCTTTCCAGTACCTTATGCAGGTGGATTTTGCATGGATGGTCAGCAGAGCTGGAGGACAGAAAAAGATCTTTAGCCTATTCCATATTGGTAGCAAATTATAGATTACTGAACACCTGATTTATTTCTCTCTCTAAAATTAAATGTCTATACCAAAGGGTCACTCTTCCAATGTGTGTGTTGTGCACAGGGGTTAAGATTATGATCAGCTCAGCACACAGTTTGTATCAGTAGTGAATTCATTGAGGACAATATTGGATTAAACTAAAAACACCTTAATTACCAATCACACTACCAGTGTTGTCAATTGTTTGTTTAATAATTGTTGTTGTAATATATTTTTGATTGTTTTTCTAATTTAATTTTCACTCTATTGTCTGACTGTGAACTGCAAACAGTGTTAAACTTGATGTAAATAAGGTTTTGCCTGTCGTTCCACAAGTTTTGCCAATTTGCATTTTGTTTTAAATAAAAGTTGCAATATTTTATTGGCAAATAAACTTGAATACATGGTGCTTTTATTGGAGTGGTTCAACTTGCCTGGTTCTAAGCTAAAGGTTGCTGCACTGAGCTTAAAAATTAACATCTCTGCAAACATGTAAAAAAATAGAAACATTTAACTGAGCAGGTTTGCAAAGAACCTCAATATTTTATTAACCCCACTGAAATGGGATTGTTCCAGCCAGACACATACTTCCAGGCACTGTGGTTGTTTGTGCCTTAGTTGCATAATCACACATGCTTATTTCTCAACAATACGCAAATTCCTTTCAGCCAATCTGAGTGAAGGATTTGTCTCATCGGTTTTTCCAAACTTTTCTATAACTGAAGTTCTCTCCTGTGCTAGTTACTAAACCCCCCCCCCCCCCTTTTTTTTTTCCCCCTTGGATCTCAGCTTTTGATGTCCTACAACTGAATCTAAACCACTTATGTTTTCCCCTTTCATCTGACTTTAACCTAGATGATAAAAATAGGAAGCTTTGATGATGAGGAGCTGGCTTTCTTTTGGTCTTAATTCATGACCAACTAATGGTTTATGATGTTTTTATGGGGTTTATTCTTTGGGATAATATTTTTTGAAGTCTTGTGTACACTGAAGTGAAAGCAAGTAGGGAGCTGGTGATAGATGGCAAACTCCTTGGCTAGCATGCAGATGGATGTGGTCAAGTAGAGTTTGTGTAAGTACTCTTATACCTATAACTTCTAAACCCTTAGTTTACAGTTAATTACAGAAGTGTAGGGGTGAGGTGTAGCTAGGAAGGATGAGAGCTATACTGTTTTGACACCGTGAAAGCTGGTCTGCTCTAACAGAGTCAATAAATATATAGCACTCGGACACAAGAAAAACAGTAACAAACCACGTGGCCCATTTATCTTCACAGTACCATAGCCGTGCATGGTCATTTACTAGTAACTAGAAGTCAATGTGCCAGGTGGGAATACGAGCAATTAGACAAAATGTGCCTGGTCAGACTCTTTCCAAAGTGAGGGCACTGGCTGACTAGTAACCATTGGCACAGTTTAAAGCCTAAAATAGATCAAAGATCCACAAGTACAATGTCCAGGCAGCTGAACTCTGTCCCCAGTAAAACTGTTGGAAATGGGTGATGTCCACGTTGATTGCATTGGCCTCGTTAGCACTACAAAAGTAATTCTCCTCCTTTGATAGTCACCCCTTCTTGTCAACTATGGAGAATAGGCCACTTCCACCTTAACTGAATTAGCCTCATTAGCTGTGACCCACCCCTGACTTGGTAAGGCAACTCCCATCTTTTCATGTGCTCTAATATTCATACTGCTTTCTGTATTTTTCACTCTGCATCTGATGAAGTGGGTTTTAACCCACAAAAGCTTATGCCCAAATAAATGTTAGTCTCTAAGGTGCCACAAGGCCTCCTTGTTGTTTTTGCTGATACAGACTAACACGGCTACCATTCTGAAATCTGTCCTCAGTGTCTGCTGTTCCACCTCATCTTCACTTTTTCACCTACAGATCATAGAGTAAGTGATTATTTATCTTATTCCACTCTATTTAGTGTTGACGACATTTTAGGGCTGCTTTTTTTTTTTTTTTTAATCATTTGGCAGGTACCCCAGACAGCAAACAGGATTACTACAAGAGGGACTATCTCTGGCCAAAAGCCAGAATGTGTAACAGCAAAATCCTAGCTAGTCTATGAAATAGTAATCAAATGGCAGAGTTCTCCTTCACAGCCACTACTCTCCAACCTTTGCTCTAGACAAGGACAAGCCACCCTGTACTCTGGTCCTCTTGATTTATCAGAGCAGTCAAGAGGCCAAGTTGCTGCAATTGGGAGCTCCCTTAAGTGAATGCTGCAGAAGTAGTTTAGCCAAACTGAGGAAGCTGAGCATGAGGAGTGTGCATAGCAAGAGCTGCCCCAGTGAGGGGAAGATGCTGGTTCATATCACCAAATGCTATCCCTGACAGAAGTTCTGGGCTGTAGTGGAGACATATTCATAGACTTGGAATTGCAGACACACTGGTACCTTGCTGTCTAGAGGGGGGAAGGGTTGGCATGTCTAAAGTGAACATCTCTTCACAGCACGATAACAAAATAAGGTTTTTTAATCTTTATATTAAACAAATTTGTCAAGAACTATTTGTCCTCTCATTTGGAGTCTTGTATAGAAGTCACCAAAGAGCAAGGACACCACAAGGTCAGTGTTATATGCCTGGAATGCCCACAGTAGGTGGAGGCTGCAGATGAGAATCTTAGTCTTAATCTCTGTGCATCATCATCTGTGCAGGCTGCTGGGCATCCTCTCCTACAGCTGTCGTCATTAACCAGATGGCTTGGTGAGAAGGTTCCTGGGACACCCATTCTCACCAAATGGGAGATTGCTCCATAGCCAAGTTTAGGTTTTTCTCCACCACTGTCTTACCAACAGCTAGTGCACTAATTTTACTTTGCAGGTGCTGGAAATGACACATGGGGGGAGAGGCAGCAAGGAAGTGACTTCTTCAGACTTTCCCACTGAAGGTACTAAGCTATCCCAAGACCCCTGACACCACAATAAACCAAGGTCTCAGACCAACTCTGCTCCTGTGAAGCAGACCACTATTTGCCAGCCAGAAATCTTGGTTTAGCAACAGCTAATCATTGCTTCTGCTCTGAGCTACTTGCTAAGAGATAGAACTTCGAGTGGGCAAGACAGGTACAGCCAGCCCAGCTGCCACACAAGTGTGACAATCAGAGCAACCCTTGGAGGCCTCTTTCAAATTCTGAGGGACTTCAAAAGTTCCCATCACTGTGCAAGTGGGTGAATTTTCAATCTGCTCATGCAAGAGGAGCAGGTCTCATTATGCAGCAAGCAGCCATGCTGGTCACTGGTACAGTTCCCCTTCACATTCAGGGTAGGAAATAGTTGATGCGGTGAGACACAGATTTACAACCTTGTGCAGAGAAAAGCTTCTCCTCGGGGATGAACACCATCATCCTGACCACCTCGTCCAGCACCTCCTCAGTGTATGGAAGGCTGCGGGCCAGAAAAGCATCCCGAACGCACAGCTTCACATGGCGATTCTCCAGGGGGAGGAATGGCACAAAAAAGTCAATGAGGTTCTCTTCAAGGAGGTGGCTGTGGGCAAAGCCACCATCTGCAATGAAAACCAGAGCAACAAGGGCACTCAATGCACAGCTTGTAACAGAACCATTTGTGTCCTCCAGGCGCCTAGATCTCCATCCATCTCAGCCAGCACAAATGTTAAAAGAACAGTGCAGTTTGCCTGGAGAAGCTGGTTCAACACTGAGAAAATATTGTCTGAGGCAGGGCCTTGGCTAATCGTGTCTCTGGTTCTTCTGCCCTGGAGTTAAAGGCGTCTCTTTCTAAACAAAAGGTCCTTCTGCCCTGAATAAGGAAGTCTCTGACACTGCTCACCTAACCATGCAGAAGCAGCTTGGGGAGGGGGAGGTTCATGGTTTCAATTACACACACAGAAATCATGAAACACTCCCTGTATAGGAAGCCACAGTCACTCTTTTGCATGAGAAACCATGTGGCTCCACAGCCCGTGTGCCACTCCTGGCCATGTTGCTGCATGATGATGTCAGAGTTGCATGCCACTACTGAGACCCAAAGGGAAAAATCTGCCAGAAGGCGCACTGGGGGGTCCGGTGCTACCCCCACATGTCCTGGGCCTCTCTTCACTCTGAGCAGCCGGCTCTGGGTTCTGGAGGTGGCTCCGTGTCCTGAGCAGGGTGGCAATAGTCACCACGAGTAACGAAGTGCCCACGCAACCGTGAGGCTACATCTGCCCCATATCTCATCCTGTTTTTAGGAAATCTGGCTGATATTTACAGATTGCACACATGACACACACACTTATCTCTGGCCACAAGACATGTCTGAAACCATCTAGTGATACCACCAACAGAGGTCAATGCTCTTTTAAGGAAGTGGTCAGCATACCCACTCTCAGACCAGCTAGCCAACAGGCTACTACTGATCAGTAGGGATTTGGGAGTGAAAGGGGAAGAGAATCCTGTGGTCGTCTGGTTGGGATATGCCAGCATAGCCTGGGCTAAGGCTGAGCGGCGGAGACATTGCTCATATGGTACTTCTACTCCACTCCCCTTTAAGTAATAATAGGGGCTGTAGCTCAGATAGAAGAGGAAATTCAGTCTTAGGGCTAAGGCACTGGTCTCTCTCGCAAGATATCTAGGTTCAAATCCCAGCTTTGCCACCAAGCCTGTGTGACTGTGAAGCAAGTCAGGGATGTAGTGAAGATAGATTTTGGGGGGTGGGTGTTCAGTAATCTTTGAGGGCCATGAAAAAGCCAATCAATAAAATGAGTCCCAATGTCTCTCTGCTCCTTGCCAGCCCCACCCAAGGAAGGGGCAGCAGACTGCAGAACTCCAGTGCAGCCTTGCAGCGATTAGCTCAGTTACCTGTGGACTCAAGCAGCTCCAGGCGTAGGTGCTGCTCCAAATATTCCATGGTGATCTCCTCCCTGGCCCGTCCAGCTCGCCAGAAGTCCAGGGTCACCTGGTTGATGATATTCCCACCAATGTTACTGGGAAGGAAATGGAAGTTAAATGCTTTATCTGGAATAATCCTAATGTTTATTCCTCACAAAATCATACATCAAAAACCACTAACAGCACCCAGGTCCAGGCCTCGGGGCCGTTGGTAGCACAAGGATTAATGTAGCCCCAAGCCAAAGCTCTGCCTTTCCAATGGCCCTAGACACGGATTGGCTTTCTCTCCGCCGCTGCAAATAAAACTGAACACTTTCACCAGATCAACTGCTTCCATGCCCCAGCCCTGATTCTTAGGGTTAGGCCCCACCCTCCCAGACTATTACACACTGAATCAAGAGTACAGAACATATTGACTACAGCCCCTTCTGCAGAGAAACCCCCAGTTGCAGACAAGTCAGCAAAGGACAGAGAAACTGGCATGAGTCCCACTAGAAGCAATGGTCCAGACAGCGCTTTGTGTGGATAAGAAAGTGGAGCCTGAAGATCATGAAGGTGGCAGAGAACCCACATTGGGGTCCTTGCCTGACTGACTAGTGCTTTGTAAGGGGAAGGGCAGCTGGAACTCACACATTGGGGCCACTTTTTAAAAAGCTTGTTTCTCTAAGCGCATATGTGCAATGAAAGGGGGCAGGCGGGCACTGAAGCTTCCAAAGGGAGCCCCAAAGCTCAGGCAAAATTATCCCAGTCAGAATGGCCTGGAAACAGCATCAGCCCTGGTGAGGGAGTTGCACCAGCTAGAATGGTGTCAGCCCCGTCCCCACCTTAAGGGGGTGTCACTTGGCAGAGAGCCCAGGACAAAAGCTGCTTGAGCCCCTCCCAAGCGCTTAGCCAGTACAAAGGGGTTAGGAATTGGGGAGGCAGAGAAGAGTAGGACTGGTGGACACACTGACACTCCCCCCTCCCTTCTCCAAGGGGTTCGTGAGCCATCTCTGATGATGGAAGGGACAAACTCATAGTCAAGATGGGAGTGGGGGAGAGATGAGACTAAAAGACTCCCCTCCCCCCCCATTGCCCACATGTTAGTTCTGAGCAGCCTACTCCCTCTAACCCAGCTCCCCTTCAAATTTTAGTTAGCTCTGTCTTGGAAGCTGCAGCTCCCACATTTCCCCTGGAGTCAACAGGAAAGAAACCGCTTCTGCTTCACAGAGACACAGCCACCCCCATAAGGGGAGGACCCAGTGTGGCCAAGGTTCCAATGACATCTCCGAGAGCAGTCTGGTTTCTAAATGGCAGATGTGCAAAGCCAATGTTTCTGCGTGCACAGCCCAGAGGAGAGCCTGCCTTCCCAGACGGCAGCTTCACAGAGGGGCCCTGCTGCCCCGCAGCACTTGGGATCACACGTTGTTCAAGGTTCCCCTCAGCGTGGCAGGGAGAATGGCCAACAGTACATGACCACAAGAGCAAGGTAGCCCCTCCATCCTTGGGCTCAATTCCAGTTTCCTCTCCACAAACAGACTGATCAAGGGTTCGGAGGCCTATTCATGGGAAGGGGGGAGAGTCCCCCTGACCTCTGGGCCAGTTCTGAAAATGGCAGGCCAGGTGGTCATGTGCTTTCTGAGCAGATAAACCCAGCTGGGATCAGGTGGAGAGAAGCACCCAGCCTCTAAACATCAGAATTAAGTAGAGGTCATGGGACCTGCCGTACCACAGCAGACTAATGGCCTAGTTTGGTATATCCAGCCTCCATCAGTAGCCAGCGGCAGATGCTCAAGTGGAAGGTAAACACCTCTCATCACTTCTCTGATTAACTGTGCAATGCTTGCCCAGCTTTCTGGGCTACCCCATCTGAGGGGGGCACCGGTTTGATTCCTAAAATATAGCTCACTGGCATGGTGCTACTGATACAGTGCCGGATCCACAGTCAGCAGCACATGCCAACTAAGGAGCTACACGGATGGGCTCTGGAGAGACAGTTACGTTCAGCCCTCATGAGGCAGGGGTGAGCCGCTGTAGTGAGTGGGCTTTGAGGCCACTGCACAAGGAGAATCCAGAGAACTACCTTCCCTTCAATTCATGTGCCTTCCACGGGCAGCTCCGTCCCACACCTCAATCTCCCAGACCACGGGACTTTAATATGGGTTGTCACGAACCTTGGAGAAAGCAGATCCTTCCCCGCGAGCCAACCCCTTCTCCCTAGGGTCCCTTGTAGTCACCTGAGGAATAGGAAAATGGATCTCCTGTAATCCACCTCATCGATGCTGTCATAGTGATCCACATAGGGTTTGATGGCATCCAGCAGGCCAGAGTGAAGCTTCTCTGCCTCATCGAAGATGAACAATGACTGCTTGCAGAGCTGCACTGTTTCGCTTATCTGCTTCTTCAGCTGAACCTGCATGGCAGTAGGAAGAGTGTGAACTGGCAAGTAGAGGGGCCTGTGTATAGATCATCTGGTGTTCACCACCAGCACTACTGCATCCTTCACACAGACACAACTACCAAGGAAGACTGAGCTCCCTCACAACCAGCACCCCACCTGCTGTTCCATTCCCTATCGTGACACCCACTGGGAAAGGCTGGGATCACAACAGCTGGGAGCTCCTCCACTGCAAGTGCTCCTGCACCATTCCCTGCAATGGCCCCAGCAGCTCAGAGCTCACCAACCACTAATCATTACACACCAGTTTTTATAATGGCCTTCTGGGAGGGGCCAGTACTGGAGTGGCATTGGGCTCTCCCACAGCCAGTGGCCCCTGCTGGGAAGGGTTGGAACTTTGTACTTGATACTTTTGTCACGGCATGTGGGGGAGTCAGGGTCCTGCACCCCCACTTCCTGTGATTCACTGTGACTCTCAGCCAGCCAGTAAAACAGAAGGTTTATTGGACGACAGGAACACAGTCCCAAACAGAGCTTGTAGGTACAACCAGGACCCCTCAGTCCAGTCCTTCTGGGGGGCAGGGAGCTTAGACCCCACTCAGCCCTGGGGCTCCCTCCGTTTCCCCAACCAGCTCTAAACTGAAAACCCCCTCCAGCCTCCCCCCGGCTCCTCCTCCAGCCTTTGTCCAGTTTCCCGAGCAGAAGGTGTCACCTGGGCCCAACCCCCCTCCTGGGCTCTCAGGTTACATGCTCAGGTATTGTCCCCCATCCCCAATGCAGACAGTCCCAGTAAAACTCCCCTGCAACATTCCCAGGTCAATACTCCCCACTCCCTGCTGTGTCACAACTTTGTACACTGGCATAGGGCTCCTCCAACAGCCTGTGCTCCTGCTCTATCCTCTACTAAAAGCGGGGTCTGAGATAGCTACCTATTCAGAAACGCCCCTTTGACTGGGATTGAAGAGGCTAGGACTGAGTTACCCCTACTACAACCAGCAGCTGTTGTGGCTGGTAACATCGGAGTTTTCTCACCTTGTACAAGTCCACATATTTGGGATATGGGAAGTGAAAGAGCGAGATAAAGACTTTAACACACTCGCTTTTCAGCCCGTCTCGGTACAAGTGATCAGCGATCATCCGGGCCACAAAGTTTTTCCCAGTGCCAGACCAGCCATGGAACGACAGAGCCAGAGCCTTCTCCGCCTGTGGGGTCTCCAGGAAGCCTTGCACTGCTTTCAGAATGACGTCCTTTGCCAAGTGCTGCCCATGTAGCCTCCTGCTCAGGTCCAACTCTAACCCTGCAGAACGAAAGGAAACACTGATCTTACACCCAAGCCTGCCTGCTATCAATGTTTTTCTTTTATCATTGTAAAATCAAGGATGATTTTATAACTTTTTTGTACATAGCTGTTACATGTAGAGCAACCTCTGTCTAAGTAGGGGTAAATTACTCCAAAAAACGTTAATCCTAGATAGTTTTCCCTTCAAGTAAGGCATCTTGTTGTTTAAAAAAACTTCTTGTTTAAAATTTAAAAAAAAAATCACTTTAGGGTAGGAACAAGTAGGGAGGACGTTTGGCAGCATTTTTGCTCTAAGATGAGCCCATCAGAGCATTAGGCATTCTGCCTTGCATTGCTGGAGGGTATGCATATTCAAGGGGTCTCTGTGCAGTGGTATTACAGATGCAGAGCTAGATTGGAAAGCAGCATTTTGAGTGATTTGATCACAGGAGTGCAAATCAGGATTCTTGGGCTCTATTCACAACTTTGCCATGGACTCAGGCAAGTCACTTATCCTCTCTTTTCCCCTCTGGAAAGTGGGGATAGTATTTACCCACTTCACAGGGTATTTAGTTCATTAACGTTTGCAAAAAGGCACTAAGATCCCCAGATGGAAGCCCCTAGAGAAGTACAAAGTATCAATCACTGTTTGCATTGATTACTGAAGTCCCAGACCCAGTCACAGCTTAGGACATTTTCACATGGACTACATACAGGGCTTAGTATCTACCGTCTAGGTCAGGACTGGGGCTTAGCGGACCCTCTTTGAGCAAGCTCTTCCTTCCCCTTCCATGTGCTCTGGGTGTGCAGGAGACTACAGGCAGGAATAGGCAGGGTCTCTGCTCTGGAAAGCGCTCTGCACAGTGATGCTAAGATTTTGTCATGCGGTAAAGGAGGGTCTGTGCATCACAGAACATAAAATGTTCTAGACAGTTCAACTTCAAACTCACGGAACACTGAGGCAAATTCAGCACCTGGCTAAGAACTGCTACTTCTCTAACTTCTTTGTGACCAAAAGTTTGATTTAAGAATTAAAAAAACCTCACACAGGTTTGCCCCTAGTTCTAGGATTAGAGGTTTCACTCCAGCTGACAGGGAAACATGCACACACATTCTGTCTCTTTGGCCTCCATTCTCACTGCATCTGAGCACCTCAGAATCTTTAAAGAATTTAAGGCCAGGCGATACTGACATCCCCATTATACAGATGGAGAACTGAGGCACAGAGACTAAGGGACTTGCCCAAGGTTACACAGGGAGTCATAGCAGAGCAGGGAACTGAACCTGGGTCTCCTAAATTCCAGACTAGCACCTTAAACTCTGGACCATCCTCTATCTCAAAGGCCTTTACCTGTGATGTTATTGGCTATTCTGCAGTCTCCTGTCTTGCAGCACTTTCCAAAGCTGCAGTACCAGCTGGAAAGGATCTCCAGATAATCCTGACCCACCACAGGCAAGCTCCAACCTATGAAAGAGGCAGCAGTGAGAAAGGAATTGTATGGCAGGCTGTCTGCCTCCTGAGGATAAACCTTGCCCAATCAGCCTTGAATTCCCCACAGACCCATGCTAAATCTCCTATCACTTTACCAGCAGCACCAATGTCCATATCCACAGCACAACTATTGGGGGGGGGGGGGGGGGGGGGNTCACTCAAATGGCACATTGCAGCTACTGGGTGAAGCCACAGTAACTACACAATTACTGACCGTAATTACATACACATCTGAGAAGGACACTTGGTCAAAATGGCGAGATCCCCATCACACACCCCTGTGCTAGGGATGTAGGCTGGGAAATCGCTAATCCCACTGGAGACGGGACACCACCTCTCGCCAAGGGATGCCTCTTGGCTTGGATGCAACCTTCTAAGAGCCCATACAAATTAATCCAATTTCGCAGCCTGGCTCAGCAGTGTCTGCTTACTGCAAAGGCTTGGGGGCCTCTCTCTGGTTGTGCTGAGGGTACAGAAGACAGCAATGAAAACTCACATGTGACTGACAGCTACAGGAATTAAATAGGAAACACACACAAAAGAAGCCGGTCACTCCATATCTTACACGCCCAGCTACCTGGAGACACGGGCATTTGCACAACAGATCACAACACCTCTTAACTGTGGGAACATAAAAAGACCCTGGCTCAGATCCTCAGCTGCTGTAAGAGTGTGTGATGGGATGGTCCGGGCCTGTAGCTCCCCTGCAGCACTTTCTCTCCCCCAGCATTGGCCGAGACATTCCGCTAGCCCAAAGATCCCCCTGCGGTCTGGCGGCCTGGGGTAGGGCGAGGTGCCGTGCACTGAACGCCCCACGCGGGCTGCCCGATCTAGGGGAGGGAGACGGGGCAGCTCCTCACCCTGCGGCCCCCGGCTGGCCTCTTCCTGCGGCTGCCAGTACTGCCTGGAGAGGTCGCTCGCGGCCCTGCCCGGCGGCACCCCCGGCGCGGCGGCGCCCGGCTCCGCTTCCCGAGGCGCCCGGCTCCGCCCCGCAGCGCCGCACAGCAGCGGCCCGAGGCAGCAGAGCAGCAGCGGGAGCCCAGCCCCGCGCGCCATGGCCGCAGGGAGGCGGCGAGCCGGACTCCCCCAGCGCCCCGGCCCAGCGCTGAGCTCACTTCCCGCCCCCGGCCAGCGGAGTTGCGGGGGACGGGCTGCGGCGGGCCGGGGACGGGGGTGGGGCCAGCTCGGCCACGCGGCCGAGGGACGCCCCGGGGACTTTGCACGCGCCCCCCCCCCCCCAGGGAGCGCCGCAGCGGGGCCCCGGCTGCCACCGCGCCCATTGCCCTGGTAGGGCCAGTCCACAGCCAGCACGGCTCGGCCGTTTGCACAGGGACGATCGCACAAAGCACCGCCGGGCCACCTGCTCTGCAGCCCCGTGCAAGCCGCACTTACAGCCCGCTGGCCCCTGCTGCAACCCCCGGGGCAGCGCAGCGCAGCCGGGGCTTCCACCTCGCCCCGCGGGAGGGGAACGGCGGCTGGGGTAGCCCCAGAGACGGCCAGGCAGCTGGGACAATGCGGCAGGTATCCCCCGTTGTGCTTCCCTGCTGCTCGGGCTTGGTTCCTCGCTGGGTAGGGTGAAAAGCTGCCCCCTTTCAGCACAGTGGGGTTCCCAGGGCAACACTAGATCTAAGACAGCCGAGTCCAATTGACCCGGCCCACAGCGCCCCTGCACAGAAGAGATGCTCTAAAGTCTTGGCGCTTACTCCTCTGGGCATCCTAGTGATTTGCAATAAGACCCTGAGGCTTTAACGGCTGCTTTGCAGAATGATAGGGCCAGATCCTGGCATCAGCTGGGATTCCTGGGAACATGAATTTTGGGAGGTGGGGGCCTCTGTTACATTCATCCTTTCCTAGCTGCATCTGTCCCAGCACATTCTAGAGCAGTGGTATACAGTATAATATACAGACAGCCCACCCAATCTTAGCTGGTCCAAGAAGAAGGAGCCCCCATCACATAAACCCTCTCCCTTAAGGCTAGCCTGGCTTGTGCTTTTACAGAAAGGAGATTCTAGGATTGCAAATAAAGCAAGACTTTAATATTGGAGAAAAGCAGGGTGCAGTTAGAAATGCAGCCTAGAGACTGAGTCCGTGAATAGCGACCAATCATTTATAAATCCAGGTGCTGTCTAACACAGCCTAGTGCAGGGGTCTCAAACTCAAATGACCACAGGGCCACATGAGGACTAGTACATTGGCCACAGGGCAGCATTATTGACACCTCCCCCCTGCTGCCCTCAGCCCCTTCCCTGCCCCCATTCCAACCCCTTCCCTGAAATCCCCACCCCAACTCTGCCCCCTCCATGCCCCCAGGGCAGGGAGTTGGGGTGAGGGGTGCAGCAGGGGGCTCAGGGCAGGGGGTTGGGCTGCAAGAGGGGTGCGGGCAGTAGCGGTGCCAGCTCTTCCGGCGCCCTAGGCGGCGGAAGGTCCCACCCCCGAAATGCCGCCCCCAACAGCGGCGGCAGAAGGTCCCGCCCCCAAATTTCTACGGGCGGCGGGGATGCCGGCGCCCCCAAAATAGCAGCGCTCTAGGCGACCGCCTAGGTTGCCTAATGGGTTGCGCCGGCCCTGGGTGCGGCAGGGGGCTCAGGGGAGGGAGTCGGGGTGCAGGGTGCGGCAGGGGGCTCAGGGTGCAGGAGGGGTGGGGGTGTGGCAGGGGGCTCAGGGCAGGGGGTTCGGCTGCAGGAGGGGTTCGGGGAGCAGGCTCTGGGCCGGCGCGCACCAGGGGCAGGGCAGGCTCCCTGCCTGGCCTGCCCAGCCCCCGCGCCGCTCTGGGAAGTGGCCGGAACCTGGGGGAGGAGGTGCACAGGGGTCTGTGTGTTGCTGTTGCTTCAGGCACCGCCCCCAGCAGCTCCCATTGGCCGGGAATGGGGAACCGCGGCCAATGGGAGCTGCTGGGGGCGCTGCCTGAAGCAAGTGTAACACACAGACCCCTGTTCCCCCCTCCCCCAGGTTCCAGCAGCTTCCCGGAGCGGGCGGGGACAGGGCAGGTGGGGCCGGAGCCACTCTAGGTAAACGTTGGGGGGGCCGCGAGGAGCTCTGCGGCCCAGTGAGTAGTGAGAGACTAGTACCTATATTTAGTGAGGACCAGGAGAGGACAAGTTCAAGTTCACTTGTTATAGTCCAGTCCTTCCCATCATCCACTCCCGCCCCTCCATAGTTTAGAGCCTGAGATTTAATCCCTAAACATGGAATTAATATTAAGCACATCCAACTGCTCATGAAGTGCAACAGTTTTTAAATAAGCTTGGCAATTCATTCATTTCAGAGGTTATACACCAGACCAATTCCAAAGTGAGAAAGCCATCCAGTGGAATACAAGGCCATCTAGAGGTTGATACAAATATTACAAACTGATTGTCCTGTGGGTTGAAAAGAAAAACTTCCCATTATGCAGGAGATCAGCCTAGAGAAGTATAATTGTCCCTTTGGGCTTTAAAAATCGATGAAACCTTAACACTTCTAACCCTCTGCCTAAAATAATGAGCACTGATTTAAAGCTAGCCTGCCTATGACTTAGGGCTTTTCTACACAGAAAGTTGAACTAGTTTAACTAAAATACGTTTAAAAACTTGTTGATTTGGTTACACTAGTTCAAAAACCCTGTGTGGACACATTTTAAACTTGGCTTATATCAACTTAATTGAAGTCAGTTCCTTACCAAATTGAGTTAAATCAATATAAGCTATTTTAAAACTAATTGAAGTGTCTGCCTCAACTCAACTACATCAATTATAAAAACACCCTTAATTAAACTGGTGCAACTGTGTGTCTAGATAAGACCTTAGATTGAGAAACATCTGCATGAGAAGGAAGACACTCACCAAAAATAACAAACATTCCCAGGACACAGAGTTTTCAGATTCTAAAGGAAAAGAAAGTTTGCAAATGCAAATACTGGGGGGAAAAAATAAAATGGTTAACTGACCATCAATACACTAGTTCCATGGTACTCGGGCAGATCTGATAGGTCACCAGCTCAGGCATCACAGCAGAATCCAGGCTGCTGCAGACGGGTTGCACTTCACAGGAGCTAAAAGGAAAACAGAAGAATGACTGCTTTCCAGCAACCTGCTGACTGTGCACCTATTAACCAGGTTAAGAGATGGGCCAATATGCTAAATATTATGGGACAATACACTCTGGTTTATCTGGCCTGGGGGACATCCAAAACTGTCAGCTAACCAGGTGTTCCAGATAAACAGAAGGGCTGTTCTGAGCTACAGTTTCACTGCATGTAGCCCTATGTTAATCACCTGCTAATAGCTTCTCAATTAGCCTCCATGTGCCAGTGGCTTTCTACTTTTAATGCTTAATACTTTATTAAAGAGTAAAACACCCTCTGTTTATTAAAACAGCAAAAATTATTAAAGTGATATTTACAGTGGTTTTAAATACAATTTTAGTGTCAATTCTATTTGCAGGGCTTAAAGCAAGTTTGTCTTTTTTTTTTAATATGCACACAATGTTGTTAAAATAGCACTAAAATACAATGAACTGAGGGGGACTTGGCAGAGGCCTAGATGTGATCTTACTTCATTAATCAACAAGAGGTGGGGACGGGGGGAGTGGTCGTTCTCAAGGGCAGATTCTATGAAACTGGTGGGAAGAGAATACAAACTACCCCTTGAGAAGAACACAGAAGGAATTATTGCTTTTTCTGCATTTCTTGGACTGAACTTCAATAATCCACTGTAATCTTTGCTAGTTCTTTTGAGGGGAGGAGTGGCAGTGGGAGTTTAAAGGATAGATGGCTGCAGGGGTCTAAACCAGTGGTTCTCAATCAGGGATATACGTATCCCTAGGGGTACACAGAAATCTTCCAGAGGGTACATCAACTCATCTAAATATTTGCCTAGTTTTACAAGAGGCTACATAAAAAGCACTAGCAGTCAGTACAAATTAAAATTTCAAACGACTTGTTTATATTGCTCTATATACTATACACTGAACTGTAAGTACAATATTGATATTCCAAATTATTTGTTTTATAATTATATGGTAAAAATGAGAAAGTAAGCGATTGTTCAGTAATACTGGGTTGTGACACTTCTGTATTTTTATGTCTGATTTTGTAAGCAAGTAGTTTTTAAGTGAGGTGAAATGTGGGGTACCCAAGACAAATGAGACTCCTGAAAGAGGTATAGTAGTCTGGATAGTTTGAGAGCCACTGGCCTAAACAATGGGGGGGGGGGGGGAAAGAGAGGCTGGTCACCAATTTGGAGATTTTCATCTGTAGATGGTTATTCACATGTAGTCCTGATCAATAACTGAGGCCTGGTCTACACTTAAGAAGTTACATCAACACAGCTATGAAAAATTCAGACCCTTGAGCACTGTAGTTAAGCCAACCTAACCCCTAGTGTAGGTGTGGCTAGTCTGATGGAAGAATTCTTCCATCAACCTACCTCCCACCATTTGGGTAAGTGGATTACCTACATCGATGGAAAACCCCTTTCTGTTGCTGTAGGAAGGGTCTACACTATGTTTCGACAGCAGCATAGCTGCAGCACTGTAGTGCCGTAGCCTAGACATGGCCTGAGAATGATAAGCAGCCAGGGCCGGTGCAACCACTGGGTGGACTAGGCGGCCACCTAAGGCGCCAAGTGGTTGGGGGTGCCAAAAAGCGGTGCCCCAAACATTTTTTTTAAACAGCGGAGCACAAGGCTGCCGCTGCTCCCTGCCTCCTGGGTCCAGAGGGGCCACCCATGGCGCGGCCAGTCCCTCCCCCCGGGGGAGCAGCCGCCGCCGGCGCAGCGGGGAAGGGGAGGGTCTAGCGCTAGCAGCTGTGCCTTCTTCCCCGCGCCGCGGGCCGAGTCGGGCTCCCCGCTGCCCCTGGGGCTCTTAGTGGCGGCGGCAGCAGGCTCGGGTGCTGGGGGGGGGGGTGCTGGCTGCCTGTACCACCGCTCAGAGTCCCGGGGGCGGCGGCGAGCCTGGCTCGGCCCGCAGAGCGGGGAAGAAGGCGCAGCTGCGCCCTGCTCTTCAGGCGGAGAAGCTGTGTGTCTACTCCGCCTGCAAGGTACCTAGCCGGGCCGTTGGGAGCCACACGGGCCCGCGGAGCGCCGGGGGGTGGGCAGGTCCAGTCCCTGGCCTGGGGAATGGTGTATGTGGGAGCAACCCGGGCACCCCTCCCCCAGCCAGCTCCACCCCCTCCAATACCCACCGACCAGCTACCTTCTCCCCTGTGAACCCCCCGCCCCAACAACCCACCCTGTCCTGCCACTTTTGCCTCTGGGCAACCTCCACCCAGCAACACCGCCCCCCCCAGCCAGCCATGGTCACCTTCACCCCTGCATCAACCTCGGGGACCCCCCCCCCCACCTGCCATCTCCCTTCTGCCCACTCCTCCCTTGTGCAAACCCCTCCGTGCCACCTTCACCCCCCTGCAACAACCCTGGGCACAGACACCCCCCGCCTGCCAGCCCCTTGCAACAACCCCCTTCTGCCCACTTCTCCCTTGTGCCACTCCCTCCCTGCCACTGCACCCCCTGCAACGAGCCCCTTTTGCCTCTGTGCAATCTCTTCCCTGCCACTACACCCCGCCCCCGCCACCTCTTGGCCACCTCCACCCCCTGCAACAATCCCATGCACCCCCCTCTCTGCCACCTTCACCCCCTGGAAAAGCCCCCATACAACCCCCCTCTTTGCAGCCCCCCCCCCGTGCCCCCTGCACTTTGTGAACATCTGGGCCCCTGGGGGGAACTTGGCCGTAGGAAGGTGGGGGCTGGACATCGGAGGGGGGGCGCAAGGTGGAAGTTTCGCCTAGGGCGCAAAATACCCTTGCACCAGCCCTGTAAGTAGCTGATTGACAATTGAGCGCTCAGTTCAAGTCTACTAGACAGATGTTTCCCATCAGGAAAAAAAACAGCATCACCAAAAAGTTTGGCTATAAGAACGTAAGAACAGCCATACTGGGTCAGACCAAAAGTCCATCCAGCCTAGTATCCTGTCTACCGACAGTGGCCAATGCCAGGTGCCCCAGAGGGAGTGAACCTAACATGTAATGATCAAGTGATCTCTCTCCTGCCATCCATCACCACCTTCTGACAAACAGAGGCTAGGGACACCATTCCTTACCTATCCTGGCTAATAGCCATTAATGGACTTAACCTCCATGAATTTATCCAGTTCTCTTTTAAACCCTGTTATAGTCCTAGCTTTCACAACCTCCTCAGGCAAGGAGTTCCACAGGTTGACTGTGCGCTGTGCGAAGAACTTCCTTTTATATGTTTTAAACCTGCTGCCCATTAATTTCATTTGGTGGCCCCTAGTTCTTATATTATGGGAATAAGTAAATAACTTTTCCTTATTCACTTTCTCCACATCACTCATGATTTTATATACCTCTAACATATACCCTCTTAGTCTCTTTTCAAAGCTGAAAAGTCCTAGCCTCTTTAATCTCTCCTCATATGGGACCCGTTCCAAACCCCTAATCATTTTAGTTGCCCTTCTCTGAACCTTTTCTAATGCCAGTATATCTTTTTTGAGATGAGGAGACCACAGCTGTATGCAGTATTCAAGATGTGGGCGTACCATGGCTTTATATAAGGGCAATAAGATATTCTCCGCCTTATTCTCTATCCCTTTTAATGATTCCTAACATCCTGTTTGCTTTTTTGACTGCCGCTGCACACTGCGTGGACGTCTTCAGAGAACTATCCACGGTGACTCCAAGATCTTTTTCCTGATTAGTTGTAGCTAAATTAGCCCCCATCATATTGTATGTATAGTTGGGGTTATTTTTTCCAGTGTGCATTACTTTACATTTATCCACATTAAATTTCATTTGCCATTTTGTTGCCCAATCACTTAGTTTTGTGAGATCTTTTTGAAGTTCTTCACAGTCTGCTTTGGTCTTAACTATCTTGAGCAGTTTAGTATCATCTACAAACTTTGCCACCTCACTTTTTACCCCTTTCTCCAGATCATGTCTGGCTTTGGTACAACTTGTATTGCCTTTAATTTATCAGCGACGCAAGATGGTGGTCTTCAGGTCTGTAAGCTGAAAAGCTTGTCTCTCTCACCCACCTTGTCTCACTAATATCCTGGAACCAATACGGCTACACCACTGCATAAATTTATCAATAACCAGATGGATACAGCTACACAGCAGTAACACAGCAAAGAAACTGAAGAAGCAGTTTTCAAAACAGGCTAAAAACTTTTTCATTTAAGCTTTGCCAAATATTGAAAAAAGGAAAAATTTGAGGAAAGTTTTTACAAAAGAAGCTTAAAGAAAAGGTTATACTTCAATGTAAGATTTTAATTTGAAAAATTCCTAACAGCTGTTGTAGTTTATATGAGTTGCTGAACTGGTAAAAAGCAGCAAGGGTCCTTTCTTTTCCAAGGGGGCAACAGGCACGTAAAACAGTGGAGATGGATATAAAGAGCTACTGTTGTTACACAATGCAAAGGAGCAGAAAGAAGTGGGTGTAAAGTTCAAAGTTGTGAAAATGGGCATCAGAGTGTGAGTTTGTGTTGGTGCATTTGTTTATTGAAAGCAGGCATCCTTGTTTGCATGCTGATATGGATGTGGCGCCACAGGCCAAGTCAAAGGTTCTAAATGCAACCCAGGGTCAACAACCACATTGCATTTGAGAAGGTTCTGATAGGTGCCTGACTCCAGGAATCATACTGTTGTGGTCCCTGTAGACCTCACAGGTAGAACATGCTTCCTGTGCATTTCCCTCCAGATCTCCATGTAACTCTCATTTAGAATTGTGCATGTCACACTTGTACCTTTGAAAAACTTGATACTGTGGGGTAATCTAGGAAGCTAACTCATGATCTGGCCACACTAAGTCCGAGCCTTAGGGAGACAAGGGACTTTCCTGACTCTCTCTTTACTCCCTCTCTCTGAGAAGGGCTTCCAGCCACAATAGGAGTTGGAAGCCAGTCATAAATAGCTGCCAATTTAATGCATGTGTCGCTGACTGCTGTGTGTACTGGTCTAATGATGCAATACAGAACAATTGCTCCTTTCCTGATGCAGACCCTTGGGGTGCATTTTCTAATGCCAAAACATTTGCATTCAGGAGACCATTTGAACTTTCATGAGTCCATTGCAGTTACATTTCCTTGGCCATGCCTCTCCTAACCTGAACAGCTATTTTGCAAACACATTCCACGTGGCCCCGTTCTTAAAAATGCACTACCAGCGCCCACTTTTGAAGAAACTACCACCAAATATAGTAGCACAACAAAAAGTTTAAGCCACTGTGTGTTGGGAAACCAGAGCAAGTGAGACTTAAACAATCCATCAATGTTTTATTAAAATTTTTATTCACACAATGTTTCTTTATGCAGAGTCTGACCCTGGGGAACACAAATAGAAAGTCAGGATTGCATTTGTTTTCTCTTCTTACTAACAACCTTCATTTGTGCAGCTGCTCCCCGGGGCAATACTCTGGCAGCTCCAAGACAGGTGTTTGTTTCCAGCTCCAGCTGCCACAGCAAATAAGTTACCATCTTAATAAATTATTATTTTTTAATTGAAGTTTGTTTGGCAAGACACACTCCAGTTCATTACATGCCGACAGAAGAGCAAATTAGAGTGTTTCCTCCACCCTGTTTGCCGACTCAGGCAGGAGATAAATAAAACTAGGCTAATAAAGCTCGACTTAATTAGTTCTTGATTTCTGCACCGTGACTATTAATACCCCCAGAACATCTGGGGCCAATCATGTACCGCGTGTGCATCTGTAGACTGTGACAACTGGAATAAGAGGGCATCATGAAAATCTCAATGACAAAGCCTAGCATCTCTTACAAATGAGGGATGCCAATTTTTAAAGGTACAAGACAGACCCCACTGGCATAAGGATGCCATTTTTATTTCTACTTTGGGGTAGCCTAGCTTTAGGTAAGAAAGGACACAGTGTTTCTGTTAGCCTCATGTCCAGCCCTGAGCAGGCTCTTCCAATGACCTTCACAGGTAACATGTCATAACATCCCTGTATTTCCTGCTTCCACCCTTCTCCAAAGTTGCCTATTCACCCCTTTTCCATTTATTGTTAACCAAGATGCAGTGCTTTAATTCTCTGACGGTCACAGTGCGGGAAAGCAGGCTAGTAAATCTCAACTCACTGCAACTCACTTTTCACTCTGGAAGCCAGAGAGAAAGCAAACTGAAAGCTCTTTACACTAATTTCATTTTGTGGCAAGATCATAGTTTTAAACAAAAACCCACCACCAAATGCAAATGAGCAACTGTAAATTAAAATCCCAATCCCACCCAACATACTTGACTCTTCCCGCACCATCAAATGTCATGGCTTATGCTTCAAAACAGACGGGAAGAACAGATTTGTGAGATCATGCAAGCCACACCATTCATTATTCTTCTCTCCTTGAATAAGTTATCTTCGGTTTCACAGTAAATATTTAATGCCAATGCACACCAACAAAGCTTAATTCTGCTACCCTCACTCATTCCAAGTAGTACCTTACTCCACAAGTAGCCCCACTGAAATCAGTAAGACTACTCGCAGAATAAGGCACTACCTGGGATGAGTGAGGGTGGCAGAAGAGGGCTCTCAAAGATGGAGAAAAGAGCCAACACTCCCCCACCCACACTCACAATAAGCTAGTTCATGCTGAAGCAGTTCTGCTCTGATGGAAGCCAGGAGGAACAATTCACACATAGTAGGAAAGAACTCACTGACCAAATGAAGTTTGCCTTTGAAGAGTGAATTCAGTGCTTGTGAAACTGGAATGATAGGCACTAGTTTAAAGTCAGGTATACTGCCGACAAGTATTATACAAAATTCTCTCTCAGCTGTCAATGCACTTCAGTCCTTTCCTGTAGCACCCACTACTATTCCAGTCCTAAGGCTACATGTGTAGCGGGTTTGTGACATGGATGATGGCCCAGAGGAGAACTAGAACAAGACCAGACTCTTTCACTTATGCTCTAATCATGATGTGAGCCCAGCTCCCCTCAGGAGATAAGTGTCATCAGGCACTAGTCTATTAATAACAGCATCTGCAGTTCCCCAGGACAGGTTGTGTAAACACCCCCACCTTGAATGAAACCAATTGCATTTTCAAAATAATCTCCTCTTATACCTGCTAGATTGGCCATGGCAGAAGGTGCATCAGCTAGAACAGGGGTCTCAAACTCAAATGACCACGAGGGCCACATGAGGACTAGTGCATTGACCCGAGGGCCGCATCACTGACACACCCCTCGCTGCCTCTGGCCCCGCCCCCACCCCACCCCTTCCATTAGGCCCCGCCCCTGCCCCACCTCTTACCACCCCTTCCCCGCCCCATTCAAACCCCTTCCCGAAGTCCCCACCCAACGCTGCCCCCAGTGGGTGCAGGAGGTGTGCAGGGTGCGACGGGGGCTCAGGACAGGGAGTTGGTGTGTGGGGTGCAAGAGGGTGTGGGGTGCAAGAGGGTGAGGGGTGCGGCAGGGGGTCGGGGTGCAGCAGGGGGCTCAGGGCAGGGCGTGCAGTAGGGGTGTGGGATGTGGCAGGGGGTTGGGGTGCAGGAGGGGTGCGGGATGTGGCAGGGGGCTCAGGGCAGGGGGTTGGGGTGCAGGAGGTGTGCAGGGTGGGGCGAGGGCTCAGGACAGGGAGTTGGTGTGTGGGGTGAAAGGGGGTGGGGGGTGAAAGAGGGTGAGGGGTGCGGCAGGGGGTCGGGGTGCAGCAGGTGGCTCAGGGCAGGGAGTGCAGGAGGGGTGCGTGATGTGGCAGGGGGCTGAGGGCAGGGGGTTGGGGTGCAGAAGGGGTTCAGGGAGCAAGCTCCAGCCCAGCGCCGCTTACCTAGAGCGGCTCCAGGGTGGCAGCAGCGCGCACCGGGGCCAGGGCAAGCTCCTTGCCTGCCCTGTCCCCCCGCGCTGCTCTGTTCCAGGAAGCAGCTGGAACCGTGTCCCTGCAGCCCCTGGGGGAGGGGGAGGGGCTCAGGGTTGCTTGCGTGTGCTGCTCTTGCCACTCCTCCAGGTACCTCCCACGAAGCTCCCATTGGCCGCGGTTCCCTGTTCCCGGCCAATGGGAGCTGCGGGGGGCGGTGCCTGGAAGGAGGCAATGCAGGAGTCCTCTGCCTCCTTCCCCCTCCCCCCGGCCCAAAGGGGCTGTGCTGCCGGCTGCTTCAGAGAGCAGCGTGGGGCTCGCAGCACCACAGAGGGGAATCCCGCGGGTAGGGAGAGGGGAGGGGTGCGCGCGGGGAGCTCGGCGGGCCGCACTCAAGAGCCCCGCGGGTCGCGTGTTTGAGACCCCTGAGCTAGAACACTGAGTTACTTTTTATTTCTATTCTACCTTGCTGCATTTCATGAGAATAAACACCTGCAACAGAAAGGACAATCTCCAACTGCCAGCCACACCATGGCAGAGCCAAAGAGATTCTTAAATCGGCCATTAGAACAGATTTAAAGAAAGAAATAAACAAATCGTAGGAGGCCAGGGAAAGCACAGAAATGGAGATCAACTTGCTGCACTTTGTCTTGTATCATCTAAAGTAGTGCATACATAAAACATCCCCCCAACCCTGCTATTTCTAGGAGGAAGCTTGAGTAAGACTATTGATCCTTTTGTGTACCATATTAGCTACACACATCAAACTGATGCAAAGCCAGTAGATGTGGGAGTGTACTGAAAAAAAATCCTCTTTTGCTTCTGGAGCCATGGATTTAAATAACGAATTTATCATAAAGGATGAGTTTTGTGGCTTCAAGCTAGTCTATAACAGTTTGAAATCTCTGCTAGAGGATGACACAGAACCAACAGAAGAGGAGAGCTACAAATCAAAATTGAGGTGCAATGACAAATGCACAGGAACATGTGCATAGAACTCCTCCATCATACCCTCTTATAGACAGCATGTATTTTTCATGAGCATCAAGTTTGCCATACAAAAAAATGCCCTGCAAACTAACACAAGGTAGAATTCCAAGACAACCACCAGAGAATCAGTATATCACAGCATGAATTATAGAGGAGCAGTTGGGAAAAGGAAGGAGGCCAACTGAAGTTGCTCAGTTTAAGAGCTCTGCCACAAAAGTCAATGTCTGGCCTTCTACAAAACCAACAGCACTGAGAACTGTGATTGCCATTGGGAGTGGTGGGGAGTAAGCCCTTCAACGCCATAGGCACAGCAGCCAATACTTTCTGTAATCCTCAGGCTCTTTGTTCACAGCTATTGGCTCTCTGTGTAGTTCAGCAAGAAGCCTGTTCCTAGTTTGTATTACATACTCTGCTCACCCCATTTATAGGGCCTATTGTAGGAAGAATGATCTGGCTAAGCAGAATCTGCTCCGAGAACAGATTTTATCCTGCTTCTCAGCTATAACACAAAGATAATTTGGTTAATATGGACAAAGAATCATGGGGATATCTGCTCTGCTATATTCCATATGTACAGAAAGTAGTGCTGGTCCATGTAGTAATTTCTTGGGGAACACATTAATCGTCAGCCATTGGATGGATCTTAGTGCTGTAAAAAAAGCTTGTCATCTCCTCACCTTCCAATTGCATGGATGAATTTTCACTAGCACTTCAGTGATAACATTGAAGTATCATCACATATGAAGCAGATCCCTCTTTCCAGCATCTTATTAATGAGAAGATAGCTGAGCAGCAGACACACCATCTCCCACCCCTATTGGTGTTCGCAAGAACATTCTACCCCAGTAGGGGGCACTAAGGGGCACTAAATTATTTTATTTACCACTTCCTCTTTTTTTAAAGAGGCAGTAAAATACCTAACCAGCTCACAGCTGATTATATACAACCCTGAATTGGACTAAAACCTCATAAGAGCATATTAAGAGTGGGTGGCTGTGTAAAGAGAATGGGGAGAGGACTGTAATGTTCCATCTCCATTGTCCCCTCTAGAACCAGCCCACGTATTACTGTTTGAATTCCACTCTCTTTTTCATTAACACCAGCAGTTGTGTTTTCCCAGTGCAACGTCCACTGCCAACAATGGACACACCACGATGGCAAAGCTGCCACTGTGGCTACTGGGCTGTCCAAGGGCTCCCAAACTCTCCACCTTCTCTAGCTGCTGTCAGCCAAAGATAAAGACCACCACCACTTTTTTCCCTGGCTCAGGAGCTTTTCCATTCATTTCCAGTCCATCCTGGGCATAGCCATTCAGAACCGATTGTGCTGTTTTTCTATCATTTGTTTTTTAAAAAAGGAGTTTCATCTGTTTTCCATGAAAGTTACAAATGGGAGAGTGTCATCCTGTCTTCCACCAGCACAATGTCTGGACCAAACTGGTCTGTGCACTGTTTCACTGTAGCCAGGATGCTCAGGAGCCGCTGGTCCATGGCATCCAAGTGAGGGTCGGAGAGCACTGGTGAGATGGGGTCATGAGACATGGCAGTCTTTAAGGCAGACTTCAGCACTCCATTCTTCAGGTAGTTCAGTCTGTTCCAGGTGGAAACCCGGATGCTGGAAAAGAAAGATGAGCACTCATCACTTCTAGTCTAAGGTCCCATCAGCATTACCATATAGCTGCTCCGTTGAGGAGTCCAGTTACAACATGGTTATGCCTACATAGATGGGAGCAAATTATAACTGGGTATCTCTCCCCCCTCCCAAATATGATTGTAACTGTAACATAATCAAGACCTAAAATGTTGGTAGCAGATGAAGGTGAAGGGAAAGTGATCGAATACGTTGCAATTCTTCTAAGAATTGCTCCATGAAAACTCCTGACAGGAAGAGCACAGCTAGGTCAGTCTGAAGGCCTCCCAGACAGAGCTGGAGAAGGGAACAGAGTGAGAGGTCTGACTGCTAACCCAAAGCAATGCTTTACTCCAGTCAGAACTGAAGAATGCTTTACTCAGCATTACTCCAGTCAGAACTTCATCAACCAACAATCAGTCACGGATGAGAAAAGAGTCAATGATTAACCTTCCCTACCAAGTCAATGTACATAGCAATGTTCTACTTTGCCATTTAATCTTTTCACACTATCACATTTGAACTGTTTTCTTCTGGGGAATCTCCTGGGAATCCTCCCATCAAAGTTGCCATGTTGTAGCAATTTGCCACAGCTGATGTCCTGACTCACATAGCTCCCTTTGGAATGCATCATTGTCACTGAGTGTTAGGGGAGGGTGGTGTCACCCATGTTACAGGGTACTCCCTATCCCCAAGGGAAGCGGTGAATTCTGCAGTCAAAACAATTGCAACAGATTTTAGCACATTCACATGGCTACCATAGAACATTCTGTTTACAGGCTTCCCTGCCTAGAGGTGTGAGCTGTCCATGGACCACCTGGGCTCAGTGAGAATGAAGACAAGAAGAGCAGGGAGCTGTTAAATCTTCTGCAAGGATGGAAGGGGAATTGCCTCTGGAAACCTCTCCTCTAGGACTGTGTTTGGAGGAACTTGAAGCAGAGGACACAGACTCCAAAGGAGCCACACAAAACAAGAAAAAGAAAACATTTAAAAAAATTACTAGGGAAAGCTAAGGAATTTTTTAATAATTTTTTAAAAGCGTTTCTATTTACTTGCTTCATGCTCCTGTTGAAATTTCAGTTTTCTGCAGACTTTAGTGTGCTACAGAAACCAGAGATGTTACAAAAGAAGGTAGGTCAAACGTGCTGTAGTATATAGGGGCTGTATTGGCTGTACTTGCAGTCTGAGGAGCTGAGCTGCCGTACTCTGCAAAGCTCCTGGTTTCCAGAGACTCCGAAGAATTCAGGAGACAAACTGAACCCTCGAGGGGCAGCTCAAGGAACTCTCAATAGTCTGGCCTATTTTAAAAAGTGATGTGATTTTCATTTCTCTGTTTGCGTTGCCCTGATGTAGCACAGTCATGCAAACTACTGCACCGATTTCCTTTCTTTGTTTGGGTTTTTTAAGTGCTCATGCAACATACAGCCTATTTGTTAACTGGACATGGAGAGCAGAGCCCACAAAAGCAAAGAAAGGCTTGCTCCGTCAGGTAAGCATGGGGCCACAGAACCCAGAAATCAACAGGTTGCAGGAGACAAAAAATGAAAAAAGCAGGATGGGGGTGCAGGTCACAGGGACAAAATGAGGGATTCAGAGTGTGACAGTGAACAGAGAATCCCAGACAACGCCCTCTGCTCTAAGGAGTCAAGGGATACCCTGAAGAACTCTGCCTGGATGCATCCACAGACCAGGGACAAGAAAAAGGCCTCACAGACAGAGAACACCCTTCCCTCTACGCAGCACAATGACTAGCAGTTTTGAAGACTCAAGTCCTCCATATAACCCAAAGCAAGAACCGCACAGGTAGCAGCAGTGCAAGCTTCCACGCACTGCCTTGCCATTGTACCTCAGCCCTCAGAAGGGACATCAGGAATGAGGGTGGTTTAGTTGCCATGCCTATCCAATCCTTGGCTTCTGTCAGTGAGAGTTCCAATGGTGATGCAAACATCTGTCCATCAGGAACTGGCCAGAGACCAGCTCATTTCATATAAGCCACTGAACAGCTGCAGATGGAAGCTACTTGTCATTACTGATCAAAGGTAAATTTGAACCAGTGACCTAAAAGAGTTCTGTGTATAACTTGCATGTCTCCAGGCTGTCAGAGGGCTTCAATGCTATGAATTTCAGTGTGCTCCTGATTTAGATTTGGCAATTGCATACAAATAAACTCAATGGCTTCTCCGTGACTTACTTACATGCAGCACTGATAAAGAGGAGCTAGGATGCTTCTCTCATCCAGGGAGGGGTTTCCAAAACTGAAAAACAAATTAGAAGCAGGTGAGCCAGATGAACACTCAGCACCCTTTCCGACCTCAGCAGATTCTGTAAGGAATTTGAAATCAATAACCAAACAATTCCATGCTCCAACAACTCAAATCAGTTAAGCTAAAACATTCTCAGCCCATGACCAATTAGACATACAACTCCCAACAGTTTCTGTTAATGTACCCAACAAACAGCAGCAGCAGCTTTAGCTTTTATAGTTCTTTACCCTGCCAAGCCATCTCAAGGCACTTTAAAAACAAGCTGTGAAGAAATTTAGTGATGCAGCCCACATTGCTGAGCTAAGGGGGAAAACAAGTGGGATATCAGTTTAGACAAAGAATGAGGGTATCAGCTCCCTGACATTATTGGACAGGGAATGAATTGAGGAACAGCCATCTGGCACATGTAGATCCCCAAGTTGGCCAACCTCGAGCTGAAGGCCAGGGATATAAAATGCTGATCAATTCTAACCCATCTAAACCTCACTATCACCCTTTCAGCTGGAGAACTGCCAAAAGGACTTCATAGTATATCCATTTAAATAGATGCCAAATAAACTTGCACAGAAGTTATTTTTCAGTCACTTATAAATTTAATTTAACAATTTTTTCACAAGCCTAACAGAGAGCCTGCTCCTTAACAAGGGCCATTTACATGCAAAATCTGGAGCTGTTTTATTCATCTGAGTTGCTAAGCATAAAAAAGCCTTAAAACATCAGAGTATTTTTTCACACTTCAGTAACTCAAAGACAGCTGAAGGGACTTTACTCAAAATGTCAGAAGAAATTCACTTCTGGGGCTGAGATGCCCCCAGAGGAAATTGTTTCAGAAGGGTATGAGCATGCGAACACAGGTAGTTATAACAAAAGCACAGACATAACCCATGACTATCACCATCACTATCCATTGACTAATATGTAACTCTCTCCCACTCTAATGCTAGGACATTTTAAAAAGCCACCATTTTTGTAGGATCCACCAAAAGACATCTGAGAGCAGCAGCAATTAACTAATATTCCTAAAGCGGAATACATCCCTGCTGGCATCATGGAAGGAGTCATTGAAGGGGCTGATGCATAAACAGCAATGAAAATTAAACTGAGCCATGTTTATTTCAGACAGATTAGAAATACTCACAATAAGAGAAAGGAGCAGGAGAACCCAATACTTAAAAGGGAAGAAAGGCCGAGAGTAACAAGAAGGAAATGGTATTTTCAAGCCTTCTAAGGGTCTGTCTAGATGACAAAAAAGGTGCTTTAAAATCAAGTTAGCTACCAATCATGGTAGTTCGTTGGTAACTCAACCCCAAGGTTAAGTCTTCACTAAGTTAGGAAGTATTTTTAACTGGTGTTATCTAACGTACTAAGATCATAGCGTAGCAAAGTGATTCACCAGTTGGAGCACCTCATTGGGGCTAAGAGCAGTGCTGCACAGTTTTATCCTTTAGTTGTCTCCGTTCACCTTGTGATTTATCCCTCAAGCTGGGTCACCTATGGTCTCACCCTTTTGAAATAAACCAGTGTTTTCACCCAATAGTCCTGTGATAAATGAAAGGGCGGGGGTGGGGGGAGAGCTCCCTTTTATGAACACCCAGCCAGCCAGCAGCTATAAAATCCCTCTTAGTAGCTGTTCTCTAATTGCTCTACCTGTAAAGGGTTAAAAAGTCTCACTGCTATGCATAGGTAAAAAGAAGTGAGTGGGCACCTGGCCAAAAGAGCTAATGGGAAGGCTAAAACTTTTTAAAATTGAAACAAGACTCCCCTTTTGTCTGTCTGTTTGTGTTCTCCAGGGAGAGGTAGACAGGGCTGCAACTATGCTGTAAGAAGCTTGGGGCCAGGTATAAAAAAAAATAATCATCGGTATCATACCTAGAAACTACTAATTTGAAACCCCAGATATGTAAGTAGATCAGGAAATGTCTGGGAAGACGTGATTAGGTTTCTCTCTTTTTATTTCTTTATGGCTTGTGGACTCCTCTGTGCTAACCCCAGATGCTTTTGTTTTGCTTGTAACCTTTAAGCTGGACCTCAAGAAAGTTATTCTTGATGCTTAACTGTTGAATTTTTTTTTTTTAAATCTAGCAAATGCCTAAGTTCCCAGATGTTTGGGTTTTTTTAATTAATAAAATTTACCTTTTTTTAAGAACAGAATTGAATTTGTGTGTCTTAAGAGGTTTGTGTACGTTGTTTAATTAGCTGGTGGAAACAGCTCATTTCCTTTCCCCCCCCCCCTCATTCTCAGCTCCTCCTCAGAGCAGTGTGTGTGTGTGTATGGGGGGCGGGGGGGTGTTGGGTTTGAAAGGGCTTGTGGGTACCCCATAGGAAGGAATTCCCAAGTGTGCCTTCCTGGATTCTCAAAGGGGTTTTGCATTTGGGTGGTGGCAGCGTTTACCAATCCAAGGTCAGAAAAAAGTTGTAACCTTGGAAGTTTAATACAAGCCTGGAGTGGCCAGTATTAATTTTTAGAGTCCTTGCATGACCCCACCTTCTGCACTCGAAGTGCCAGAGTGGGGAATCAGCCTTAACAAGTCCCTACCAGCTACCACTTAAAAAACAAAACAACCACCACCACCTTTTAATCCTAGTGAAGACAAACCCCAAATGTAGAGTTTCACACCTTTAAAATAGAAGGGAAGCTTTGGTTACATAACCCCCTAATACAATTTTAAAGGTGTTAAAACTGTCTACACTAAGCCTATACCTATACTACAAGCTAGGAGTGTGATTCCCAGCCCACACAGACATACTTGTGCTAGGTCTCCCCTGAGCTAGCACACTAAAAACAGTCGTGTAGCCAAGGTAGCACAGGCAGCAGCTGCACAGGCTAGCCACGCCAAGTACATACGCATGGAATTCAGGCTGTTTTGTACTTAGCACAGCTAGTCCCATGCCACCGCTGCAGCTGCCCATGCTACCTCAGCTACACTACTATTTTTAGGACACTAGCTCAGATGAGAGATAGCACAAGTATGTCTACATGAGCTAGGAGCCGAACCACCTCTTTTACGCTGTTTAGCCATGGTGGCTTTTTTTGATCCTCTTACTATGGTGTTTTTAAAACGTTTTCACACAGTTTGCAGGCATTTAACTCGTGACTGTTTCTATTAAATTCTGTTTAAACTAGCGGTGTCATTTTTTGTGTAGTTCCCCTTTTTGAAGTTAAATGCTACTGTGGTGGGTTTCTTTGGTATTTCCTCCCTCCCCGCCCTCACAAGGATGTTGAATTTAATTACATTTCAGTTGCTATTACCAAGCGGTTCAGCTATATTCACCTCTTGGACCAGATCCTGTGCTCTACTTAGGACTAAATCAAGAATTGCCTCTTCCCTGGTGGGTTCCAGGACTAGCTGCTCCAAGAAGCAGTCATTAATGGCATCTAGAAACTTTATCTCTGCATCCCATCCTGAAGTAATATGTACCAGAGAACAGAGAATATACACAGAGAACATGAAACAATGGGTGTTACCATACACACTATAACGAGAGTGATCAGTTAAGGTGAGCTATTATCAGCAGAGGAGAGAGGAGAAGAAGAAACAAAAACAAAAAAAACAAAAAACTTTTTGTAGTGGTGATTACCACTTCTTCTTCTCTCTCTCTCTCCTCTGCTGGTAATAGCTCACCTTAACTGATCACTCTCGTTATAGTGTGTATGGGAACACCCATTGTTTCATGTTCTCTGTGTAGATATCTTTCTACTGCATTTTCCACTGCATGCATCCGATGAAGTGGGTTTTAGCCCACAAAAGCTTATGCTCAAATAAATTTGTTAGTCTCTAAGGTGCCACAAGTACTCCTGTTCTTTTTGTGGATACAGACTAACACGGCTGCTACTCTGAAACTTCACATATAGTGCCACTCCCCCACCAGCATGAACCTACTCTGTCATTCCTATATATTTTGTACCCTGGCATTACTGCGTCCAATTGATTATCAGCAGCACAGTACAAATGCCAAGGTCTTTGAGAGCCCATATTATTTGAAAGGATTTGCCATAAGGAATATTGACAGAGTTTTAGCTTGAGCTATTGCAATGGATAACTATGGGAAAGGCAGAGTGGGGGCATGGATAACTGCGTGCCGCCTTTCTCATCACCAAGTGGCTGCCAGCACTAATATGCTTCCTACCTTTTGGCATTGTCCAGGAGGATGAGCATACTGGCTCCTTCATCATCCTGGAAGCTTTCATAGTGATGTCGGTCAGCATTCCCAATCAAATAATCAAAGACGGCGGTGTCAATGATATCAAGGAGGCGGGGGCCTGAGTCATAAGGTGAGGTCTTCTTCACAGCATCGCAGTAGCTCTCGTCATACTCCCACCTGCAGGCAGACAAGGGGAATCAAAGCAATGTCAACCAAGATGGCAATCTACTGCAACCCCCGGCGCCCCTAAGAATAGACTTGAGCACTTTGCAACAGCTTTAGACAAACATAGAATCATAGAATATCAGGGTTGGAAGGGACCTCAGGAGGTCATCTAGTCTAACCCCCTGCTCAAAGCAGGACCAATCCCCAGACAGATTTTTGCCCCCGATCCCTAAATGGCCCCCTCAAGGATTAAACTCACAACCCTGGGTTTAGCAGGCCAATGCTCAAACCTCTAAACTATCCTTCTATCAGCTGACCTTTCAAGTTTTGTTTATAGTTGTCTTTTTACTCACTTATCAAAGACAGTGGTGTTTAAAAAGTGGATTTTTTTAGTGCTGTCGATTAATCGCACTTAATTCATGCTATTAACTCAAAAAAATTAATCACGATTAATCGCCATTTTAATCGCACTGTTAAACAGAATATTAATTGAGATTCATTAAATATTTTGGATGTTTTTCTACATTTTCAAATATATTGATTTCAATTACAATACAGAATACAAAGTGTACAGTACTCACTTTATTATTTTTATTACAAATATTTGCACTGTAAAAATAAAAAAAAATATTTTTCAGTACACTATTCCTACTGTCTCAATGTATTTTCCTTCATCCAATCCAACTTCTCTCTCTACTGAAAATGACCCAAGCAACATTACTAGTGACCCCTGCCTGGCCAAGTCTAAAGGCCTTCTCTGTCTCCTCATTCTCCTTTATAGCACAGAGAAGGAAATATCAGGGTTAGAGTTACTGTGCCCTCTTCCTTTAAGGACTGAACGTCTGCTGAGGGGGCTCAAAGGGGATAGTTCTGGTCGCAGCAGCAGAATTTTGGTGTGCTATGAAAAGACTGAGCGGAAATGGGGTTGTGTAAGCTGTGTGTGTGTTTTTGGACACTAAGTTTAATAAAATCCAGTTTTAAAATGGTCCCTGGTCTGTGAGTGTAACACCTTCGACACAATGATCGTCCTTTATACTCTGAAAACCTCACCTGCATGCATTTCCATGATACAATTTGTCTTCTACTTCTGACTACTCCTTCAGAGTTTTGTTTGGAAGCACCCCATTTTCTTCTCCACTGGTAAGCTTTCAGGGTAGAGCCCTGCATGGGATTTTTTTTAATCCTGCCCCTGCTATTATAGCAGTGGGTGCTGCAGGACCTGCGGGATTCCAGTCCTGCTGCAGGGCTCTATTTCAGGGTTCTCTGTCTTCTCTCCTTTCTATATACACATTCTCTATGTCTGGGGTCCTCAAACTCTTTCATTTTGCAGACCACTCTACAGAAATCTCTCTTATAGAACAGCTCCATTCCCAATACCCAAACCCACAGAGCTTACTCCTCAAAGTATTTCAGTCTTTGGACCACCAGGAAGTGCTCCATGGATAACATTTTGAGAATTGCTGCCCACCCCAGCAGTTTCATGCTGATTTCACAATGAAAATTTATCTCCAGTGTCTACCCGCAATACTCCATCCTCAACATCCTGCCACTGTTTCAACCTCAAAGTGGCAAAAGGGACAAAGTGGCTTTCCTCCCAAAGCTTTCCCTCCCCCTTCATTATCACAGTTAACAACTCCATTCTTTTCCTAGTTACCAAGCCTTGCAACATGGGCGTTATGTCCACCTCTCCACAGCCAGGCTCTTGCCAAGTCTTGTCATTTCTTCCTCTTTCTCAAATCCATTCTTCCTCTCCACACAATCTGCTAATACCCTGATTTATGCCCTACCCATCTGTCATCTTGACTAGTAATAAGTACAACTTCTACAGCACCTTCCATCCATCGATCTCAAAATTCTTCACAAAACATTAACTAAAACTGAAAACCCCTAAGAAGGTTTGTATTCCCATTTTACAAAATGGAGAGGTTAACTGACCTGCCCAAAGTCAGAGTGAGTCAGCAGCAGAGGCAGAAATAGAATTTAGCTGTTATAACCATTACCAATGCTGTCTCCCAGAGGACAGGAATAAGTTCTACGCTGGCCTCCCTGTATCTCACCTATCCTCTATCTATCCAAAATACCTTCGGCCAAAGTCTTCTCCTCTCATTGCTTTGACAGTCCTCAAATCCTTTCAGTGGCTTCCTCCTTTTCTTCCTGCATCAAGCCCAAACTCCATGTCTTCACCTTCAATATTCTGCACATCGCTACATCTCATCTTATATTTCTTCCTATGCCCCATGCACACTCTGTGTTACGCATACCACTCTCCTAAATGCTCCCCTGCCTCCTCCTCGCAGTCTTTAATTCATATTTTTTATGACAGCTCTTACTCCACTTGGAACAGCTTTCCCTTTCCCCTGCACCATGCTACATTCCCCTTTCTATCCACCATTTGTCAATCAAGTTACCACATTGATCTTTCTCCAGCACCATCTGCTCCTACATTTACTTCTGGTAATTTTTATTCTATTGAAGAGCTTAATTGTGACTCCGAAGGTCAGGGATCTTATCTAGTACATGGTTGTAGAAAGCTATGTACACTAATGGCACTAAATGAATAACGTTAAACAGGATTATTCAAGACAGAGCAGAAGCAGCAGCTTTGAGAAGAAAAACTCCTACACAAATATCTTCCATAATTAGGAGCAGCAGAAAGAACATTACATGCCATATGGAACATACGTGTATTTCTTCCCCTACTCCTGAAGACAGGTTTCCAAAGAGTGAAAGCAGCAATATAGTTAAATACATGACAAAAGAGCAATGTTATTTGATCCTATCTGCATGGGCAAGAACAAAGTATTTTATAACATAAGGATTGTCAGGTTAGACCTGGAGCTTGTCTACACACAGCGTAAGGCACTTCATGGAAGTGTGATTTCTGAAGTGCACTAAAGTGTTGTGCATTTATAGTCCACATAGACCCTGCTGGTGTGCTTTAACATAATGGTGTTTGAAATAGTATTATGCTAGAGCACACAAGGGAACTTATAGTGCACACCAACAGGGTTACAATTAACGCTTAAAACCTTAGTGTGCTTTAAAATCATGCCCTTATAGTGTGCATTACCCCATCATGCAGACAAAAGACGGTTACTTACCTTTGTAACTGTTGTTCTTCGAGATGTGTTGCTCATATCCATTTCTAACCCGCCCTCCTTCCCCTCTGTCGGGGTAACCGGCAAGAAGGAACTGAAGGGTCGCTGGGCCGGCAGGGGCATATATCCGGCGCCATAAGGGCGCCACTCCAGGGGGCGCCTCAGCCGACCCACCGAGTGTTGCTAGGGTAAAAATCTTCCGACGATCGTGCTCGCCTAATTGGAATCGATATGAGCAAGCACTCGAAGACGAAAAGACGGTTACTCACCTTTGTAACTGTTGTTCTTCGAGTGCTTGCTCATATCGATTCCAATTAGGTGACTCCCAAGCCTTACCTAGGCGGTGGGGTCGGAGTGAGATGTCACGGAGTGAAGGACCGCTGAACCAAATGCAGCATCACCCCTGGACTGCTGCACTATGGCATAGTGGGAAGCGAAGGTATGTACAGATTACCAAGTCGCTGCCCTACAGATCTCCTGTATGGGCACGAGCCAGGAAGGCAGAGGACGAAGCTTGAGCCCGAGTGGAGTGGGCAGTGAGGCGGGTAGTTGGGACACCAACCAAGTCATAGCAAGCACGGATGCATGATGTAATCCAAGACGAGATTCGCTGCGAGGAGACCGGGAGGCCCTTCATTCGGTCTGCCACCGCTACGAACAGCTGGGACGTCTTTCGAAAAGGATTTGTTCGTTCGATGTAAAAGGCGAGAGCCCTACGAACATCTAGGGAATGAAGCTGTTGTTCCCTCCGCGAAGCGTGCGGCTTTGGAAAGAAGACCGGGAGGAAGATGTCTTGGTTGACATGGAAGGCCGACACCATTTTAGGAAGGAAGGCGGGATGTGGTCGCAGCTGTACCTTGTCCTTATGGAACACCGTATACGGTGGATCCGATGTGAGGGCCCGAAGTTCCGAGACTCGTCTCGCCGATGTGATAGCGATGAGGAAAGCCGTTTTCCAGGAAAGGTACAGAAGCGAGCAGGTGGCCATCGGCTCGAAGGGGGCACCCATGATAGGACCAGATTGAGGTCCCACGTAGGGGCCAGATGACGGATTGGTGGGTATAGACGTTCCAAACCCTTGAGGAACCTGCCGACCATTGGGTTGGAGAAAACCGAGCGCCCGTTTTCGCCGGGGTGGAAGGCCGAAATCGCTGCTAGGTGTACCCTGATGGATGAGAAAGCTAGGCCTTGCTGTTTCAGGGACCAGAGATAGTCTAAGATGGTAGGTACTGGCACCTCCAGAGGGGCAGTCTTGCTCAGGGCACACCAGCAGGAGAAACGCTTCCATTTGGCCAGGTATGTGGACCTAGTGGAGGGCTTTCTGCTACCCAAGAGTACTTGCTGCACTGAGGTGGAGCAGCACAGCTCCGATTGAGTTAGCCATGCAGCATCCATGCTGGGAGATGGAGGGACTGCAGGTCCGGATGACAACCTGCCGTGGTCTTGAGTGATCAGATCCGGCCACAATGGTAGAGGAATCAGTTTGGACACTGACAGGTCGAGGAGAGTGGTGTACCAGTGCTGTCTGGGCCACGCCGGAGCGATCAGGATCAGGCGGCCCTTGTCTCTGCGTAACTTGAGGAGGAACTTGTGGACCAATGGGAACGGAGGAAAGGCATAGAGCAGATGGTCTTTCCATGATATCAGGAAGGCGTCCAATCGGGAGCCCGGGGAGCGTCCCTGGAGGGAGCAGAACACCTGGCACTGCCGATTCTCGCGACAGGCGAAAAGGTCCATGTGGGGAAATCCCCACTTCTGGAAAACAGAAAGGATAACGTCCGGACGTATCGACCACTCGTGCTTCAGGAACGATCTGCTGAGGCGGTCTGCCAGGGTGTTCTGGACTCCTGGGAGAAATGATGCCACCAGGTGTATCAAGTGGGCTATGCAAAACTCCCAGAGGCGTATGGCTTCCTGACAGAGGAGGGAGGATCGTGCTCCTCCTTGTTTGTTGATGTAAAACTTGGCCGTTGTGTTGTCTGTGAGGATTGCGACACAATGGCCCTGAAGATGCTCGTGGAATACCTGACATGCCAGCCGTACAGCTCTCAGTTCCCTGACGTTGATATGCAGGGCTATTTCCTGTATGGACCAAGGACCTTGTGTGCGAAGGCCCGCAAGGTGAGCGCCCCAGCCCAGCGATGATGCATCCGTGGTCAGGACTAGAGAGGGCTGCGGGGCGTGGAAAGGCATCCCGCCGCAAATGAGGCTGTGGTTCAGCCACCAACGCAGAGAGGCTAGGATCGCCGTCGGCACCGTGAGTACTGTGTCCAAACTGTCTTGGCCTGGACGGTACACTGACGATAGCCAGGTCTGAAGTGGGCGGAGGCGTAGTCTGGCATGCCTGGTCACGAAAGTGCACGAGGCCATGTGGCCCAGGAGACCGAGACACGCGCGTGCTGTCGAGGTTGGGAACCGCAGGAGGCCGTGGATAACGGTTATGATGGACAGGAAGCGGACCTGCGGTATGCACGCTTTGGCGAGAGAGGAGTCCAGGATCGCCCCAATGAAGTCTATTCTCTGGGTTGGCTGCAAAGTGGACGTTTCGGCGTTGATCAGCAAACCCAGGCGCCTGAACAAGCTCATGGTGAAGCGAACATGGGACTGCACCTGTAGCTCGGAACGGCCCCGAATGAGCCAGTCGTCGAGGTACGGGAACACTTGGATCCGATGGCGTCGGAGCGAGGCCGCTACGACGGCCATACACTTTGTGAAAACCCTTGGTGCTGTGGACAGGCCGAAGGGAAGGACGGTAAATTGGAAATGCTGCCGATTGACCACAAAGCGAAGGAAATGCCTGTGAGGCGGGTAAATTGCTATGTGGAAGTACGCATCCTTCATGTCGAGGGCGGCATACCAGTCTCCATGATCCAGGGAAGGAATAATGGTCCCCAGTGAAACCATGCGGAACTTCAACTTTACCATGAATTTGTTGAGTCCACGCAGGTCCAGGATGGGCCGAAGTCCCCCTTTTGCCTTGGGGATTAGGAAGTAATGGGAGTAAAAACCCCTGCCCCTGAAATCCTTCGGGACCTCTTCCACCGCCCCGATAGACAGGAGCGCTTGAACCTCCTGTAAGAGGAGTTGCTCGTGAGAGGGGTCCCTGAAGAGGGATGGGGGGGGAGGGTGGGAAGGTGGGGGCGAAAGAAACTGCAGATGGTATCCAGTTTCCACCGTGCGTAGGACCCAGCGGTCTGAAGTTACGCTGGACCACGCAGGGAGGAAATAGGAAAGGCGGTTGGAGAAAGGAGGGAAAGGATCTGATAAGGAGACTGGTGCTCCGTCCTCGGGCGCACCCTCAAAAGGCGACTGGGAGCGGGACCGACGGTCATAACGGTGCCGGGAAGTCGATCTAGATCTCGACGAGGATCTGTGTCTCTGGCGGCGCCGGGATCGGCTGCGAGACGATCGGTGCCGGGAGCGGTGCCGGGAGCTGGATCGGTACCGGTCATACCGAGAAGGAGACCTTCGTGAAGTGGAGCGGTGCCGCGAGTACGACCGGCGCCGAGATGGGGATCGGTGCCGGGACTGCGAGCGGTGTCAAGTCCGGGACCATCGGCAAGACCAGGACCGGGATCTAGACCGAGACCGGTGTCGAACTGACCCGCTCTGTGACAGAGGACACATGAAGGCGGGTTTCCCTATAGATGGGACCGTTCTCACTGGCGGTACCGGAAGGTGAGACGGTCCAGGCTCCGTCAGCGCGATTAGGTCGTGGGCCGTGGAGAAGGTCTCCGGGGTGGACGGAAGTCCGAGCTCAACCACGGCTTGCACCGGGGAGCTTATGCGCACCGGACTCGACAGCACTTGAGGTGCCGGAATCGACAGTGCCGGCGTTGGAGCCCTCGTGGGGCGGTCCGGTCCTTTGCTCCGAAGAGGGTACCGGCGGTGCCTGCAACAGCACCGGAGCAGCAGGCGTTTTGTGCTGCTTCTTGGGCTGCGGAGACAGCGAACGATGTCGCAGCTGTACCGGTGCTGGAGACGTCCGGTGCCGAGAGTCTTTACTGGTACCGGGCCGTTGCAGTGCCGGAGGCGCGCTGCGGACCGACGGTGCCTGGGACGCGCTCGGTGCCGCGGACATCGGTCTAAGTGCCGCTTCCACTAGGAGCGGCTTTAAACGAAAGTCCCGCTCCTTTTTTGTCCGAGGCTTGAAGGCCTTACAAATGCGGCACTTATCAGGCTGATGAGATTCCCCCAGGCACTTCAAGGAGGAGTCGTGGGGGTCTCCTATAGGCATCGGCTTGAGACAAGCCGAGCAAGGCTTGAAACCCGGAGACCTGGGCATGAGCCCAGAGGGACAGGGAGCAACCCCGACCCCTCCAAGTACTATCTACACTATCTACAACTACTACTACACTAAAACTGTTCAAACTATTAACTACACTAAACACTATCTATATAACGAGTAAGCTAGGGAGGTGGAGGTCAGCTATGCCGCTCTCCACAGTTCCAACGACCGTCACGGGCGGTAAGAAGGAACTGAAGGGGCGCTGGGTCGGCAGGGGCATATATCCGGCGCCATGAGGGTGCCACTCCAGGGGGCGCCTCAGCCGACCCACCGGGTGTTGCTAGGGTAAAAATCTTCCGACGATCGTGCTCGCCTAATTGGAATCGATATGAGCAAGCACTCGAAGAAGAAGCTCTAGCTCTCACTCCAACATGGTAAAACATAGCATAAATGGCCCCCCTAAGTTGAGAAACAACTTAACAGAAGCAAAATGTTTCCTGTTCTCTTTTCCACAAAAAGCAACAGAGAGTCCTGTGGCACCTTTAAGACTAACAGATGTATTGGAGCATAAGCTTTCGTGGGTGAATACCCACTTCGTCAGGCGCATGTATTTGTCTTTTCCACAAATACATCATCAAGTGATCCATCCCGTCATCCATTCCCAGCTTCTGACAAACAGAGACTAGGGACACTATCCCTGCCCATCCTGGCTAATAGCCATCGATGGACCTATCCCTCCATGAATGTATCTAGTTCTTTTTTGAACCCTGTTATAGTCTTGGCCTTCACAACAACCTCTGGCAAGGAGTTCCGCACACACAAAAAAGTTCAGATTCTTTCTGTGAATAGCTAGCTAGTTAGAAACTGATGGAAATAGCTAAACCAAAAATCTAGTTCTGCAAACAAGATTTCAGGGGCTGAAAATGTTTTTCTGGTCACTTGTCCTGGATCAATGCTTGGAAAAATTTACTGAGCTTGAAATCATTTGGGCTAGTCCTGGCAAAGTGTTTCTGTCCTAATGAGTTTTTGTCTTATAACTGTCAGGCCCACACTGGTCTCCGTCTAACAGTGCTCTTTGGACATGGGTCCAGATCCCTACATGTTGCTGGTATACAAACAAACAAACAAACAAACAAACAAACTTTTCAGTTCTAAACTATTTAAGGTGAGATATACTTTGCAGAAAATACACAAAAAATTGAACTTTAAAAAAAAAAATAGGAGAGAACTTCATCTCTTCCAGGCTCCACAGAATCTCCCTCAAACACACCAAAATTACTTTGGTATGAAAGCTTTTGACATAGGTCCACAACAAAAAAAACCCACAAAAATAGAACCAATAAAAACCCATTAAATTAGGCAAAAAGACTACTAACTCAGTGTCACAGGATTCTGTTGAGCCAAATAGGGGCACAGTATAAAAGAAAGCCTCAACAATGAGAGGTAAGCAGCTGAGATTCCACAGGCAACTCAGGTATGGCTGAATTGCTCACCGACTTGTGTGGCAAGTTACTTTCCAGGGAAGAAGTGGGGAAAAAAATGACACTTGCATTCCTGGATGTCCATAGGATTTTTTCACTCTCCCTCAAATTAATTCTTGTCCCATCAGAGGCCTTCACTAGTAGTTCTGGTTCAAGAAAACTGGCTGAAAGTTCCTTTGGATCTTGTGAATACTGCTCTTTAAACAGCCAAGTCACAGCTAAGCACTGCAAAGATTGGTGTACTCTGAATTGCTGCAGTAAGCCTATGGGGTTCTTATACCTGGCCAATTTGCCTTCACGGTAAGTCCTTCCCCAAGGATGCCGGTGCTTCTGAAGAGGCCAGACATCCGGCAGCCATAGCGTGACTGACCCCTCCATGGTATCTCCATCAGCACAAGCTGGTTCTGTTTCTCGACAATAGTAGCACTTCCCATAGAAACAGGTACTATTACCTTCAAAAACAAAAAAATATATCACAAGAACAGCAGTAACTCTATGGAAGCCCAAACAAAAGAGGAGCAGCCTGAAGGACCTTTAGAGAGATTTCCACAAAGAAGTCCTTTCAACAGTTCACTTCATTTCGCCTTCCTCTTCCTTCCCTCAAGAGGAAACCAAAACTTCTCTTTTTCTTTTGGAAAGAAGTTCCAAATGGAGAGATAACCAACAGGAAATTATTCATCTTTGACAAGATGAAAAGCTCACTTTAAAAGGATCCACTGAATAGACAAGGGAACACACACACAAAAAACTACATTAGAAGAACATTATTAAGTTTGCAAAGTCAAGCACTCAGACATTAGGAAAATAAAAATTTATTGTGCTCACATGCTCAGGGTCTAATGGACTGCATATGTGGGGTTGGGAAGGAATCTTCCTCCAGGTCACATTGGCAGCGATTTTGGGGGGTAATTTGCCTTCCCCTGCAGCGTGTGGGCACGGGTCACTTGCCAGAATTATCCAGGTATACCTCCTTTAAACTTGTCCATGCCATTGCAAAGGACTCAGGCACTGGTTCATCTCTGTCCTTCCTAGTCTCTGCCTGTAGCACATAATAGCCTGACTTAATTTTGGTTGTTGGGTTTAGCAGGAGGTGGCTGGTGGCCTGTGATATACAGGAGGCCAGACTATATGATCTGGGGGTCCTTTCTGGCCTTAAATTCTGTAACTATGACATTGAACAATGAAGAGAAAACAAAATACTGAATTAGTTGCTCATTAAGTGAGCACTAACATTCAGTGCAGTGAATGAGAGAGGGGTCTAGTGGGAAAAAATAGTATTTGATCATGCACAAAAGGGGTCAAATTAAGGTTGCACAGGGAATCTTAATTCTGGCATTTCCTAACTTCTGAGTGCTTGGCTTTGCAATCTTAATTATATTAAGTTTTTGTGTTATATCCTAGGTTAAAAAAAAAAAAAAAAAAAAAAAGGCAAATTTGGGGGGGGGGGAATTCCCCCATTCTGACACCTACTTGGGTCATCTGCAGGATTGGATCCTTTAAAATTCTATTGCAAAGACCTCTGCCATTCGAGCAAATGGAGTAGCTGATAGCAATAGTAGGTTGTCATCCTCTATGTGGACTAGTTCTGGGCGGGGCGGTGGATGGGACACTGCCAGAGGGTTTCACTGCTTCTGACAGCAGAGAAATGTTGAGACTCAGGAATCTTATGTTCCATTCCAGGCTCTGGATAGAAGTGTGTTCTAATAGGCAAAGACTCTTCTGCCTATCCCTCCCTGCCCCCTCACCTTGACCCCTGCTGCTACATCCTTCCAATCTGTTTCACCCCCATTTCCAAGTCCCAGTCTCTTGCCCAGCCAGCCCTAGTTCCTCTGCACCTTCTGGCTCCTCATTCCCAGTTTCCCCTCCCAGCTCCTCATTTAATCTGCTTCTTTTCTCCCAACCTCCAGTCACCCTACCACCTTGTCCCCCACCCTGGCTCCTCATCCAATCTCCCCACACACTGCCCCAGCTCTGTGTCCTGACCCACTCCTCCGCACCCCATCACTGTAGGTTTGGCTCTTGTCCCCTTTGCTTTCAAATCAGACAGATTCCCTCTCCATGCTGCTTTGGCATCAGCAAAGGGAGCACTGACAGCAAAGGAGACACTGGCTCCATGCTCCATGTAACACTCCCAGCCACAGCAAAGACAACAGCTGCGACTAGAGAGATAGAGTCCTCCTTCAGGCCCTGGCTGCAGCATGCCTAGAAGGGATGGAATCTTCAAATTTTTAAAAGGCTTATAACTTGGCCAAATTTAGTCAGATTTCATAGGGGTAGCAAAAGGCACATCCCTGACACAAAGGCCACCATGTTTCTAAATTTCAAGTCCCTATTCCACAGAATGGGGCACAAGAGCTCCCTCCCTTTAAAAAAAAAAAGTTGCCTGAATTTTTGAACATAGGTGAAACAACAATTTTTCACTAGCCTCATTTTCTGAAACAGCTGAACCATTTTGACTGAAATTTCAAAAACACACACAACCTCAGCATGAGGCAGAGACCTGGCATGGTATATTTCAGCCTGAACAATTAAAGTTTGGCAGAGTTATAAACAACTGAAAATACAGTCTTATAACTGGAAGTGCTACCAGCCCTGCCTATCATACATACATAAAAACAATACATTGTTAATGAACAGTTGTCTTTAAATATGTTTTCTGACAAATAAATATGATACTTGATAATCTGACTGAAGTACTAATGGTTGTAGCACAGGGCATTTTCTGAGGCATAATGACCACATGGCAGGACTCTGCCCTTGAGCCATTAACCCCCAGAAAATACCCCATCAACATTACTACTATAAATTAAATGTATGAAACTGTTCTGGGACATCTAGTTATGAACATCTTATCCCGTTCTATAACCATGTTGCTATGCCACGCACACTGTTCGTGCTACACAATCATCATCATCCATCACCATCTGGTATATTAGCAAGCCACATCATTCCAACCGTCCATTCAGTTTACTCAGAGTAAAATATAATTCCATTTTTTCAATTCAGGTCTATTCCTAAATTCTTCTGACTGCTTCTGACATTAGGAAGAAAATACTTATTCAAACAAATATCTGCAAAAGGGAACATACAAAAATTACAGGCAAACCAAAGTATTATGTGTTGAAAAATAATCCCACCCCCCTTTCCCCTCCAAACAAGGTTATACCAGTGTTAAAATCCCTCCGAAGGGCTGGAAGCAGCTTATCAGGTTCTACAGTTATGTCAGTTTCCCACTGCTCTTTTTTTTTTTTTAAATAAACATGCTTATTTTCAATGGGCTGCACGATACCTAGAACCCACTTACCCAGCATCAGGAAGGTACTCAGCAGTTGCTCTGTTGCAACGGGTTTGATCTCTGTACGCAGATTCACAAACCTACCAATCACCAGTGGAGCTCGCCGGAAACCCAGAATTCTGTTTGGGGGGGGGGGGGGGGGGGGGGGGGNGAAGAAGAGGGGTGACAAGTATGAGCATTTTAACAGGGATAGCCGTTTCAAATCTAAAAACCACATCAGATCTCCAAGCCACTGAGCAAATTCAAAGATGGTTGCCTTATAGCAGGTGCTAAGCTTGGAACCCCATTGGAAATTAACCCTTCACCATTCCAAGACTTTCCTTTGGCTAAGGAGGGCTGGATGTACAAGACTCCCTTTACAGCCCATCAGCAATGCTCTTATATTGGTCTGAGTGGTCACTGCAGAGCAGCATGAGATGCACCTTTTCTTCAAGGGCCAAATACAGTGTCTTCACAGAACTCAGCCCAGGAAATGGGACCTCATACCACAAAATATATTGTTTCTCATGTAGCAGCTCAAAGCAAACACCACAGGGCCTTGGGCTGGCCACATGGAAAGATAATTTATACTCATTCCCAGAAACCACCTGATAAACTCTGTTGTAATTTAAACTCCAATTCAGTTAAACTTGAGAGCAGACAAGCTGGTTTGAGAGAACTGGGTGTCTTTGGAAAACACAAAGACATTTAGAAACACGAGAGAGGTGGGAAAGATAGTTTAGCAGGTAAGCACAAATCTGTCAGTGAGTTCTGTTCCTGTGTCTGTTAGACTTACTGTGTGACCACAGGCAACTTGGGTGTTTAGGGTGGGATTTTCAAAAGTGCCTAAGTGAGTTTGGAGCACAAGTATCAATACAATTTGCACTCTTAACTCACTTAGGCACGTTTGAAAGACCCACCCTTAACCTTTATGCCTCAGGTGTCCCCTCTGTAAAATGGAAATACTTATCTCACAGATGTACTATGAAGGTTAGTTCTTTAACATTTGTAAACTGCTTTTAGATCCTCAGACAGAAAACCCAAAAGACGTGCAAAGTGTTGTTCAAAATAGGCAAAGAAGAATGTTTTTCTTAACAAATCACGCCTGAGATATACAGGATAGTAAACAGATTTGGACGTGTGCAATTATCCAATTTGTATGAGCAAATTGATAGCCATATGCGAAGGGGCACAGAATTAAGACTATTTAAAATAGATATCCTTTGAAGTGTCAGCATCAGAGTTAAATATTAGCACCCTATTGTGATGAATGGGAAAGATGTCAGTTCACACCTCACCAGAACCATTGCTTAGGCCAGGGGTAGGCAACCTATGGCACGTGTGCCGAAGGCGGCACGCGAGCTGATTTTCAGTGGCACTCACACTGCCCGGGTCCTGGCCATCGGTCCGGAGGGCTCTGCATTTTAAGAAGCTTCATTTAAAATTAAATTAAACATTTTAAAAACCTTATTTACTTTACATACAACAATAGTTCAGTTATATATTATAGACTTACAGAAAGAGACCTTCTAAAAACGTTACAATGTATTCCTGGCACGCAAAACCTTAAATTAGAGTGAATAAATGAAGACTCGGCACACCACTTCTGAAAGGTTGCCGACCCCTGGCTTAGGCATAAGACAGCACTACATGGAATCATATTCAAGAGGTCATCTTTGCAACATAACCGCAAGAAACATACTTTAAAAAAAAATAAAGCTTGCAATTTGCGCAATTTGAAGCTGTCATGGATGCCAGAAAAAAAAAAAATAGTACAAGTGGTCCAGATCCACGCAAGGTGTCAAACTCATGCTCCACAGAGACCCCTCCCACAGATCTAGGAGCAAGAATTTTCGGCTCTGAAAGAACTCCCATCAGACCTTCTTAACTGAAAGTAGGCAACTGCCACACAAGTCCTGAAGAGGTTATAAATTACGAGGAAAAGGAGGAAAGTCCAATCTCTCACTGGACAGCCATAGAGAAACAAGAACGCAATGGTGTTGTGGCAGTATCCTTTATAGAAACAGAAACTTTACTCTATTTAGTCCAATATAATCCTATTGTAGGAAAAAGTGTGGCTGAGAAAGGATACCACTGTGCCCTATGCAGGAAAATAGACCCTACTTTGCCTCCCTGATTGTGGAATATGAAAGAAAACTGGCATAAAGTTCAGAGCAAAAATAGTCTGAATACATTTTGCTTTTGTACAATTCAACACAAGAATTGGAGCACAGCAACTGTCATGCTAGATCAGACCTATGGTCCAACGTCCAGTATCCTGTCTCTAACCGAGTCCAGCACCAGACAAGTCAGAGAAAGGTGCAAGAAACCACCCAGTTCCTAACAGTTCACAATTGGCTTAATATCTCTTCTAAAAGCTATTGCAGTATTAACTATGTGACCAAATCCCTTTCTGAATCTTGCTCAGTTTTTGACCTCAATGATATCCTCTGGCAATGAATTCCACAGCTGAATTGCATGTTTTGTGAAAATATATTTCCTTTTATCAGTTTTGAATTTGCCCTCTTTCAATTTCATTTAATCTCCCTTTGTTCTTGTGTTATGAGACAGGAGAACAGAACGTTCCAATCTACCTTCTCTAGATAATTCATTATTTTGTATACTTTTATCATGTCCCCTCTTATTCACAACCTCCTTTCTAAAGTAAGAGATTCCAACATTTTCACTTTTTCTTCATATGAGAGTTTTTTTTCATTCCCCCAATTATTTTCTATACCCTTTTCTAAAACCCCTTCTAATTATGTAATAGCCTTTTTGAAATGGAGTGACCAATACCGCAGGCAGTATTCTAGATGAAGCTGCACCACTGATTCATATAATGGAATTATAATATTTTCCATAGTATTTTCCACTCCTTACGTATCCTAACATCTTATTTGGTTTTTTGACAGCAGCTGCACATTGAGCGGAGGTCTTCACATTGAGCTGTCCACAATGATTCTCAGACCCCTTTCCCAAACTGATCATTAATTTAAACCCTTCTAAGGTATATGAGTTGATTTTTTCCCTCCAGTGTGAATTACTCTGCGTTTACCATCAATATACTTCATTTGTCATCATGTTGCCCATTCACCAACCTTGGTTAGGTCCCTCTGATGTGCTTCACAGTCCTCTGTGGACTTGACTAACCTAAATAACACTATATCATCTGAAAAAAAATTGCTTTCTCACTGCTCACCCCCCTTCCCAGATCACTGACAAATATACTAAACACAAGAGCCAGTACAGAACTTTAAGGCACCCTCATTCTTCACTTTTTGCCAAGATGAAAATTGACTATTTATTCTCACTGTCTCCTGGTCAGTTTTTGATCCATGATAATACTTTACCTCTCACCCCATGACTACTTAATTTCTTTAGCAGTCTCTCGTGAGGAACCTAATTAAAACCCTTTGAAAGTCTACGTAAACTGTGTCCATCTTGTTCTTTTTTATCCATTACTTTGTTGACATGTGCAAAGCATTCTAATAAGTTAGGGTGATACTATTTCCTTTCGCAGAAACCTTGCTCATTAGACTCTATCATGTCATGACGTTTTACAACATTTTTTGTTCTACTCAATGAGCAGGTTGGAAATTGATATCTCAGGCACCCTCTCTGAAGTGAACTGGTGCAAAAAAACCAAAACAAAAACAAGAGAATAATTAAATAGTTAACCCAATAGTTCCATACCTGTCCAAGTGAAAGGCTGCCACCTCCGCATTGTGTCTGTCATATCCAGCATATGGCTCTCCTTCTACTACGTAGTCTCTGGCATATCTGTAAATGCAATGAATGATGGAAAAACAAAATGATTTATGGGGGATTCTCCTCAGTAAAGTTAAGAGTCACACGAGTAAGAATAATTGAAGTGAAATTGGCTCTGGGTCACCTCCAAAATGATTTCTTGTGGGAGAGGAGGAATGAGTTTAGTGAGATTAAAGAGTGTAAAGATTAGCAGAGAGGTACATAGTGAGAACAGGGTAGTCACGCATTGATCTGAGTCACCTGGCAAGCTAGGACCAGTCAAACAAAAGGAGTTTTAATACAACCAAAACGCAAGGTCATACACCTCAGAGCAAAGAATACAAGCCATACCTATAGAATCGGGGACTCTATCCTAGAAAGCAGCAACTCTGAAAAGGATTTAGTAGTCACAGTGAACAAAACTCAACATCAGCTCCTAGTGTGATGATGCGACAAAAAGTGCTAGTGCAATCCTTGCATCTATAAACGGGGTCAACAACAGACAGAGGTGACTTGATTACAGTGAATAAGTATCTTCCTAGGGCAAAAATACCAGGAATTAACAGGCTCTTTAATCTAACAGAAAGAGACATAACAAGAATCAATGTCTGGAAGCTGAAGCCAGACAAATTCACTTTAAAAAAAAAAAAAAAAGAAAAGAAAAAAAAAAGTGCCTTCTAATTTGGAGATGATTAACCAATGTAACAAACTACCAAGGAGAATGGTGGAGTCTCCATCTCCTGATGTCTTCAAATCAAGACTGGATGCCTTTCTGTAAGATATGCTTTAGTCAAACACAAGTTACTGAGATCAATATGGGGGTAACAGAGTGAAATTTTATGGCATGTGATATACTAGATGATCTAATAATCCTTAAAATCTGCAGCTAGTTAGTGCAAGTTAGACAATTAATAGCCCTAGGAACTACCCAGAACAGGTACAGCAGCAGTGCATGTCTGCCACAATATCTGCGAGTGTGCTTTAATCCTGACCCACCTTTTGGTTGAGAGGATAGTTTATGACTAAGACTACGATTTAATCATGGATATTTTTAGTAAAAGTCATGGACAGGTCACGGGCAAGAAACAAAAAATCACGGCCCTTGACCTGTCCATTATGTATACCATAAATACCCGATTGAGTCTTGGGGGGCGGGAAGAACGCTCCCAGAGGGGGAGCCCGCAGCACCAGTGGCTGTGGGGGGAGTCCCAGGAGGCCAGCGGCTGCTCCAGCCGCCACTGTGGGGGGAGCCCCAGGACCACTGCCAAGCTGCAGCTGCTCCCACTGCCCCAGGGACTGCTGCTCAGGCGGTCCCCGGAGCCAGCTGCCAGGGGCCGCCAGAGTAGCAGCTGGTGCGGCTGGTCCTGAGGCCGCTCCAGCAGCGGCTGGTGTGGCTGGCTGCAGAGCCACTACAGCAGTCCCCGGGGCCAGCTGCTCGGGCGGCCCTGGGGTCAGCCACACTGGCCGTTGCAGAAATCATGGAAGTCCCAGGAAGTCATGGAATCCGTGACAAACACGGAGCCTCACTTATGACCCTGAGGTGAGGTCCAGTCAAATCCTTGCTTTAGAACATAATGGCCATACTACTTCAGACCAATGGTCTATCTAGCTCAGTACCCTGTCTCCTGACTGTGGCCAATGTCAGATGCTTCAGAGGCAAAGAACAGAACAGGGCAATTATTGAGTGATCCATCCCCTCATACAGTCCCAGCTTCTGGCAGTTAGAGGCTTAGGACACCCAGGGTTGTGTCCCTGGTCATCTTGGCTAGTAGCCATTGATGGACCTAACCATGAATTTATTAATTCTTTTTTTAACCAAGTTACAGTTTTGGCCTTCACAACATCCCCTGGCAACAAGTTCCACAGGTTGACTGTGCCTTGTATGAAGTAGTACTTCCTTATGTTTGTCTTAAACCTGCTGCCTATTGATTTCATTGGGTGACCCCTGGTTCTTGTGTTACATGAAGGGATAAATAACACTTCCTTATTCATTTTCTCCATATCATTCATGATTTTATACTTCTGTCATATCTCCCCTTAGCTGTCTTTTTTCCAAGCTGAACAGTCCCAGTCTTTTTAATCATATGGAAGCTGTTCCATACCCCTAATTATTTTTGTAGCCCTTCTTTGTACCTTTACCAATATTCATATATATTTTTTCAGATGGGGTGACCAGAACTGCATGCAGTATTCAAGATGGGGCATACCATGGATTTATATAGTGGCATTAAGATATTTTCAGTCTTATCATCTATCCCTTTCCTAATGGTTCATAACATTCCCAGGAGCCAGCGCCCCATGCCAGCAGCTCCTCCAGCATGGTTGTACCGCCCCCAGCCCTGCCCACTGCACTAGTATGACCAGAGACAGCTGCTGGGGAGCATGGTACCCACCCCAGCTGCTCCTGGGAACAACAGCCTACCAGACTGCTTCTTTCACTGCTGCGGTTCCCGGTAGAGCCCTGCAGCTCCATGGATACCAATTTATATCCACAGACATAGATTTCGTATCCGCACAATGCTCTACTTTTTTGACTGCCCACTCAGTCTGCTAACTCTCCAGACCTACCGGATTCAATCAGAAAGATGGTAAATAGGGAACCTGACTACCTGCTCTGGAGCTGAGTGTGGGCAATTGCTTAAAAACTTCCAGAATCCTATGAAAAAGAGGCAGGGATAAACTCCTACATCCTTGCCAAAAATTCCCCTCTGCATCCCCTCTTTTCTCACATGCATTGCATACCACCACAAATTGTCTGGCATTCCTAAAAACATTCCTGGTTGTACATGTCCTTGATGTGTACATTTTGCCTGCCTGCACTGGAATGTAACTTAAGGCTTTGTGTACTTCTTTATGGCATTCAGTTATATAAAAAGCGCTACAGAAATACAGTAACAAGACATGGTATTTACAATATGCATGCAGTATCCTGTGCAAGCTGTATCATCACTTCAGTGCAAAAAGTTCATACTGTTTCAACATAGTACAGTCCAATGATATAACTCCAAACCAGGTGTGCAAATCGCCATTAGAGAAATGGTACTGAAAATTCCAGCAGTCCACCTTTTCCTCAAGGGAAGTTAGTTTAGAAAGCATTACAAGCATACACAAGTCACATAATAAGCTTTATGGTGGAATGAGAAAATGTTCAATCAAGGCAGAAATGCAATTTCCATATTGACAAATACAAGGAAGAACATAAAATATTACATTCCACTGGTAGCACCACAACCTTCTAGGCCTAGTTTGAAGATGACCATCAATTTCCATTTCTTGACCCCCATGACTCTCACTCCCATAAGGCACCCAGATCATGACAACTAGCCTCTCACTGTGGAATGCTACACAACTCCTCTTCAGGTACCCGACATCTAGCCAGCAACACTGGTCAGAAGCCAGTGTTCAGCAATGCAAGGTTTGACCAACCTTGTTGATTATGCCTCTGAACTATAGAGAGGTTGGGTTTGGAGGTCAACGCTGAACATCTCAGGTTCAGCTGGCAGACAAGCTGAATATTACCAAATCACCAGCATGGCTCCATTCCACCTTCTGAATACTAGACTGCATCATATGCAATATGGACCTATATCAGTTTATAAATTAATGAATCAACAGGGAGGAAAAAACCCAAACAGGGTGTTTTATCCAGTCCCTGATGGGTATATTTACCTCTTAGGTTTGAAGACCACTTTCTGTCCCCCTTCAAGTATCAGCAAAGCTTTCAGCTGGGTCCCTTTGTAGCCCACATCAGCTTTTATAATTTTCTTGGTAGCCAGGGCATGCATAACAGCCCCTAGCTCCGGCGTCTCCTCAGGATACACTTCCCGTGGTACCACCCACTGGGCAGCAATCTCCCAGGAGGACTGCAGCGTATGATCAAGTCGGGGGTCTAGCTCCACACGCAAGCTTGCCATCATGCGGTGAAAGGCCCGCTGGTCCTCCCGGTTGGAAGCTGAAGTGTCCAAGTTGTCAATGAGGAAAACTTTTGTGAAAATGAAGATGACAAGGAGGATGGCCAGCAGTACCACTCGCTGCTTTAGCTTCATGGTGACCTTCAACCCTTCTCTCCTGACCCTCTCTTCCAAGGGCTACAGGAAGTCTATTAGAGATCAGGGTCAGGAGGTGGATGTTAATGCATTTCATTCATAATTTTCACTCTTGTGGGTCTATCATCACTGAAGTATCTTCCGGTACCCCTACAAATTAACCAAAAAAAAAAAAAAAAAAGGTAAGTTTCACAGGTACCTATCCTCCAGTACCATCAACTCAAAATCTGGTCATTTTTGCTAAGCATGTTAAAGAGTGCTGCACTTGCACCCCAGCCCCAAACTTTCCTGCCAATTTTTGTGGTTTCACAATCCCATTTTCCTCTTTTGTAAACACTGTGTGAACACTCCACACAAACAAGGAGAATGGACTGATACAGTTAAATGAACGATATACATAAAAGGCTGCCAAATATAGGAAATATTCTCTAATTATTGCACTTACAAGTAACAACTGAAATTATTGTAACTACAGTAGGCAAAACATTTGGAAAGAATTATTATTTAAGTTGATGGTACCACATTTAAAAGCAGAAAAGGCTCATTTAAAAAAAAATTGTGGTCCCTATAATATCCCCAAGTTCTCTGCACTGTCCCAAGAAAATCAAAAAAGTGTGACATCAATTCCGGTGTACTAAATCCATCCTTTATAGCAGTTTGCAAAAGTGATAGCCAAAACATCTCCAGAGCAAACAAATAGAGGAGAGATAAACAATAGACAATCAACAGCCTCACAGACACAAAGGAAGTTAAAAAAATAAAATAAAAATCACCCTGTTCTGAAACCTCAGCCCGAGCAACTATGCTGTGGCACATCTATGTCTTCATATTTAAGACAGATGCAAGACATCTCCCTGTTCAATAAGTTATCGCTGATAAATCATTATCAATTAAGGCCCATCTGATGAGCAGTTAATCAAATCTAGTTAAATTAAGTCAAGAAAAGAATATTCCTACATTATTAATTAAACATAACCAGAATGCAAATGAAAACTGACACTACATCACCATCACTGTAGGACACTCATGGAGCTGGTAGAGATTGCACATAGGAACGTAAACTATTTTTTTCAAAATGGCCACAAACTGCACCCTGAGATGAGCAATACATGGATGAGGCAGAAGTTACTTATTCAAGAAACAAGTAATACAAGTGCACTTGCTTAGTTATTTTACCATCAGTTTTACCATCTACAACACAAGGACAGCCAAAGTGCATCCCACTGGCCAAATGCAGATCACAGTCATCCCCATCTTCAGCATGCAAATTGCGGCCCGCTTGCTCAGATTAAGATGGACTACACTGCATATGAGAATCAGTATGTGTCTGCAGGCCATACACCCTGCGTTGAAGAGATGAGGGTAGCTGCAAATCTACTTTGTTTTAATGAGATAGATATCCTTGGGCTCCTAGCAAGTCATCACTGCTGTCCTCAGGGAGGCACAGTAGGAGCACTCCTGCATAAAATCTTAATGTTAGACTAAAACAATAAGATGGGGGACAGCCTGCTGACCCACTTTTAAACCAAATTACAAGTAGGGACAAGCAGTTCCACACCCAATCAACAGATCTCCATATTTTGGAACTGACTCCTTGTTCAGCTGGCTAACAGTTTTAAATGTGCAGCATAAAAGATAGTAACTTTAGCCCCATCATTTTCAGTTTGTCTCATTCGTGAGGTGACAGCTTAGTTCAGATTGCTCATTTCCAGTCAAACATCTTGCTTCTCAAACACTATTGATAGCCCCAGTTTTCAGATATTAGTATGTAAACAATGTCATTGTAAAGGCAACTTGCATGCAGCTGACATGTGAATAACTTATTTAATGTGATTAGTCACTCAACACACCAAATTCCATGAAGGGAAAAGGAAGAATTAAAAAGGAGGCCAAATGCCCGAGCTGTTTCAATCTAGCACTACAGACACCTTATCTATGTAATACTTATCTGATCTGCCAGTTATAAAATAACCTCTCCTGGTATTGATCGGAAATGAACCAGAAAATTCACATAAGCTAAAATTCCTCTTTCAGTTCTATCTAGGAAGGGCAGAATTTCTCTGAACAGAATGTCTGTGGTATGCAGGTTGGCAATGGGAATCAGCAGTACTGATGGCAAACCTTCATTTGACCAAAAAGGCCATACTCCTGCAAGTGCAGGATACAGGGCCTATCTTCACTGCAACAGTTAGCTCAAATTAGTACACGTGGGTTACTCCACTCAAGCTAGTTTGTGACCACACTGCAAAACACCACTCAAACTATACAGAATGATTAGATTAACAGCTGATGAGTTATAATCAGTGTTGTATCACCACCGCATTACTTCCTAGAGCTTTAGCAGCATTTGAGCGCCAATCATCCCTCCACTTATGGTTAACTAGCTCAAACTTAAAGCACCACTTAACTTGAGCTAGAGATTTGTGTATGTGGATGGGAGTTGGGTTAAGAGCTCAATCTAACATTGTGAAGACACCCCCCTAAGACATTAAACACTCATCTTGAGCGTAACAAAAAGACCAAGCAGATTAATATGAACAGAATTGTATCTTCAACTCACTATATCTTTACTTTATTTATTCACTTTATTTATTTCACTTTGTTATTTTAAATGTAACTATTACTTATTTCACTTCGTTATTTTAAATGTAACTAGTATAGGAACTTGCTTTCTTTTGTTTCCTTTTTTTTTAAATATCTCAGAGGTTTATGAGAGTTAACACTGGATCACATAGCCCACTTCAGAACCACTACTATCTACAATGGAAACACTTATTTAGGCTTTATTTATCCCAATACTGGACAGATTAAAGCACTTAGTGAAAGACTCTCACACTTACCTAAAATTTAGGCACCTATATATAAGTGGCCTGATTCTTAGAAACGCTGAGCAACCACAGATTCCTTTGATTTCCAAGGGAGCTATTGGTGTTAAACACTTCTGAAAAACAGACCACTTATACAGGCACCTACACTGCCCTTCATTGTTATCTCCCTTCCCACCAAGCCTTCTGTGTATGTTGTTAATTGGTATTTAATAAAAAATACTCTGTGAAAGATAACCATTCTTTGTCTCCTACACATTGTGGTTGCTGTTGGAATTAATACACAGTGGCAATTTGATCATTTGCTGAGAACAAATCACAGTCAGGAATCATCAAAATTTTAATGAAAGGCAGCAAGTTAAAGCATGGCAGAGCGCTGTAATGACACATTACTGGATCTCATTGTCAAAATGGTGCCTCAAAGCCTCCCTGATTCAAACTGCCCCCCATTGTACTCCTCTAATAGCCCTAGTATCTGGCTGCTCAAAATCAACTGCCAGGCAATCCGCCTCCGCACTCCACCCCAGGGGAAACTTTTAACCCTTAGCCTCACAAATATTATGGAGTGCACAGCAGGCTGCTATGACCATGGGAATATTTTCCTCATTTAGGTCTAACCTGCCATAAAGACAGCCCCAGTGTGCTTTTAATCTGCTAAAGGCATATTCTATGGTCATTCTGCACCTGCTCAGCCTAATATTGAAGTGCTCCTTGCTGCTGTCCAGGTTTCCCACGTAAGGCTTCATGAGCCACGGAAGTAAGGGGTAGACTGGGTCTCCCAGGACCATTATGGGCATTTCAACATCCCCAATTTGAATCTTCTGGTCTGGAAAGAAAGTCCCTGCTTGCAGCTTTCTGTAAAGTCCAGAGTTTCTGAAGATGCATGCGTCATGCACCTTCCCAGACCACCCCGTGTTGATAGTGAAACAGCCACGGAGATCCACAAGTGCCTGCAATACCATAGAGAAGTACCCCTTTCTATTGATGTACTCTGTCACAAGATGGTCCGAGGCCAAAATTAGGATATGCATGCCATCTATCGCCCTGCCGCAGTTAGGGAATCCCATTGCTGCAAAGCCATCCACCATTTAATGCACATTGCCAAGAGTGTCAGTCCTTCGTAGTAGTATGCGATTAATGGCTCTGTATGCTTGCAATAACGCAGCCCCAGTGATGGATTTCCTTACTCCAAACTGATTTGCGACCAACCAGTAGCAGTCTGGAGTAGCCAGCTTACACACAGTGATTGCCACACGCTTCTCCACCGAGAGGGCAGCTCTCATTTTGGTGTCCTTGCGCTGCAGTGTTGAGGTGAGCTCTGCACACAGTTCCAGGAAGGTGGCTTTCATATCTGAAATTCTGCAGCCACTGCATGCAATCCCACCACTCAGTGCTTGTTTTCCGAACCCAAAAGTGACGGTCCTCCGCATCCAACTGCTCCATGAATGCCAAAAGTAATCTGGTGTTGTTTCTTTCCATGGCTCATAGCAGGTTAGGCACCTCTGATGTGTGTTCAGATTGGGTGTTCATGATATACTGCATGACCAGCCATAATGTGTTCATAACAGTGACAGTAGAGAGCAGTGCAAGATCCATCCTTTCAGACAGAGATGGCAGGTGCACAGTAAACAGGGACCGTTGAAAAATGCCACAAAACGCAGTCGGAAGCCCACGGAACAATGGGATGGAAAAATGCATCATGAGACATTGAGCCCCTACCATGATGCACTGCGACCCATTCTGCCTTCCCACACCACCTAGCTGCAGAAGGTGGTGAGTTGCACAGTGCACTGCTCTCTCTGTCGATGCTAGAGCACCAACTGTGGACATGCTCTGCTGAGAGAAGGAGCGTTATGAGAACATGTACAAGCAATGTAATTATACCGGGTTTTAATCATCGGCATAACTTTTGTCGACAAAACCCTTAGTGTAGACAAGGCCTGAGAAAGTCCTTTCACGCAATGTTCTTATCTCCAGCAACCTTGCTGATTAAACAAAAGGCACAGTCCAAGAGTTTTATTACCTAAGTAAACTCCATGTACACACCCAGAAGAAAAGAATCACCCTTCACCCATGTTACCACATCCTCATGTCCCAGAAAAAACAAATCAATATTTGAAAATAAAAACAATGCCAGGTTTTTAATATTGCTATTGTTGCTTTTCACTAAGTTCCCACAGATATTTCCTAATGGATTTCAACTCTGATTCTAGACAGTTCTGTATTATTTGCAAACACCAAGCCTTCCTACCCCATGCCCACATTACAGCACTTTTAAACACCAAAGCACATTAATTATGCACACAAACGTCTCAACTAAAGCATTCCCACCCACTTATTAAATAAAAACATATCTCAGTACTTTCCTGCCAGTCTGGAAGGTTACTCATGCTACAGCCAAACAGCAGCTAAACCACTCCCTTCCCCAAACTGGCACTCTCAGTGGCAGCAACACACCGTAGTCAGCTCTCTGCTACTTGTTGAGGAAATAGAATCCATTTATATTCTTAAGACTTGGGGTCCTGCAACAGCCAACCACCTCTAAGCCAGCCCAGCACCACTTTCCAAAAGCAAAAACAAACAGCAGGCATAGCACAAAACCAAAAGGGTGTATACTCTGGCACCTGAGAAATTAGAAAAGAACTGTACTTAGAGGGCAACGCCATTACAGGGACAGAATCAAAATTATCTAATAATGTGCCTGTCGCAATGTTGTCTGGACACAATTTACAAGACTTTCACTTGGTCATTAGGATTTTCAAATAAGAGGAACATTAAGACAGAATAGGGAGAGGCCTCATTAGTCATATCTGGACCCAGAATTTCAGAGTTCAGTCACATGAAATAAGCCTGCGAATAAATGCATCTTACAACTTTCTGTATGTACTCAAGTGCATGCTTAAATGGACTTTTGTCTCCTCCGAAGAACATAAAAACATAAGAGCTGTCATACTCAGTCAGACCATGGTCCAGCTTGCCCAGTATCCTGTCTCTGACAGTGGCCAGTACCAGAGCTTCAGGGGGAGAGAACAGAACAGGGCAATCATGGAGTGATCCACCCATCTTCCACTCCCAGCTTCTGGTAGTCAGAGGTTTGGGGTCGTCCTGAACATGGGGTTGTGTCCCTGACCACCTTGGCTAACAGTCATCGATGGACCTAACCTCCATGAACGTATCCAGTTCTTTTTCAAACCCAGTTATGCTTCCGGCCATCCGAAATACGATACTACTAAATACTCAGTTTCTTGTGTAAGAACATCCTATGAAGAGGACTGTAAGGTTCATCATAGTAAATATGAGGAAATTTGCTAAACAAAGTTTCCAGTGCAATTTATTTCAGCCTTGAGAGACCAATTTCTATTGGCCTCCCCCCATTGCATTCTGGCAGATTCCTTGGTAGCTTACACTCTCTCTCCCTACAAAGATCTTATCAGCATAGAATTCTTTTATTCACATACTCCCCCAGACATTATCTTAGAATTTGCAGACACTCTTACCACCTCTCTTTCATTACCTGGTGATTGTTCTGTACTACATAATGCTTACGGCTTCCTACGAGTTTACTGGTCTGATACAGCATCTCCCTGCTCCCTTAGTCTGTAACAACCCTCACCATACAGCCCTGCAGGCAGTTCTCTGAGGCTGGGCCTATCCTAGAATTTTTTCCTTAAGAAACACCTTCCATTGCACCTTCACCAGTGGCAGTAGTAGCAAGAGCTCAAGCAGAGACATGGTACTGGTTGGTCACCAGCATTTTAACACTATGTCATGGAAACCTGACATGAAGATAAAAGGGTCAGTAACCACCAGCATTTTTTTTTTTAAAGACACCAAAACTCCCTCTATTGCTACTAGCGGTGGAGCTATAAGCAAAGGGGTAATTTAAGGAGACTAGTGTAGAAAAGGCCTTAAACTGATGGAAAATGACATGTATTTCCTTCTAGGTTTGGTGTAAATGCTGCTAAGAACAAGTTTATTCAGCTGACAAATAAAAATAGGCCCAATCCTGCCAGGTGATGAGCCCACCCTATCTCAGTGGCCTCAACAGAAGCTGAAGGTAGCAGAAGCTACAGAACCAGAATCATAGATTCTGGGATCAGATTTTAGCTGCCAATTTTGTTGACAACATGCAAGGCAGTACAAAATCTATCTGGCTCTCCGGGGACTTTGGTTTGCAAGTGGAAAGAAATCGTGTCTTCTCACTGACTTATACCAGCCAACGGTCTGGCCTTCAATGTTGAGCCAGGCTCACTTACATTTTTTTTTTTTTTTTTTTTTTTAAGAGGGAGCCTGAATCCGTGCTTCTTATGTCAGCCACATCTAATCTGTATGTTCATTGGTAAAACTTGTTTCATTTTTTTCATCATTTGACGTCATTTGCTGAATCACCGGCTTTACCTCCAAGCTTTCCCATAACCAGAATGGCTGTTCAAAGTGGAACCAACTTACTGAAAAGGCAAAATTTTCCAATTACATAGGGTGGAGAGGGTTTTTGTTTGTTTGTTTTGAGGTGTTTATTTTAGATCTAACTGCAAAGGCCCTGTAGAATGGAGGTAAGGTAAAACAGCAAAAAATTATTTGCTTTTGTTGTAAGATACACAGCAAAACATCTTGAGTGATCACCCATAAGACTGGAAAAGTCAGCCAAATACAGACTGCACTGAATGCTGAGATACTTTTAAGTAAAGTGATCACTTAAGGCAGTTTTCCTGTTGTTGGAGGGGTCTCACTGTGCAGGTTTTACGGTACTGCTAGGTAGACTAACCTTCACTGTAGTGTATTAGAGTTTGAGTCCTGTGTCAGAAATGGCTGGAGTACAAGACAGCACTCAAACAATCCCTTCTTACTGAAGATTAGAGAGTTGGGGGGGAAGGGGATATCTTTGTCCACTACCCTTCAGCCACTGAGATGGTCCCAACAATTAAAGTCTACTGTCTAATAGTTAGAGCAAAGAACTTTGAGTCAGGACTCCTGGGTTCTATTTGTGGCTGCCGCTGACTGGCAGTGTGACCTTGGACAAGTCATTAAGCCATTCTGTGCCTCAGTTTCCCCATCCACAAAAGGGGGCTAATATTTTTCTAATTGCTAGGACATGTGGGTATAGCTTTAATTGTTGTCTGTAAAGTGCTTTGAAATGCGAAGATGAAAGGGATCACAGAAGCATGAAATATTATTCAAATACTTTTCAAAGTCAAGTGGAGGAGGATTCTCGGGGGACTTCTCACAAGAGCAAGATCTTATTTGAATGATCAGCTATGCTTGGGAAAGGCTCACAACCAACCCAGGGAAAAACGTGCTAAAGACCCGTCCCTACCATAGGAAGCCACTGTAAAGCCCCATCAAGGTTTCCAATGCAAGTTACTTCCACCCTTGCAGACCCAACTCTGGTGGGTGTCTGATCCCCTCAGAGGGGGGCCACTCTCCCTATCGCCCAACATACCAGCGTGGCTACAGACGGGACCCCACACCGCCCCAGCGAAGCGGGGATTCCCAGAGAAATGACCCCGACGCCCCTCGGGGCTCATTATCTGCCCCACAGGCGCCCCGGCATCGCACGGGGGGTCGCTGCTGCTCCCCTACGGACCCGAAGGGGCGTGTCGGGCGGGAGAGGGGCGCCCCCTCCCTGTATGCGCGGGGCCCGTCCCCGCCGAGCCACGCAGGCAGCCCTGCCCACCGCAGCGGAGGGCCACGGCCGCAGCTCTACGAGGCCCCCAGGCCGAAGGGGTCGAGCGCGGCGGGCCTGAAGCTCCCGACCCCACTCCCCGGCCCCGGGGCCGCTAGCGAGCGCCCAGCGCGCCGCTCCCGGGAAGGCTCCACCCGGCGCCCCATACTCACCCCGGCCGGCACCCGCGCGCCATCCCCGGCCGGCGCTGCCAATGCCAACAGCCCCGCGAGCTCTACAACATGGTGGCGCCCGGCGCCGCAACCAATAGGGCCGCCTCATCCGCCACCACCGACCAATGGGGCCGCACCTTTCCCCGCTCCCTCACTGAAAGGACCAGAGGGGGGTTCTGAATAGGGCAGCTCCTTTAACACGCCAGCCAATGGGACCGGCTCGTTGACCTCCACCCACTCCCACAACTATTCCCTGACAGCCAATAGGAGCGTGCCTAATTTAACTCCCTCCGCCCCAGCCAGAGCTGTCTAAGCCCCATCCAATTAACCCTTCCCAGCTTGAGGCCTGGGAGCAGGCAGCAGCCAGTGAGCGGTGCTGCGGGGGAGGGGTAGAAAAAAGTATTTTGGCCCCTCCCCTACAGATTAGGGTTTGTCTACAGTGGTCACTCAGGAAAAATAATCCACATTAAGAAAAGATGTGATTTTAAAGAGGATTAGCTACACCAAATTAAGACCACTTTAAATCTGCATAAGTGTCCCCACAAAGGGGTTTAAGTAAGCAACTTTAAATTCACAGTTAATTCACATTCATGTTCGTGAGTGTCTCCATGTAAACACACCCAAAGGTCATCACTTTCTTCCTAGCAGTGAACCAGAAGCCCCAATTTCTACCGATCCCTCATCTCAGCCCCTGATCCACACAACCTGAATCCCCTCCCAGTATGTCTGCAGGTGAATTATTTTACTTTAGAAATAAAGGATCATTAACCCATGGTAATGGAAGGAGTCACTGACACTCAGGCACTATAGCCTACAACATTTTAAGTTTCGTGCATATATAATTTGCTCCAGGTCTCAGTCATACCTCCACTGGGGCATGGCTGGTTGAGAAGAATAGATACAGGCTCTGGGGCTTTCCCTCCTTTACCTGGGAAAGGGTGGAAGTGCTTTCTCCCATTAGAGGGTGGAATGGCACGCACTAGAAGGAAATCAGATGTTGGGCCCGGCTGACCCCTACACTTGGAGTTGCAGCTAGCAAGAGATGTTAAGAGTAACAAGAAGGGTTTCTTCAGGTATGTTAGCAACAAGAAGAAAGTCAAGGAAAGTGTGGGCCCCTTACTGAATGAGAGAGGCAACCTAGTGACCGAGGATGTGGAAAAAGCTAATGTACTCAATGATTTTTTTGCCTCTGTCTTCACGAACAAGGTCAGCTCCCAGACTGCTGCACTGGGCAGCACAGTATGGGGAGAAGGTGACCAGCCCTCTGTGGAGAAAGAAGTGGTTTGGGACTATTTAGAAAAACTGGACGAGCACAAGTCCATGGGGCCGGATGCGCTGCATCCGAGGGTGCTAAAGGAGTTGGCGGATGTGATTGCAGAGCCATTGGCCATTATCTTTGAAAACTCATGGCGATCGGGGGAGGTCCCGGATGACTGGAAAAAGGCTAATGTAGTGCCCATCTTTAAAAAAGGGAAGAAGGAGGATCCGGGGAACTACAGGCCAGTCAGCCTCACCTCAGTCCCTGGAAAAATCATGGAGCAGGTCCTCAAGGAATCAATTCTGAAGCACTTAGAGGAGAGGAAAGTGATCAGGAACAGTCAGCATGGATTCACCAAGGGCAAGTCATGCCTGACTAACCTAATTGCCTTCTATGAGGAGATAACTGGGTCTGTGGATGAGGGGAAAGCAGTGGATGTGTTATTCCTTGACTTTAGCAAAGCTTTTGATACGGTCTCCCACAGTATTCTTGCCGGCAAGTTAAAGAAGTATGGGCTGGATGAATGGACTATAAGGTGGATAGAAAGCTGGCTAGATCGTCGGGCTCAACGGGTAGTGATCAACGGCTCCATGTCTAGTTGGCAGCCGGTTTCAAGCGGAGTGCCCCAAGGGTCGGTCCTGGGGCCGGTTTTGTTCAATATCTTCATTAATGATCTGGAGGATGGCGTGGACTGCACTCTCAGCAAATTTGCAGATGACACTAAACTGGGAGGAGTGGTAGATACGCTGGAGGGTAGGGATAGGATACAGAGGGACCTAGACAAATTAGAGGATTGGGCCAAAAGAAACCTGATGAGGTTCAACAAGGACAAGTGCAGAGTCCTGCACTTAGGACGGAAGAATCCCATGCACTGTTACAGACTAGGGACCGAGTGGCTAGGCAGCAGTTCTGCAGAAAAGGACCTAGGGGTTACGGTGGACGAGAAGCTGGATATGAGTCAACAGTGTGCCCTTGTTGCCAAGAAGGCTAACGGCATTTTGGGCTGTATAAGTAGGGGCATTGCCAGCAGATCGAGGGACGTGATCGTTCCCCTCTATTCGACATTGGTGAGGCCTCACCTGGAGTACTGTGTCCAGTTTTGGGCCCCACACTACAAGAAGGATGTGGAAAAATTGGAAAGAGTCCAGCGGAGGGCAACAAAAATGATTAGGGGGCTGGAGCACATGAGTTATGAGGAGAGGCTGAGGGAACTGGGATTGTTTAGTCTGCAGAAGAGAAGAATGAGGGGGGATTTGATAGCTGCTTTCAACTACCTGAAAGGGGGTTCCAAAGAGGATGGATCTAGACTGTTCACAGTGGTACCAGATGACAGAACAAGGAGTAATGGTCTCAAGTTGCAGTGGGGGAGGTTTAGATTGGATATTAGGAAAAACTTTTTCACTAGGAGGGTGGTGAAGCACTGGAATGGGTTACCTAGGGAGGTGGTGGAATCTCCTTCCTTAGAGGTTTTTAAGGTCAGGCTTGACAAAGCCCTGGCTGTGATGATTTAGTTGGGATTAGGTCCTGCTTTGAGCAGGGGGTTGGACTAGATGACCTCCTGAGGTCCCTTCCAACCCTGATATTCTATGATTCTATGATAGGAGCTTGTTGCATAGATAAATCCTTTTACCCCAGATCAATCTGCTAGAAAACATGTTTAATTTACTTTTTAAAAAGAAGACTATAACGAACAGAGGTGGTAGCATCACCCTTTTTAAGGCTGTCCGAAGCTTCTCATTATAATAATACCGTTTTCAGTTGCTTATAACTTTGCCAACATTTACCTGTTCAGGCTGAAATCTTCCATGCCAGTTGTCTGCTTTAGGCTCATCTTTGGAAAATTTCAGCCAAAACAACTCAGCTATTTCTGAGAACTTGGAATGGCTGAGCAAGGAGACTGGAGACAAGGAAGTAGGGAAGGGGGAAGATTGGGACAGAGAGTTGGAAGGGGTGGGACTAGGATTTGCTGGGCCAGGAGACGGACTGGGATGAGAAGGCAGAGGAAAGGAGACACACTGGCTCTGTGGGGAGAATGGGATTGGGTTGAGGAGCTAGGGGTGGGGAAGAGATTGGACTAGGACAGGGAAAAGTTGGAAGGGACAGGCGGGGGGGAAATGGGCAGAAGAGTTTGTGCCTACTAGAGCACACTCCCCTCCAAAGCCTGGAATGGAACCCAAGGTTCCTGAGCCTTATCATTCCTCTGCTGTCAGCAAATAGCTGTGAAACCATCTGGCTGTGTCTCATATCCCTCTCTAGTGCTGGTCCCCATGGAGGATGAGGATGACAACCCACTACTGTTATCAGTTACTCTGTTAACTCATGTCATAGGTGTCTGTTTGGTGATCGAAAGGTTCCAATCCTGCTGATGATCCATGTAGGTGTCAACATGATGTCACATGATGGAATTTGTTTTTTTCAGTTTGCTTTTTTAAAAACCTAAGAAATTACACATACAAAAATCCATTTTAAAAGACCATTAAAGATGCAAAGTCAACCACTCAAGTTAAGAAATGCCAGAAATAATGAGCACCATAGAAAAGCCCATAGAAATTAATAATTCTGTCTTCAGAGCAGGGTTTGAATAGTGTGTAGTAAATAAGGCCTGGAGCCACCCATTGAACAATAAGGAGAAAGCAAAAGATTGAACAGCTGCTCTTTTAGTGAGCACCACTGTGTCCTGAATGAGGCCGGGGTCATATAGAAAAAATAGTATGTGATCACGTAATAAAAACTGCAATAATGCATATGCACAAGGTTGATGAATTAAAGTTGCACAGGCAACTTTCATTTTGGCATTTCCTAACATCTGAGTGCTTGACTCTGCAGCCTTAATAATGTTATTGTGTGGGTGAAGGTGCGGACTTGTGGGGTGACGATGTTTATGTTATAAGGGGGAGTGCATGGTCCTGCAGTTAAACAGACAAACAGGAGAGCTGGATTCTATTCTTTGCTCTTCCACCATCATTTACCCTTTCTGTACCTCAGTTTCCTCTCCTGTAAAATGGAGATGAATTATCCTCACCACAAAGCTGTTACTAGGCTTATAGATCAACTATAGAAAGCTGTCAAAGAGATTCTGCTAACCAAGGGCAGAGCGGGTTAAACGGGTCCCATCCTTCCTCTTGAGCCCTCCAGACTCAGAACTGTGCAGAAGACATCCCATTTAGGTCACTAGGACCCAGGTGGCATTCCACTTCCCCCAGCCATGATGATATCAACCTTTAGGAAAGAAACTGCAGGGAGGAGGCAGAGACTGAAGCCATAATAAACATTATTATTAATAATATAATAAGATTAGTACCCTTACCGCTGGTTCTGATCCACTTCCATTTTCTGCTTTGAGATTCTTTGATGGATGGTGCTGCAGAATGGCAAAACTATCATTTTTATTAGTTTCAGACTTATGTGCCTCATAATATTGTACAATATGAGAACAGGAGACCGCATCAAGTGACTCTGTACATCCTTCAAAATCTTTAATGCCTTACTCAAACATAGGCTACAAATTTTGACTGAAAGTGTGAGGCATTATTTTACTAGTAACATTTTGAAACAACCAACGAAAGCCCTAATAAAATTTGCTTATAGAAAAGTTACACACTAGACTCAACAATCAAGGTAATTCTTACCAAAAAAAACAAAACAAAACAAAAAAGCTTCTTTCCTTTCAGAAAAACTGTATACTTTTAAAAATGTTTTGTAAAGTCACATTTCCTTGATGTTACTTGTGCTATAGGTTGTGAAGCATCCTAACAGTTTTAAATAAAATGTCTGCAAAATAGATTTATTTTATTTTCTTTTTTAAGAAACATGCCCTCGCCTCCCACCCCACCTGCTTCATTTAGTAACAGTGCCCTTTCCACTTCTTCTGCTCTGCTTCCCTTTACAGTATGCATGGCCTGACAGTTCTTTTCATGCTGGTCTCCCCTTTCCTGATCTGCTTGTTTCTTCTTTTTCATTTTAGTACCAGTATTCAGTCAGAAATGCTTCCCCCTAGCACTACTGCAGCTGTGGGTCAGTCCAAATTTAACCCTTCCCATCCTCATGTCTATCAGCGTGCAGCCCTGCTTTAACACCTTTGTTCCCAAATCACTGCTGAGTACATTGACGGATGTGAAAAACAAGCTTTTTAATATTACAACATGCAGAATTATTAAGTGTCTCAGTCATCTTAACCTCACTCCAAGAATATGGAACACAGTATTTAATTATTCCAGTTGTTGAAACTGCAACTTTTAGAATAAGACTACAAGATCTATGAAAATATAAGAGGATGGAAACAGGATCTCATATTTTTCTTAATGGGTTTTTAAAATACTTAGCTCTTACTTGTATAGTTCCTCTGGGAGCCCTTGAATAGATGATCTGATTTTATGGTATTCTAATGACTAGTTAGTGGAGCTATTATTTCAACCCCATATATGGATTCCTGAGATAAAGAAATCCTATAAAAACAAATGCTAAGATATTCAGAGGTATTTGGTTTCCTGTGAAAACCAAATGCACAGCCCTAGAAGATATATATCTATCCCTCCGAAAATATGTTTTCCATAGTTAATGATCATCCAGGAATTGCAGCTCTGAATGCTCAGGAGCATACAAGATTAACATACATATATAATACTCCTGCAAGTAATGATATAGACTTTTACTATTTTTCATGCTTGTAATAGGTGTTCACCAATCAATAAAAATATGTTCAAATTCCAACTTAATCCAGCAGGAGTCTCTGGAGCACTGTCTGTGAATAATAATACCTAGTTCTTATATAGCGCTTTTCATCAGAAGTTCAAAGCACTTTATTAAGGAGGTCAGTATCATTAACCCCATTTTACAGATGGGAAAGTGACTTGCCCAAGATCACCCAGCAGGCCAATGGCAGAGCTGGGAATAGAACCTAGGTCTCCTGAGTCCCAGTCCAGTGCTCTGTCCACTAGGCAACACTGCCGTTACACTGTTGCAGTGTCAGGCTCTCCCAACAGGAGTCACTTGTGAATGGTGTAGAAATATCTTTATGCGATACTGCCCCAGTCTTTCCCAGAAGATATTATGGCAAGGAATGGTGGAGCAGTATGGTGGACTTCTCATAGCTATTGCAGTCAACAGGGAGTATCGCTTTACTCTGCATAAGTTCAAGCTACTCATTCCCTCACCTTGAAGACTCTACCCAACTTTGTCCCCATCTCCTTTTACATCTCTCTGCTTCATTTGCTCTGCCCTAGTTTGTCTCCTAAGAACTGCTCTCTTTGCCTCCTCAACAACTTGCTTGACATTCTTCCTTCCTTCAAAAAAAAATAAAAAAAAATAAAAAAATCCTGAGGATGCATCTTTACAGAGAAGCTTTTGTGCTACAAGACCATGCCCACATCACACACTTGTTCTGTTGTGTATTGCTTTGTACTGTACTCACTGGTGCCTTTAGATTGTAGGTGATTGGGGCCAGGATTTTCCTCCAAATCGCCCTGTCTCCTTGATGAGAACTGGGCAGATCTGGAGATGGGGGCACAGGAGCTGGGAATGCCAAGTCCAAAGTACCTAGATATTATGGTAATGAGTGCAATATAAGAACCTACATAGATAGATTCTGCCCTTCTGCTGACCTTGCACAACTCCTTCCATGGGGGGGTCCCTCTGAGAAATGATATGTGTGCTTGGGACAGGGAGGGGGTGGAATGCTACTCAATCACATTAGTTTTTCTCCACCTAGGTTAGACAGTTTCCTCCTCTGTGCTCTGAAACACCCCGAGGGAGCATTCTGGGGTTAGCCACTAGGCAAGGGGATTCTTTGGCAAAACACGGCTCCTACAGAAGCCGTGTTATCAGGGAGCTGGAAAAGAGTCCAGAGGTATGGGGCTTCCACACAGATCACCCTCGGCTCCAATGATGCCTTCAGGAGCCACATGTTTTGGTGGTTGAGCTCCTTGGCCATTTCTCAAGGAAGACATCCCCCACTACAAGGGCCATCCGGGCAACTTGTAGAATTTCCCATCTTCTACACGGACATGGCATGCTCTACACACATGATGGCCTGCCCATCTGTTATTTGTTTGACACATTGTATGGCATCATGAATCTTTACAGTATTATTATAGAGGCATTGACTGACACTCCATAGAGATTTTTCTTTACAAGCCCCATTTGCAACCTGCCTGTAATTTATGTCTGCAGCAACCAATTTTTTGCAAATTGGCATGTTTGAAATAGATGAGGAATAGAATTTTTCTAGAGACTTTTTTAAAGTTTAGGAGTAAAGGCTTAAGTTGTTGGCTAATAAAACTTCCTGTGTTTGAAAAGTATTCCTTGTGATTCATGATTTATTGATCCATATGTTTCATCCCAGCAAGTATGTCTCAAACATTTTCACACACACAAGCAGAGGCTATTATTCCTATCAATTGTTACTGACGGGAAAAATTATTACAACTTAATTGTTATGAACTGGATCTCTGTCAGCTGCATGGTGATTAACAATTTAAATAACCCACAATTAAAGTTTTCATTACCAAGCAATTAGAACTTAACATTTTAAGTGCTAGGCAATCAGCTGCTTCCCAGAACTGTTAGGAGTGGAGATTGCTGCCTGAGCTGGGTCATGGAGGATCACTGAGCTAGGAATGGAGGATGGAAAGGGGACCAGGGAGAGGTGGAGGCTCTAAGTTCTGATGTTCAGTCACCTTTGGCAGCTTGCAGACCTATTAAGGTCCAAGTGAGCGCAGCTCCATTCCTGCAGACCTTACAGCGGGAAGAGGGTAAACTCGGGATAGGGCACAGAGGGAACCAAGGAAAAGGGCTAGTGAAAGTGGAGTTGGCTGGGGAGTCTGGACTGGTATTGGGCCAGGGAACAAGGACCATCTAGTGAACCAAGAAAGAAGATTCTCAGGAGGTGGGGAGTTGGGGCTGACTCAAGAGCACAACCAGAGAACCAGTAAAATAATTATATCAGTGCCAGTAAAATCTCTGCATGCCTAGGTGAGAAAACTTTCAATCAACACATAGGCTGTTGCCAGATGCTGCACAGATCTTCTCACTTGAAGCAGTGGGATAAACATGGTAATATAATAAATCAGATGTTTACAAGAAACAAGAGAAATTCCAAAGTAAAAAACTCCACTCCATTACAGTTAAGATTGCTAAGCGCAGTTCCATGAAAACCCCCACAAACATTGAAAAGATGGAAATTACAAACTAAGGTTATAAAAACAATTTTGACAATGCTGACACCAAGCTTTACACCCAGTTAACACACACAGACTATTAAACTGGAACATTCTCAATGATCAGCAACCAAAAGGAAACAAAACATTTCGCTGAGCACACTTTCCCGCTTGGGGAGAGAATGAGTGAGAGAATGAACCACACGTGACAGATGTCAGTTACATCATTTTATGCACAACTGGAAGGCATTCAGACACGATGGTGATGAAGTGGTATAAGAACCTGCATGGAATAAAATAAAGCAAACAACTTTAACTTTGCCCCACAACAAAGCTCTCGGGATGACTACGAAGTGGCAAATGGTTCTTCAGTCTCTAGTCAACAAGGCCAGACCCTTGACAGCGCACTCAGTCAATAGGATGAAACCTTGGACTTGGACAACAGTTAAGCCAGGCATAGCACCAGTGGATCTTGGTGAGCAGATCTCCAGAGTGGATGCTGGACTTACACAGTAGGGAGGAAAGCCTCCCCTGTTAACAAGGGTTTGAGGTTGCCTACTCACTCTCTGCAGGTCTGTCTATACAGAAGCCAGACACACACGCATCCTTTCCTTTCTTCTCTCATTTCTTTGTTTTAAAAATAAAAGTTTTTTAATTAACTGACTCACCACAGGACTTAACCTCACCTAACAAAAACAGCCACCAAAGTGTCAGGAAAAAAACCAAGACAGAATGAGGGAAGCATCAGAGTGACTGAATGAGCTCTGAGCTTGTTGCAGCTGGAGCTGTTCATAAGGAACTGAAGGGCAAACATGAGACCACTCCTCCTTTTATACCCAAACCCTGCCCCAGAGGAAGAGACAAGGAGAGAGGATTGTTCCTAATGGACACTGCTTTCTAAAAGATTCCAGAAACTCACGGAGACATATATTGAACCCACAAGTAGGAAAACACAAAGGCCACCTTCTAACTAAAATAATAATAATACCTAGTTTTTATATACCGCTTTTCATCAATAGATCTTAAAATGCTTCACACTCTTTAGGCTCCAATCCTGCAAAAAGACACACCAGTGCTTACGGGAACAATTGACACCAAGCTCAACACACAAATAGCATGCAGAGGCTATGAAAAGCAAACTATTATCAAAGATGAGCACCCAGCCTTTCTAATTCTGCCCTGTAACAAATCGCTCACTATTATTACAGTGTCAATGAACCAAATACTACTTGCCACATGGCTTTCTCTCAAAGCAGTACTTAAAAACTTTAATAACTTGCTCTTATACATAGTGAAGTTATAAAAATGTTGACCTTTCATACAATACCATAGGCAATTCAGGAAAATCAAGGATAGTTTAACAATCCAAGACTGCCTAAATATAATCTTCAGGTTTCTCTATAGCATTCATCAGTGTAGTATATAAACATGTAGCAATCTTTTCTTACTGAGAAAAATGATCTCACGTATTACTACTGTGATAAATATTGCTAGAGACAAAGCTGCTGTGAGAACATAGACTATACTTGACCCATACCAGTTCATAAAAATCCACCCACTACATTAAAGCAGGAGCTATTCATGTCAGAATGAAGCATCAAACTTTACACTTCACAAGAAACTATATACACATTACTCAAATGGACAATGTTAAATAGGTATACAAGGGCCCAGTCCAACTCCCAGTAAAGTCAAAGGAAAGACTACCATTAGTTTCAGTGGTTGCCTGGATTGGGCTCTAAAATAGAAAAAACAAATCCAGAGTCAGAGTTGTGGTCGCTTGCTTGTGGGTCACTGAATTTGTTTCTGTTTAATGGTGGGAGCAAGACCAGGACGTTAAAGCTGGTGTCAGAATTATTTATACAACTTTAGATTGTAGTTTCCATAGTTTAGCATTTGAGGCTTTTGCCCCCTCTTTTACAGATGTGTTTAATGGTTCATCTTTTCTTGAATTACCCTTAACTATAAATCAACATTTTTTGTTTGCGTTATATAAATAAGAAACAGTGCAAACAGCCAGCCTCTCCACTCTCAGCAGTGTGCTTTTAAGTAAATAGCACAGCAGTTCTGGCTCACATTACATACATCTACCTTGTATTTTCTGTTTCCCCCATCACATGTTTGTATAGATGTATCCCTGACTAGCTCATCTCCTCCCCTTAACACACACACGGCCTTACCTCACTGGCACCATGATAGGAAAAATCTCTTCAACCTAATCTATGACACCAAAGTGAATCCTGACAGCCCCCTCCCTTTCAGGAGCTGTCAGATTCCAGCCTGATCACCCAGTGGAGCAGCAGCCATCTGATCACAGATCAGACTAGACTAAACTTCCTTGTGGCAAGAGGGAATGCGTTCTGCTACCTTTGCTACATACCTTCCTGATCAAGGCAAAAGGTATTCAGAGCAAAGAAATGAAAAGCAGTGAAGTCCATGAAGGTTTCATGAAACCCAGATGTTAGTTTAGGTTGGTTTCCCATAAAACACATCCTCATCTTGCATCATTCAGCACCACAGGCTGCGCCAGGATGAGGGGCAGAAAATAAGAGATATTAAATACACATCAGATCTGAACAAACACAGGCTCTGTCTAAAAAGAAAGTCAAAGAAGGCCTCTTCAAGTTGGCCAGTTCAGCCAGAGCAAAAACAAACTAATGGAGCTAATGTGATTAACATATTTTAAATGTATTCTTGTTTTGCAGCAGGGAAGTGAGAAATAACCCTACAAATTTGTTTAAAAAGCACTTTCAAAATGTTTTCCACTGTTGCACTGATTTCAAATCTGGTCTAGGAAACATCAATTGTTAAAACTGATAATTGTTGATTTTCTTAAGATAAAATCTGGTGATAAAAACCTCATGCATAATTATTCAAAAGGAGTTTAATATCTCATGTAGGCTGGGAAAACAGACTGAAGGAAGATGTCTGTATTATACAGACTGGTAAGCTCCATGGAGCAGAGACACTCTGTCTTCTGCTACACATAGAACAGCACCAAGCACAATGTACAATATATACAGGACATATGGAGACTTGTATCATGCTCAGTAGTAATAATGGAAATGTTGCTGACAGGGGTCAAACTGGATTAAAAATAGTAGCAGTCTCCCAAGCCCCTTCCACTTGCCACAACAGTTTTGGATAGGAAATTAAGAATTGAATTTCAACTAACTGAAAGTGCAAGGGGAATTTGAAGTAGGCAGAATGTTAGAAACCATACTGGAATTTGGCCACAATAATGGAGTTTACACATCCACTGTTATGAAAAGTGATATGGTGTCTTTAAATTACCATGAGTAGTCAAAACATTGGTTATCCCCAAAGATGGAAGGCACCGCACTCAAACAATGCAGTGCTGAGAAACTGGTTCAGTGCTGACTCAGGGGGAAGAGGGACACCTATTGAGGACTGTGTACACAATTAGTTTGCTGTAAACTGGGCGTCAATCTACTCTGCACTAGTCTGCTGAGGTGTAACGGTCTATGTGTACCCTGCTGATGCATATTATACTCCTGGGGAAATTCTGCACCCCTGTGGCATAGATTTCTTGGCTCCTCTGCAGAAAAATGGGGGAGCAAAGAAATCTGTGGGGAACACATGCCCCTTCCCCGGTAGCCTGGGCAAATCTGCTGGGAGCAGCCAGCAGCAGAGAGCAGATCACTGTAGGGCAGAGGAGGGAAGCTGGGTGTGTGCGTGTGTCCGTGGAGAGATGTTAAGGGGGTGGGGCTGGGCTCATGCCTGCATGTGAACAAGTGAGAAGACGAAGGCCCTGTCTACACTGGAAAGTTTCTCACGCCACTTAGCGCGCAGAAACTGCGCAGTTGCAGCGCTTTAAAAAAACCACCCCAACAAGAGGCATAGAGCTTTCTGTGCCAGGGCTGCAGTGCCAGTGTAGACACCGTGGTCAATTACAGCACTGCAATTGGCCTCCAGGAGGTGTCCCACAATGCCTGTTCTCGCCTCTCTGGTCATCAGTTTGAACTCTACTGCCCTGCCCTCAGGTGACCAAATGTCATCCCCACCCTGTAAATTCCTTTGGAATTTTGAAAGTCCCCTTCCTGTTTGCTCGGTGATGCGTGCAGTGGTCTCAGTGCATATTTCCAGGTGGCCATGCCTGCTCCTCACACCAGACTACATCGTAGAATTCCAGACAGAAATAGCTGAGGTTGCATCTAATGCTAAACTCACTTTTGACCACTTCAACACCTAGGTGAGTCCTCTCATCAGTCCAAAAGTTTGGTGGTGGGCAGACAGCTGCTGTATTTTCAACAGTTTTGATCTGTTATTGCTTAAACTGTGGAAGTGGGAACACTGCAGCATCTTTCGCGGGACACAGAAACTTTTAACATTAGATCTCTGTGACGTTCCCCTGGTGTTATCTGGACCGGTGATCTGCAAGGTCACTCCAATCCTTGACTCTGGGAGCCAGCCTTACCCTGCTCTGCTGTGAGAACTCCCACTCCTGGGCTGTTCACGCACAGCCTCTAGTGTGTAAGCTGCTCTTTGGATTGTGCAACCAAATGACACTAGCCAATATCTCCGGTCCCAGACACAACCCTAGGAACCTCCATCTTGCAGTGTCCAGTTATGCCTGCTGGACACTACAAGCTTATATGAGTTTGTCAATTTAACAAAGAAATTGATATGTACCAGGCTTGTTATCCCAAGGGGAGTCTCTGACATGCTTCAAACCAAACACACTGCTTCAGATAGAACAAACAAATAAATTTATTAACTACAAAGACAGAGTTTAAGTAATTATAAGTCAAAGCACAAGTCAGATTTGGTCAAATGAAATAAAAGCAAAACACATTCAAAGCTGATCTTAACACTTTCAATGCCCTTACAAACTTAGATGCTTCTCACCAGAAACTGGCTGGTTGCCCTTCAGCCAGGCTCTCCCTTTTGATCAGCGCTTCAGTTGCTTGGTGGTGATGTCTGTAGATGGAGGTGGAAGAGAGGACGAGCATGACAAACGTCTCTCCCTTTTATCATGTTCTTTCTTCCATCTTGGCTTTGCTCCCCCCCCCCTTCAGAGTCAGGTGAGCATTACCTCATCAAAGTCCCAAACTGACCAAAGGAAGGGGGGTGACTCACTCGAGAGTCCAACAGATCCTTTGTTGGTGCCTAGGCCAGTGTCCTTTGTTCCTGTGAGGCTGGTCTGGGTTTGTCCTATACATGCCCTGATGAGGTGTGAACTGTCCCTCTGCTCTTGGAGAGTTTTTGCCTGGGCTTGTTTTAAGCCACGAGGACACATTTTCAGCCTCATAACTATATACATGAACTTACAACTTATAACATCACTATAACAACAATGCTCAGTGCATCATGAGCCTTCCGAAGACACCCAACATAACAAACTTTGCACTGGATACCACACAATCATTTTATAAGGATGAACATGGGGGTGTAGGGTGTTCCCCTGAGGTACAGAACGTCACAATCTCTCAGTGTATTGGGATAATAATGCAAATCTTTAGACCCACGTAAAAAAAGGCAGATTATTTTTCTCACAACTGGCAGATCCATAAAAAAACCAGCCAGGCTGGTCAAATACCAGCCAGGTGGTAACCCTACCTATATACCCGGAAGGGTAAGCAGGCCCATAGTCTCTCTGGGCACTGAGAAACCTCAGAGTGACTCAAGCTCTGCTGCAATGATGCTAACGTCCCCCAGTGAAAGTCCCTGCACTGAAGCCTGAGATGGTATAACCAGGGAAAGCTGCCTGCTGAGGCAAACGGAGAAGGCAGACAGAGGGACTAGGTATTGCCAAGGACACTTAATCACCCTTAAATACTGTGAGAGCATTGCAGCACAATTGGGCTGGCAGTGACAAGGAACCGGAGACTGAGGCATCAGTATTCCTTGGTGGCAAGGAGATTAGTGTCAGAGTATTACCAGCACCAGCCTCCTCCAATGCCACAAAGATGACAAAGGCTCAGCCTTGAGGAAACCAAGGCATTGATCTTCAGAGCTGAGTTGGTTGATATCTCCCTCAACGTCAAACTCTCCAGGCCCTTGACAATGGACTCATTTCAAATGGGCCCTAAAAGTTTTTCTATCTGATTAATTTCAGGCAGCCCTCCACTTCACTTACGGATCCAAAGGGTGAAAGCAATGCACAGATTGAACAACGGACAAAGCCGCGTTCCCCTTGCCCAGGCATCTGAGGCACCAAACATAATCATCCGCGATGGATATATGCATGATGAGCAAGGCTTGAAGGTGGTCTCCTGACCGTCACATTGAATCTGAGGGAGGAGAAAGGAAAAACAGCACAATGGACCCAAATCCTGACAATCTGACCATGGGACTGAAAAAGAGCAATCCAGTGGGGGCCAAGTCTCAAACAATTCCCACAATGGTGCAGAGAGAGAAGCTGAACAAAGGGGCCAAATCCCCACTAAAACCCACAACAGTTTGGAACTAAGCACAATTATTTGTAGACACAATAAACCTAACTAAACGATTCCTAGCACCCTAATAGGGCAAGGCAGTTGAAGGACAGCAGCAGTGCCACTAAAGCATCCTCTCCTTTTTACTCCCACAGTGCTTAGATTCTTAGAAGGACCTGAGTGGTTGTTGGGCCCATCAGGCTTTTTTTTTTTTTTTTAAACCATCAGGTTCTAGCATGTGGCTTTTGGGAGGATGTGCGCCTACTCCCATCAAGCACTGCTATTCTATCTGCAAGTAGCACTATATTTTACTATCCTCCGACTGCGACCAAAAAATGTGATGGATTTCTCTCAAAATATCTCAAACATTCCCAAAAGCACAGTTTTTTCACTTTTTTTTATTGCCCCATAATAATATCAGGTCTTAAACCCATACATTTTATGTAGAGATCATACCCTATGCTGAATGGGTATGGACAGTGAAAGTTTTGGGTCCAGAGGTACAAACGCAGCTAATAACTTCCAATTAACCTCCAAGAAGCATTCAATAGCCCAAAACTTAGAATTTGCTGGTCTCACAAACAAAACTTGTGAACAAGAACTGATCCATTATCTCCAGTTATTACAGCAGACACATGTTCTGTGCAAACAGTCAAACAAAAGGTATCAGGTTTGGGTCACATATGCCTATTACTGGGATATACAGGAGAATGTACATCCATCCAGCTTTGTGAAGGTTTGACACATCAGGGTGATGTCATAGAATATCAGGGTTGGAAGGGACCTCAGGAGGTCATCTAGTCCAACCTCCTGCTCAAAGCAGGACCAATCCCCACTAAATTATCCCAGCCAGGGCTTTGTCAAGCCTGACCTTAACCTCTAAGGAAGGAGATTCCACCACCTCCCTAGGTAATCCATTCCAGTGCTTCACCACCCTCCTAGTGAAAAAGTTTTTCCTAATATCTAACCTAAACCTCCCCCACTGCAACTTGAGACCATTACTCCTTGTTCAGTCATCTGGTACCACTGAGAACAGTCTAGAACCATCCTCTTTGGAAACCCCTTTCAGGTAGTTGAAAACAGCTATCAAATCCCCCCTCATTCTTCTCTTCTGCAGACTAAGTAATCCCAGTTCCCTCAGCCTCTCCTCATAAGCCATATGCTCCAGCCCCCTAATCATTTTTGTTGCCCTCCGCTGTGTCTGTTACAGCTGTCCCCCTGCTGCATTCCTTTCCCCCCCCCCTCCTTTCTGTTTGTCCTGTGTGGCCGCCCCTCCCAGCCATTGTGCTAACTAAAGTCACAGCCCTATTCATAGGAATGGCTTGTACAGACTAACTGGAGCCATTGCTCTGTCTGGGGAGGGGGCTTCTTGCTTCTTCGTTTGGTTCCTTTGTTCAGACCCGGGCTCGGTGTAGGGGGCGCTGCCCAGATATGCAAGACCTAAAGTGGCCACATAGCTGAGCATATGAGTCATACCTGTGGGTCAGAACTTGCCCAGGCATGCCTATGCTTACCTGCAGCCTTTCCCTGTATTCTCTCCTCCCCTGTATCAAGAGGAGCCAATCAAAAGTACTGGTGGGAAACTGCCTAAGTTTGCCTTTAAAACCAAACATTTTCTGATCAGACCCCTGAAGAAGGTCCTTGCTTTGCCACCTGGTCTGATCAGCTAGGGGTCTTTGGGGGGCCCTCTTCCCGCTCTCGTTTGTTTTTGAGCGTACCCCCGTTTTTAAACTCCCCTCCCACGAACAACGAATTTGTGCCTGGAGATCTCCTGATTATTGTAAGCGAATCGAGTCCTCTCTGCGTCCTCTGATGCTGAAACTGCTGTTCCTGCTGCTGCTTTGGGGATTGGTAAGGAAAAACCTCTTGCTCACTCCCCTTGTTCTAACTGCTGGCTTTCTTTCCCCAGCAGGCAGACCCAAGCTAACTCCTTGGTCTGTATCTGTAATCTGCTTCTAGCTCCGCAGCGCCTTTGCTGCTAGAAATAAGCCTGCTTGCAGCCACCACTAGTTAACCCCCCCCCCCCCTTGGAGCTGTATCCTGGGCACACACCACTCTGCCCTCTGGAACCACCCCTAGTATAAGGTGCACCCATTAGGTTAGGTTTAGCCTTTAGTCTAGATAAATTGTAATTTCATTTTGCATAGCTGTGGTTAAGTTAGGTTTAGAAAATTGCTTGCATTGTACTCTGTAAGTTAGGCTTAAAGAATTGTTGCATTGTGTTTTGTTACTTGCTAATTTGTGTAGTATTGGTTAAGTTAGATCATAGATAAGATTTTGCTGTGTTCTGTATAATTGTGATTAAGTCTGTCTTCCCCCATCCCCCAACCTCATTCCTCTACCACTTTCTCTCTCTCTCTCTCTTAGTCTCTCTGCTGTTTAAACTGGCAGCCTGTCTGCTCTCTGTGTCTCCCTGAGTTTAAATCTCCCTCTTTTAATCCCTTCCCCCACGTGCTCACCCCGCTCCTACTGCTGCCAAACCTCAATTGTATTACTGAAGTCTAGCATAAAACCCCATTGGTTACCCTTTTTCTCTCTAACACACCTCACATTTTACATTTACACCACTGTGACACATTTTTACCTAGAGTTGTTAGTTATTTAACACATTTTACCCATAACTGTTATTTAAGTTGGTTATATGCTGCTGTGACACACCCTTTACATAGAAATTGTTAGCTACCTGTTACATTTATACTTCAGTGTTAATTGGTTACCAACTGTATTGTGCCCCACTGTATTGTACCCCACTATTGAAACCCCGTATCCTATTTACTAAAAGAAACCCCTCCCCAATTGTCTACCTTAACAAACCCTATACCCCTCACTATTGAATTTTCCCTGTTTTTGCATTTTCTTAATAAAGTTTATTTTGCACCCCACCTGTGTGGTAATTGCTCCCCAAGATCCCATATACCTGCTGGCAGGGACACGCTGGACTCTTTCCAATTTTTCCACATCCTTCTTGCAGTGTGGGGCTCAAAACTGGACACAGTACTCCAGATGAGGCCTCACCAATGCCGAATAGAGGGGAAAGATCACGTCCCTCAATCTGCTGGCAATGCTTCTACTTTTACAGCCCAAAATGCTGTTAGCCTCCTTGGCAACAATGGCACACTGTTGACTCATATCCAGCTTCTCGTCCAGTCCTTTTCTGCAGAACTGCTGCCTAGCCACTTGGTGCCAAGTCTGTAGCAGTGCATGGGATTCTTCTGTCCTAAGTGCACCTGTTCTTGTTGAACCTCATCAGATTTCTTTTGGCCCAATCCTCTAATTTGTCTAGGTCCCTCTGTATCCTATCCCTACCCTTCAGCGTATCTATCACTCCTCCCTGTTTAGTGTCATCTGCAAACTTGCTGAGGGTGCAATCCATGCCATCCTCCAGATCATTAATGAAGATATTGAACAAAACGGGCCCCAGGACCGACCTTTGGGGCACTCCGCTTGATACCGGCTACCAACTAGACTTGGAGCCATTGATCATTACCCGTTGAGCCCGATGATCTAGCCAGCTTTCTATCCATAGACATGCCATAGAAAGAGGCACATTTCAAAACATTGATCAAGAACTGTCCTTTTCTTATAACTGGACACACACACCCCTTTTGCTTTTAGGTATTTATATTATACATTTTTTTGTATAAATTGATTGTTTATTTTTATTGGATTGCAATATTACTTTGTAGAAAGTAGAAATTTAAATAAAATGTAAGTAATTGGGATGTGAAGGAATCCATCAGTAATATCAAGCCAAAACACATAATCAAGAGAACAAACAATTGTCAGCATGGTCTGTGGAATCTCTCTCCCTAAGTGTCCACAGGGTGTCAGTGTTATTTCATGCTATTCCATCTTATGCTGGAATCAGGCAAACTCTGTTCAGACTAGTTCTCCCCAAAACTATTCTTAACCTTTCACCTGATTATCTCAGAGAACTGCTGCCTTCACCACAAACTTCTCTCCTTTTCCAAGTCAGCAACAGTTCAGTGTGATTAAAACAGACTTCTAAAAATGGGAGACAAACACACACACACACTTGGTAGAGTAGGAAAAACAACTGGAAGATATGGGAAAGATTTCAGAAATGTGACATTCACTACTCATGTTTGCAGCTTGGGAATGTGGTTGGATTCCCAATTCTTGTTGGATGATCAGCTTTCAGCACTGGTCAAGATGGCTCTCTTTGGCCTGGTCTACATTACAGAGTCAGGCCGAAGGAAGCTGCCTTAAGTCGACCTGTTAATGTATGTGTCTACACTACCGGGTCCTTTACGTCCACCTAAGTCGCCTCTGATGTCGACTACTGTAATCCACCTCTGCGAGAGGCATAGCGCTTAGTTCGATTTTCATGGGCCGACTGCGAGGTAGTGCAGATGCAGTGTTGTATAATTTGACTTAATTGGCCTCCAGGTGGTGTCCCACAATGCTCATCTGTGACCGCTCTGGAGATCACTCAACTCTGCTGCACTGCAGCCAGGTACACAAGAAAAAGCCCCTCCTCTGCTAAAGCCCTGGGAACTTTTGAATTCCCATTTTCTGTTTGATCAGCACTGGGAGTGTGCCAGCTTGAGCACAGCTGATCATGGAGACTACATGCCACAAATGTGCTCCAGCCTGGTCTGCACAGGAGGTGGTGGATCTCATTGCTGTGTGGGGAGAAGAGTCTGTGCAGGCAGAGCTCCGATCCAGCAGAAGAAACGCTGACATCTATGCAAAAATCGCTCATGGATGGGGGAGAAGGGCTACATGAGGGACACATAAGCAGTGCCGTGTGAAAATAAAAACTTCTCCAAGCGTACCAGAAGGGAGGCGAACAGTTATTGTGGTGCTGAACCCCACACATGCCGGTTCTACAACGAGCTGCATGCGATTCTCGGGGGTGACCCCACCAGCACCCCCACAAGCAACATGGACACTTCACAGGTGTGAGAGTCTAGGGACAACAAGGAGGATTATATGGTGGATGAGGAAGAGGAGGATAATGGGAGACAGGCGAGCGGTGGATCCATTCTCCCGGAGAGCCAGGAAATATTTTTAACCCTGGAGCCCTGTAGGTCGCAGGACATCACGGTGTCCGACCGTGATGCCGGGGAAGGCACCTCTAGTGAGTATACAGTTAAAATGAAAATCCAGTTAAACTTTAGCAGGCACACACATTCGGTAGTATTGCATGTTTACTGTGAAGAAAAAGCGAGGTGCTGTGGTTCTCTGCTTACAAGAGGCTGCTCCAGTTATGCAGAGGGTGGCCCCTGGAAAAGACTGTTTATGTAGACTGGGATAGCCCTGAAATCCTCCATGGATATGTAAGCAGAGTCAGGATGAGCTCTACCCTGACATCTGGTGGTGGATTATGGTGAGTATGGAAAAGAACTTCAGGGGCTGATCTTGTTTGCATAGGCACACCCACTCCACCTAGCATGAGCTTACAGCAGCCCAAAATGGTCACTTTGGCTGCTGTAGGATCCCCAGTTTCTCTGTTATTGGGGCAGGAAGAATAAAGTGTTGTTACCATGGTTATGTGAATCAAGGCCAGTGGAACTGTTTTATGACAGAGGGACTCACCATCAACTAAGTAGCACTTGCTAGACAAGGGACATGGGTTCCAAAACCCAGCCAATTGAGAGAGGTTAGGGATAGGTATTGATATCTGATGGGATAGGCCTCTTCTGAGGGCCTGAAACACCAATTACACTTCCTTCTCTCTCTCGCCACTGTTGAATGTCAGCGCTAACTTTGATTCCATTAGGAGTCTAGTTACTGAATTTGCTTTGGGTCAATGGTGCACCAGCACTGGGGCTCCCCTACTACAAGCTGAAATCACTAAGAGCTAAAGTTACTAAGAACTGAGATCACTGAGTGCTGTGTTAACTAGTGGGGGAGCCTGAAGCTATATTGCTAAGCGGCTGGTGGAGTGGAGCAATTTGTGGGACGGTTGGCCCGGCCCATGGAATGGCCAGTGGAGCAGTTTGCGAAATGGCTGGCAGAGCGGAGCAGTTTGTGGGACGGTTGGCGTGGCCCACAGAATGGCGAGCGGCGCAGTTTGCGGGACGGTTGGTGCGGCCCGCGGGACAGCGAGCGGAGCGGGCAGTTCGTGGGACGGCTGGTGGAGTGGAGCGGAGCGGCTCATGGTGAAGGTGGCAGCAGAACCCCACAGAGAGGCGGGGCAGTCGGTCTCGGACCACATAAGGTGCCCCTTAACACCCTGCGTACCCTTTCTCCCCTTCCACCCAGGCTGGGGGGGGGTAAAACTCTGCAGATAAACTCTTGAACTCTGGGGCTGCACTGACCAAGGACAGAGACTTTTGGGTTGTTGGACTCAAGAGACTTTAGAGGTGATGGACTTTTGGGACTTTGGGGTGATCTTTTGGGTTGTTGGACTTAAGACCCTGAGGGGAAAAGGATACTGCCAAACTTACTTGGGGGTGGGTCTTTTGCTCATGGTTTGTATTATGAATCCTGTTTGTGGTGTTTCCCCAATATAATGCCGCATTGTTTCCCTCCTTTATTAAAGGATTTTGCTACACTCAGACTCCGTGCTTGCGAGAGGGGAAGTATTGCCTCTTAGAGGCGCCCGGGGGGTGGTATGAAATTGTCCCAGGTCACTGGGTGGGGGCTCGAGCCGGTTTTGCATTGTCTTATTGAAATGGAACCCCTAGATACTGAACCCGGCCCTTGTTGCTGCCAACTCAGATGGGCAGAAGGGTTACAGATATCTTTAGGAAACTTTCATGGAGTATTCTGCAATCCTTTGCAGAAGGTTTCTGGGCAGAGCAGTCTTATTTCTTCCACCATGGTAGGACACTTTCCCATGCAACTCCCATGGCTGGCTGGGTGTCAGCTGACTCAGGCTTGTGAGATTTAGGCTGTGGGACTGTAAAATTGTGGTGTAGATGCTCAGGCTGGGGCCTGTACTCTGGGATCCTCCCCCCTCCTGAGGTCCTAGAGCCTGGGCTCCAACCCAAGCCTGAACATCTACACCGCAGTTTTACAGCCCCACAGCCTGAGTCCCGTGAGCCCAGGTCAGCTGACACAGTCCAGCCACGAGTGTTTAATTGCAGTGCAGACATAGTCCTGGTGTGGGAACTGAACCCACAAAATTCCAGCCCAAATGCAGGAGTGCTGCCAATTGAGCAACAGCAGCACTTCACCATTATGTGAAGTATTTGGCAGATGGGGAGAGACTCCCCTGAGAAGCTGCAACGGTTCTCAACCGCCACCTACCAGATTCTGCCTTTTACTGGGAAAGGAAGAGTGACTTCATTTCTTTTACCTCCCCATTCCCAATTTTCTTTGCCCCAAACAGGCAGATATGGCTTTGCAAGAGAATTAATTACAGCTGGAAGCTAAAATAGGAAAATAAAATTAAAAATACTAAACCACAAGGCTTCTTCTATTGCTTTTTCCTCTGCAGAGCTGAGGATGGATGAGGTGACCTGGGAAAACTGGCAGATGGAAAACCCATTACAGATGTGAGGTTTGGAAAAAAGGCAAAGGAACAATATGAGAGCTGTAAATTTCAAGTTTGGGGGGTAAAAATATATTGCCTAGCAACAAGAAACCAAATAGGAAACAAGTAGCCCCATGAGAGAGATGCTTTAGAATCCCTACCCAAGGTGAAGACTGCATTACCAGAGACCTGAGAAGCTGCTATTCTCCCAGCTAAAATTATAGCACAGGAGAAAGAGAGAGAGAGATTTAATCTCTCTTTTGCATTTACACACACATCTGTGTTCACCTTATTCTGTGAGAGAGAATGTGAGCACATGCACACACACTGTACATGCACAAGTGGAACAGAATCTGTTGTGCACACAAATGAATTCAACTAAGAAAAGATGCCTCATGACATGCTTAAATCTCTTCCAGCGTCAGCTCTACTGGGGCATAGAATCATTGCTTCCATATGCTTGACCCTCACTACATGGTCCAATGCATTTTTATACCATTTCATAAATCCTTTTCTAATACCCATGGCTTATCAAAGCATAGATGACTCTACTCTGTTTCGACGGGGAAACTAGTCCAAATCTTATAGGAGCAAATGCTAAAATCTCTGCCCAATACTTCCACTATGGAAAGACAGTAACAGAGAGGAAGGGGAGAACAGAATTCGAAATGGAACTTAAAGGGACATTGTCAGCTATGGGAAGTCAGAAAGCACCATCCTTTGACAGTTTCTTCCTTTCTCTTGTTGTTTAATATCTGATTCATTCTAACACTAGAAATGCAAAGAAAAGTAATGTGTTTACAACTTACAATCAAGCCAGCGCACGACTCAAGGCCTCTACAGTAACACACAGAGAACTCATGCACCATCAAACAAAAACTTGCAACAAACAAAACTTTCCTTTTAAAAATAATTTCCCTTGAAAAGCTTGAAAACAACACTTCTTCCCCAGCTATTTTTGTCTCAGCAAAGGGTCAATCAGCTGTCAAGTACACCTCTACCCCGATATAACGCTGTCCTCAGGAGCCAAAAAATCTTACCGCGTTATAGGTGAAACCCGCGTTATATCGAACTTGCTTTGATCCACCGGAGTGCGCAGCCCCGCCCCCCCAGAGCGCTGCTTTACCGTGTTATATCCGAATTCGTGTAATATCGGGTCACGTTATATCGGGGTAGAGGTGTAGTTCCTTGGGTAACTGCATCATGGCCCATCAGGATATGTTGAGTCAGTTCAATCTTGTGTCTGGTGCAATGGCTGAGTGTGTCTCCTTGCTGAGGGAGTTGTCCTGGGGGGTATTGTGGAATAAGCCAGAATTTCCCTTGTTCAGTTTTGCTCCTGTAGCTAAAGGGACACTTTTAGGTTCACATTTTTGCTTTTGTAAAAAGCAAGCTTTACAAAAGCTAAAATTAACCGAAATGTTCCTGTGAAGGTTAAAACAGCTGTTTGGATAGAATTATTCCTCTGCAGCACTCGTAACCAAAACACTGCAGGAATTGTCCTACTGCCCAAGAGTCAGAAAGTGAACTTGATTAGAAACAGACTAAAAACTAAGAGAAAGGAGCAAGTCTAGTTCCAAACAGCTTTTAGTTCTTCCTTTTTAATCTTCCTTCTCCCCACCCTCTCCCCTCTTCCCCCCCCCCTTTTTAATTGGCAAAATTGAAACCAGAAGAATGGGGGATAAGTGGGGAAAAGGAGGAAAACCTGAAGATTGAAATGAGTTGATAAAAATTTGAAAAAAAAAATCCATAGAGATAAGGAATCATTACTTGTTAAAACCTGCAGAACAAAATGTTCATATTTTCTGAAATTCCTTTAACATTTTTCAACCAGCTCTAGTTAAGACAGAAGATGCCTCCAAAAGAGAAGAGTTTTTGTTGTTGTTGTATGGGGTGTGTGTGTGTGGTTTTTTAAAATAAAATATGGAGAAATAGACTGACAAGTAGTTAGTTGCATACCATTGGGATTGCTACAGCAAACGCTTGGTGCCTTCTACTGATCTAAGGGTGTTGTCAGTGCAGATGCCTGTTAGGACAAACCTCAGAGAGCAGACTTCAAATGTAATTGGACTCTTCCTTCATTAAGATTCTTAAAAATCCAACAGGACCCACCCACTGCTTTATAGGTAACAAATACAAAAAGAGTAGAAATTAACCTAGCTGTATTTGCTGCCTTCCTTGTTTGTGCACCAGCCTAAAATGTTAGGTCAAAGCAACCTTTGGGAATAGGAGTTTGTGAATAACCTGATGTGGCCAAAATATTCATCTAGCAGAAGACCACACAGAGAGATTTCAAGTAGGCTGGTTTAGTTTTGGCTGAGGTAGAAGGGGAGAATGCAAGCCGGTTTATAATAGAAAGCTAGTTACCATTGTAAACATGACTAACAAGGACAAATACATCGGTTTGTCCCCTTACTTTGCTTTTTGAGGGACATGGAGCAGGCCTAAGAAAAGGGCTTTGTTTCTCTCTCTTTCTGCTTAATTTTCTTACCTTAGAGATATCAGGAATCCCAAGGGTTTTCTCTTCCCTACTTTTGCAGAAAGTTTTCCTCTGAAGACCCAGAAAAGTGGATTTACATTTTTCTAAGACCTGAATCAAAGACCAGGTTGTTGAATCTTATACAGCTAAAAGAAAGCTCTGTTAGTTAAACAGGGTTCACAAAAACAAAACAAAAAAAACGTAAGAGTTTTAAACAGTTCAAATAAAAATAATTTCCTCTCTCAACTGCTCAGCTTTCACTTCCTTGGCATGTGATAGAACTCTACAAGTTTTCCAGTCACCCACAGATTTTGCATACAGCAGTAAATTTCAGGGGAAAAAAATCCACACCAGTTCTACTGTTGCATCAACTGCACTGGTGGAAGACCTAGTGTATTCAAGGTCCAAGTGGCTTCCAGCATTTTATTTCCTCATTACAGCAGCTGAATCTTTACTGATTTGATGAGAAAGATGCCAGAAGGTGACAGTCTTGTCTCCACTAGGGCTCACAAGGGTACATCTGGCAGAAGTGTTTTGCTAAAATTCCCTAGAGTAGACAGGGCCTTACAACCTTCCAAGGAAGAAAAGGGCAGTCAAAACCTGAGTATTTTATGAAAAAAACAAAAAACAAAAAACCCCAAGAATTTCTTTTCCCCCAAAAAATAATGTTCAAGTCTTCATTTGACATCATCAAGAAGAAAAAAATAAAGCACAAACCCATTCCCTCCACCCTTTGCCAGCCCCTTTTAATTATCAAGAGGCTACCCTTTCCATAATATCCCCCCTCATCCAACCGAGCACTGAGAGATTGGCCTGTGATGGCACTGCCGTGGAATCCAGCTCGCACTTTTCTGGCACAGAAGGCAGCATGGAAGGCATGGACAGAGAAGAGATCCTGACTGTACTGGGTAGCTTCTCGTAACCAGGAAGCCAATTTGCAGGCAGGAAAATATATACATTTGGAACCAAATTCATCCCCCTGTCAATGAGGTGACACTGGGGATGAATTTGACCCTTGGAGTTCAATTAAACTAAAATATTCCCAAGAGTTTATCTATACTGAGTGAAAACACACTGCTAAGAACTGCACTCGAGCTAAACAGCACTACAGTGTGGAAACTGAAATCCAATCAGATATTCAGAAGCATCAGCTTCTCCAAATGTAAAACGGCATTGCTGCTCTTGGATGGCGAAAAAGACTAAGCAGCCAGGGGACCAAGTGAGCTTGTAAAGTCTGGGAAGGCTCCCCTTCTTGGTGCTGCTGAACCCCCGTGGATTCAACACACACTCCAAGCAGAGGAGTCAGATGGAGTGGGGAGGGGAGGGAGACTAGGAGTGTTTTTAAGATGCGCTTCTCTAAGATTTCTGATTGCTCTTCTTCCTAGTGCAGCGGTTTTCAATCTGTGGTCCCCAGACCCCTGGGGGTCCGCACACTATGTCAAAGATTTCCAACGGGGCCTGCATCTCCATTCAACATTTTTTAGGGGTCAGCAAATGAAAAAAGGTTGAAAACCACTGTCCTAGTGAAAAGGTACCTTCCGCTAGATGTGAGAGTCTCCATTTGCCTTTTTGGATATATGCTGCCCTTTGAGTTTATTCATTTCTGCTGGAGGTTTTGCTTACATAGAAACAGCAGGATATTTTGGCAGGAGTTAAAAAAAACCACCTCTACCTCCTCGCGCACTTTAAACACATACAAAGCTACTACAGTAATGGCTGTATACATCCCAGAAGTTGGACTGATTTGGACCCACAGCAGAAAATGCTGAATGTGGTAGTATTTATTTTAAATATGGCATGAGGACATAATATTCAGAGGGGAGCCTTGCATAACACTGAAATTCTCCCTTTGCATGCTTTGCCCATTGCCAGCTATTCAAAGTGCTCATCTAGCCCTCAACATCCTCTTGCCCCTCTTCCTGGAGTCTCTGGTCTCTTCCCTCATCCCCATCCCTGGTATGTCTGTCCACTTAATTTGGTGGTAGATGAATGGGACTCTCACTGCCACCTGCTCTTCTCATGAAGGTGACTGCTTTCCCAGAGTTGGCTATGAGAAATGGAGAAGGGCAGCGGATAGACTGATAAACAGGCAAGTGGCTTCAAAAGAGCCATCAAAGGCTTTTCCTGTTCCCCAGCATTAGCAGGAGCTTCCTGAAAGGGGGAGGGAAATTTGACGGCTTGCCCCATCTTTGTTAGTCTTCTACTGTCCCTTTAATGCACCTTGTTTCTTCTTCTTCAACTTCTCCCGCACAGGGCAAACAGACAGGGGCAAGACCTGACATCTCCCTGTGGAAGTAGTGGCTTTTGTGGGGTCTCTGGACTCAAGAGCCCAAGCTCCACTGCGGTAGGATTTATGATAATTGGTAAAGGACAGCCCAAGAGGTGCTTTATTACTTGCGATAAGAGACTACCAAAGAAGCCACATGGTACTATGCTACCTTAGCTTTGTTTCTTTAATTCTTGTGGGCAGGAATCTTGGCTAATGCTATGTTTTTCTTTCCCCTCCCACTCATCTATCTTCCATCTTGCGGCTTCCATGGCTGCGTTAACTTCAATACACTATATGCTGGGGAATCATTCCACAAATGCTAAAGAAACTGCAGCTGTTACCAAATGTAGTAGCCTGGTTGCTGACAAACATGAGTCAACAGGAGCAGAATAATGATACCTAGGTCTTATATAGCACTTTTCATCAGTTGATCTCAAAGCATTTTACAGAAGCAGTATCATTATCCCCATTTCCCAGATGGGGAAACTGAGGCACAGGGAGGTGAAGTGACTTGTCCAAGGTCACCCAGTAGATCAGTGACAGAGCTGGGGATAGAACTCAGATCTCCTGAGTTTGAGTCCAGTGCTATTATCCTCTACACCAGTGTTTCTCAACCTTTTTGATACCAGGGACCAGCTTGCTGCCTTCCTAAACTGTGTCAGGGAGATCTCAGGGTGCCAGTTCACGGACTGTTCATTGAGAAACACTGCTCTACACTACACTGCCTCCTATCACTACACTAGCTACACAGCAAATAGAAGATGGAGCCTAGGCTCCTGGTCTTGAATGTTAAGGTTAAATGGTGTTGAGCCAAGTTTTCTCAGTAACACCGCTCCCTGGATCCAGACATTGAAGGTGTTGGATATGATAAGACTAATAGGAAATAGAACCTTTTCACTGGCCAGCCCACAGCTATGACTCTTCCCTATACAAGAGTCGAGGATGATCACAAACCCATTACCCATTTTCCTCCACTCTCTGACCTAGATTCTTACCATGTCAGATTCATCACTTCTGCATGCGTGAAGGGTGTCCAGTGTCTTTGTCCAAAGCCAACTCTGCAAGCCTGTAGTCAACAGGGGCAGAAAATCCTTCCACTCATAGACTTTGACTGTTTTTTGAACCATGATATCAAAGGATAAACAGCTTTCCTCCAGTAAGTATATACGTTTTATGATGCATTAAGCGTTATGTGATTAGTGGTCATGTCTTTGTTTCCTGGCTTTTCCTGTGTGAAGAATGGAGTCAGATAACCAGTCAATAAGCACATGGAAAGTATACATATTTATAATATTCTTACCCCTTTACCCTCTGTCAAGCACTGGTAAATAAAGAATTCTGCCCCAACTTGTGCTGTAAATGCCACTCACAAAAAGGTCACCTTCTCAAGGGCAATCTGATTTGCCCACTTACTTCAGAAACATGTTCAGTTAAATATCCAGTGTTGCTCATTTGAACTGAGGGCACATAAGGAGGGCCAAGGAAAGGGCAGTTGTATTTTATTGTTTTTACAGCATCACAAATGCCATAGGAGATAGATTGGCTGCCAGTGTAATTTAAACAAAAAACAGGGAGAGAGGAGGGGGTGTAGGCTGTTAATCTGAGCTGGAGGGTACAGAAGCAAATAAGCGTCTATTAATCTTCTAGAACTTGTCTGTACAGATGTTTCATTCTTCGTAACACTTTTAGGTTTAACCCAGCTGTTGTAAATCAAGCTGTAATGTTTCTTTAAAAGAAAGCATCACCTACTCTGCCCACTGCAATGGTTTTAAAAGTTCACAGGGACAGAAGCATCCACCTTTCACACAAAGGACCAAATCCATCCTGGCAGTACAGACAGCAAACCTGCAGCAGGCAGCAAGAGAGCACAGCAGAAGTTGCCTCTCTCTTTGCTGGCTCCCCTCCTAACTGCAACAAGGCCATGCCATAGGGTCTCAAAGAGGAAACTTGATGCTCATGTTATGCATGCACTATTCTGAACTGACCACGTCTGCAGTTGCTCTTCTTTTTCCCCACTTATATTATTCCAGCTTGTGTATGTGACTAGTTAGTGTCAGGAGTGAGCTTCCCAGTTGACCCTGAAGTCTAGCCAGCCCAGCCTCCAAGCAGATTAACGAGGTTAGCTGGGTTGCAGTCGGACCACCTGATTGGCTGAAGGGAACAAGCAGGCCTGCTTTTGAGCTCACCAGCAGGTTGCCGGCTGCTCAATGCTTATGCCCGCAGCTGAAATTACTCCTGTGCCTACCTCGTGCGGAGCCTTCCTTCAGCTTTATTTCTGTCCTGCTACAGTCCTTTCCAGACCTACTTCCCTACTTGCTGGCCTCGACTCCTGGTTCCTGACCCTTGGCACCTGACTCCATCTCTGACTCCTGGCTCAACTCCGGCTCCAACCACTAGACCTGTCTATGACCCAGTTGTGACAGTTTGAGCAACTTGAAAGAACTTGTTTTATCTGCTAGGATAGACTCCATTAAAGCCAGCATCTCCTTGGCAGAGCTAGTGGGCACCTTGCAGAATCTACAGACCTGGTCAATGCCCTGCAGGTGCAGAATGCTGCCCTACAAGCACAAGCCGTACCACCTGTGACCCAGACCTACTGATAGCCAATGATACCCTTGCCTGATAAGTTCTACGGTGACAGGAAAATTCCATGGGTTTCTAAACCAGGTGTCATCTCCTGTTTCTACTCTGCCCACAGACGTTTCCACCTACAAGACCAAGGTGGGGCTTGTCAGCTTGGTGACCGCAGAGGCATTGGCTTGGGCCTCTCCCCACCTTGGAAAGTCTAGCCCTCTCTTGAATCAGATTGAAGAATTTGTCCAAGCCATGTCAGTGATTTTTGGCAACCCAAACCAAATATGCACAGCAGAGGCCACACTTCAGACCCTAATGCAGGGACACCAGTTGGCTGCTAACTACACTGCTAACTTCCAGCGCCTAGTGGCGGTCACAGAATGGAACAAGGCACTCAGTGCCATTCTTTTCGGCACTGTCTCTTTATGATGACATTAAGGATGAGCAGGCTCAGATACAGCCTCTGACCGGCCTAAACACTTTTATTGATCTGGCCATGAAAACTGACAATGCCTATCTGAATGCCGCCAACAAAGGAGGGTGACATTCTGAGCCAGGCTGGTTTTGACGGCCCTGTCATGGGTGCTCTACTCACTGCTAGGATGGCGCTTCCTCCTGGCTGTTCTGGGGATTAGCCTCATGAGGTCGATGTCCTTTCCTGCGGTTGCATGCTGTCTCTGTGTCTCTCTCTGTGTCTACAGCCCCTTTCTCGCTCCACGAGCTGCTGCTGCCCCTTCGTGACTTGGCCCTCCAGCCAGGTCACTATACAAGTTTTCCCCTTTCAGGAAGTCTTTCTTCAGCAATCTTGGACAGTCTTCCCATTCACTGGCCCATGGAGCCATGTCCTCAGTGGCTGGCAGGGGAACCCAGGCCTGCCCTCTACTCTGGGTTCTGGATCAGGGACCCTCTAGTCAGCAGCCAAGGTTGGTTCCCTTCTAGACTTTACTGCTTTCTCTGAGCTTTTTCCTTACCATCTGGCATTCCCCCACACCACTCTGGGTTTGCTTGCCTCACAACTCCCTCATCCCAGGGAGTAACTGTAGGCTACTTGCCTTTCTTGCCCCAAACACACCTCGCTTCTCCCAGGGAGTGACTGCAGCCTATTTCCCAGCAGCCCCCTCTGCTTCCAATTTCCTGTCTTTATTCTTCCAGTCCAGCTTTTTACTCCCTAGCTGGGCTCCCTCCCTGAGCCAGGGGATTGCTTTGCCACCTGATTCCTCTCAGCTGTGGCCTGTTGGGTTAATTAGCCCCCTTCTCAATCTACATTAACCCCTTCATGACCAGTGCAGGGTGAACACCCAGAGACCCCAACCAACCAATCTCCTGTGTCCACACTGCAGCCTGAATCCCTACAGGTTGATGGGCCCCAGAACTGCCTCTCCAAAGGGAAGAAGACTCAACACTAGGCAGGCGGTCTCTGTCTGTATTGTGGGCAACCTGGGCATTTTGCTCTGTCCCGCCCACTGAAGACCTGACCCACATCTTGACTGGGAAACACTCCAGCTGCGATAGAGATACACGAGCTGGGTCCATTTTCCTCCCCTTATTTTAGCATGCAGAGCCTGCACCTGTCCACAGTGACTCTTGAGGCATCCATCCAGTGGCCAGCACCCCTCCAGCTTCTGCTTTGTTTGTGGCACCCTTCCACACAGAAGTTCAGTCTAGATCGGGGTGGGCAAACTACGGATTGCCTCCCGTGGCGCCATGGGCCCGGCGCCGCTCTCAGAAGCGGCCCCCGGGGGGGGGGAGGGAGGGCAGAGGGCTCCGTGCACTGCCCTCGCCTCCAGGCACCGCCCCCCGCAGCTCCCATTGGCTGGGAACGGGGAACCGCAGCCAATGGGAGCTTCGGGGGAGGTACCTGGAGGCGCGGCAAGGGCAGCGCACACAGAGCCCTCCACTCCCTCTCCCCTAGGGGCTGTAGCGCTTTCTGGAGCAGTGCGGGGCCGGGGACAGGGCAGGCATGCAGGGAGCCTGCCCTGGCCCCGGTGCACGCCGCTGCCACCCTGGAGCCCGAACCCCTCTTGCACCCCACCCAACTCCCTGCCCTGAGCCCCCTGCCTGCACCTCACACCCCAACTCCCTGCCCTAAGCCCCCTCGTACACCCTGCACCCCTGCCCTGAGCTCCCTGTACCCCTGTGCACCCCAACCGCCTGCCCTGAGCCTGTTGCCGCACCCCTCCTGCACCCCAACCCGGGCCCTGAGCTCCCTGCTGTACCCTGTAGCCCTGTGCACCCCAACCCCCTGCCCTGAGCCCCCACCGCACCCCTCCTGCACCCCAACCCCCTGCCCCGGCCCTGCATACAATTTCCCCACCCAGATGTGGCCCTCGGCCCAAAAAGTTTGCCCACCCCTGTTCTAGATGCACTGGTTGATTCTGGCACCTCTGGTAACTTTATGGACTTGAAGTTTGCTTGGGTACATGGGATCCTGACATAGTGCAAGGCCATTCCTGATCTTGTGGAATCTATTGACTGGTCTCTGCCCTCTCAATAGGCCTGGTCACATGAGACACTGCACCCTTGGAAGTCACAACCCTTCAGGATCATTGCAAAACCCTGCAGTTTGGCCTGGTTCACACTGCATTTCCCAGTCATTCTTGACATCTCCTAGCTCACTAAGCATGAGCTGCATATTTGGTTGGGGCAGGCACAGGCTGTTTTTTGCTCACCATTTTTATGGCAGTCTTGTCTCACTGAACCCAGTTCTATGCCACAGCCCATCCATGGTTTAAACCTGAGGAACACCAGCCACCTCACCCCCCTGAAATCTGGAACAGACGGGATGCCAACACTTTGGAGGATACAGCAAAATTCAAAAAGGGAGGGAACAGGTCAGCAGAACCTTCATCAGCACCTGTGGCTCCTTCAGTAGCAGGTGAAATACAGGGATCTGGCAGATGTATTCAATAAGAAGAAAGTCAATATACTATTGCCACATTGTCACTACAATTGCCCCATTGACCTCCAGACAGAAAATTAGGTTCCTTTTGGATGTATCTATTCCCTCTCAGAGCCTGAGCTTCTGGCTCTCCGAGAATAACTCAGAGAGAATCTGTAAATGGGTTCATCCACACATCCATGTCCCTGTCCGGAGCCCTGATTTTCTTTGTGGCCAAAAAAGATGGCTCCCTGCACCCTTGTGTAAACTATTATGCCTTGAATAAGGTAACCATCTGGAACAGATACACTCTACCACTTATCAGTGAGCTCTTCAAGAGACTTTGCTCTGCTAAGATCATTACCTAGCTGGACCTTGGTGGAGCTTATAACCTGGTCTGTATTTGGGAAGTGGATGAATGGAAGACTGCCTTCCACATCTGATGTTTATACTGTGAGTACTTAAAAGTAATGCCTTTTGGATTGTGCAATGCCTCCGTAATGTTCGAACATTTCATCATTGATACCTGTAGAGACAGATTGGATGGGTTCATCATGATCAATAATATCCTCATCCTCCCCAAGAACCAGGCCCTCCACAAACAACCATGCCTTGGAAAGACACCACCAGAACCACCTTTATGCTAAGTTGGAGAAGTGTGAATTTGACCAGAGCACAATCGAGTTCCAGGATACATCATTTTGCCCAAAGGGCTGACTATGGATCCACATAAGCTATCAGACATTTTTGAATGGGCAGCTCTGAGGGACATAATATATAATATAATATATGGAGATATACCTATCTCATAGAGCTGGAAGGGACCCTGAAAGGTCATTGAGTCCAGCCCCCTGCCTTCACTAGCAGGACCAATTTTGCCCCAGATCCCTAAGTGTCCCCCTCAAGGATTGAACTCACAACCCTGGGTTTAGCAGGCCAATGCTCAAACCACTGAGCTATCCCTCCCCCCCCTCCCATGCGAGGGGTACAACAATTCCTCAGGTTTGCCAACTTTCACCAGCATTTTATCAATGTATTTTCCTGCCTGGGAGTTCCTATGACAGCTCTTGGGAAGAGCATCTAATTTATCTGGTCTCCTGAGGCTCAATCCACCTTTGACCAACTAAAGAGAGCTTTCACCACGGGTCCCATCCTTGTCCATCCAGATCCCACCAAACTATTAACAGTAGAGGCCAATGTATCCTATTTCGTCATCGGAACCATACTGTCACAACAAATGGGCCCATGTAATCAGCTCCAGCCATATGCCTTTTATTTGTGAAAGTTAACCCTGGCAGAAAGGAACTATGATATTTATAATAAATTGCTACTGGAGATCAAGGCAGCCTTCGAAAGTGGTGTCATCTCCTGGAAAGAGCCTAGTTCTTAGTTCAGGTCCTCATTGATCACAAGAACTTGAAATCTCTCTGCATGGCCCAAAACTTAAATCAGCATTAGATCCTCTGGTCATGATTCTTCGCCTGATTAGCATTTGTTGCGACTTACCTCCTGGGTGCTAGAAACAGAAAGGCATGTCCTGCAAGGATAAGTACATCAAACACTGTGCAGAACCTCCTTCAACAGTTCTTAACCATCCAATTTTCTCAGTGGAACTGTGGACAAGAGCCTAATGTCCATCATTCAGTTCCTGCTGCCTCATGATCCATTCACTACTCAGATCCACCAGGCCTAGGACAATGCAGATACCTAGCTTGCTTCAGGTTTCCAATTACAGAATAAGATCCTCTATCATGGGGAATGTTTATATATCCCTGATGGACCACCTCAACTCCAAGTCCTGAAACTGCCATGAGATGCTGCTCACCAGTCACTTTGGGCAAACTAAAACATGGAGCTTGGTTTCACAGAGCTTCTGTTGGCCAGGTATGCATTACTTTGTCAGGAAATATGTAAGCTCTTGAGACCTTTGTTCCTGAACTAAGAACCCATACATGAAGCTACTTGACCTCCTCCAGACACTGCCAACCCTGTCCCAGCCCTGGTCCACCATGTTTCTGGACTTCATTGTGAATTTGCCTTGTTCCCACAGTTGCATGGCAATGCTGGTTGTGATCTGTCTTTTGACCAAGGTGGCACATTTTGTTCCATCCTACGCAGTCCCTACCAGCTTAGAGACAGCTTGCCTCTTCTTAGAGCATTACTTCCAGCTCCACAAACTTCCAACTGGCATTGTCTGAAATTGAGGTCCATAATTTATTGCCTGCTTCTGGGCATGAGTTTTTAAGCTCCTAGATGCAGCACACTTCTTACCTCATTGGCATAGACCAAAGGAACTGACAGAACAGGTAAATCAGATCATGGAGCAATACCCTCTGTTGCTTCTTAAATTATCAGGAGGACAGCAGATCTGGTCATACACCTGCACCATATACAATGGGAATTCATGGAACATCTGGAAACAATCAGAGACCTACAAGTGCTATGCTAATCAGGGACCTCTAACCTTACTATGGGGGACAGGGTCTGATTTCAAACAGAAACTTCCAGTCAACCCGACCATCAGCCAAGTTAGACCATCAATACATAGGTTCATTCAAGATCGTGGAGCAAATCAACAATGGTGATGTTCAACCTGCGGCTTCTGGAGTCAATGAAAACCCACCTGGTAGCCTGTGTCTCCCCCCAAAAACCCATTTCCCAGTCAGTCCAACCTGCCACCTATATCAGTCCAAGGATAAGAGGAATACCTACGCCAACAGATTCTGGACTCCACGCAAGTGAGGGGTTAGCGTTGATACCTAATGGTTTGGGAATGCTATGGTCCTGATGACCAGTCACGGGAGGCAGCAGAGTATGTTTATGCATCACATCTACCTACTGAGCTCATCCCGAGAAGCCTGGGAAAAGGGCCCCTAGAAGGTGCCCCTGGGAGTGTGTGTGTGGGGGGGATATTGTCAGAAATGAGCATCTTCATCTGAACAAGAGGACTAGCCAGCCCAACCTCCAGGCAGATTAGTGACCTCAGATGGGTTGTGGTAGGACAGTCTGATTGGCCAGCCCACCTGATTGGTTGAAGGGAGCCAGCAGGTCTGCTTTTAAGCTCAGCAGCAGCAATTACTCCTGTGCCTGTCTTGTTCTTGTCCTGTTCCAGTCTGCTCCAGTCCTGCTTGCTCCTGGTTCTGATTTCTGGCCAGGTTCAACTCCTGGCTTTGGCTCCCAACTCTGGTTCTAACCCCGGCTCCGGCCCTGACTCTGGGTCCTGGCTCCTGCTCCGACCCCTGGCCCTAGCTCCTGGCTCCCAGATCCAGTTCCTGGCTACCGGCTCCAACCAGCAGGCCTGGCTGTCCATGCGCCAGTTGTGGCAGAGCCAGAACATATGTATTAAATTATTGCTGTTTTTGCAGTGTGTCCCCCCACCTGTTCTGGAGGCCAATATATGAATTTCCAGAATTTAACCCATAAAATTACACATTGCATTCCAAATTAAATAAATTCCATCCTCACCATAAATCCTCCATGTTTCTGCAAATCCCTTTTCACCTTTTCTGGGGATTAAATTTGTTTAGAATGACTGTTCAATTCTGTATGCAGACTGCTATATAAATGACTATTTAAACTCCAGACAATAACCACCTTATATATATATATTATTTATATATATATATATATATATATATGGAGATATACCTATCTCATAGAGCTGGAAGGGACCCTGAAGGGTCATTGAGTCCAGCCCCCTTCCTTCACTAGCAGGACCAATTTTGCCCCAGATCCCTAAGTGTCCCCCTCAAGGATTGAACTCTCAACCCTGGGTTTAGCAGGCCAATGCTCAAACCACTGAGCTATCCCTCCCCCCTTGATTTTTCAATTCTGTACTTATATGCACCAATCAGTTTTGTATTCTATCCTTTGTATTTTCTATTTTCTGCACCCTTTTCCTGGTCTTCCACCATCTTAAGTAGTTAATGCAATCCCTACTGAGACGGTTTACAAGAAGTGCCTACATTTTCTTATGTAATACAATAGGAACAAGAAATAGAGGGTAAGATACTGGAGCCAAATGTAAATCAGACTTCACATTGATAATAAACCAACCCTATCGTGTAAGATCCAGCAACAAATACTAATTCAAAACACCAAATAATTTATCCTTATTCTTAGAGAGAGCCCTAAATTCAAATAGCAGTCTCAGTGCATATGGAAAAGCTGTCAACGCTCCATACTTAAATGATCTCATATGCTCTGGAAAAAGAAGAAGAAGAAAAAAAGACTTTTTACCATGCTAATGGAACATACAGAGGCATAAAAGGATTGGCTGTCATTTAAATATTTTAGTGAGATTGGTCTAAGTATAGATTTAATATTCATTTTACTGTAGTTTGTGTAATTTAAAGTAACTGCCAGAGAAAAATAATCCTCTGGGAGCATCAACTTTTGTTCTCTGCTTTATTGTAACACCGACCATAAATTGTACTTGTTTCACTAATAAAAAGCGTATGCCAAAAACTATACATTGTATCTGAGAAGTTAAAAATGGATTTGGACAGAAGAGTTAATGTTTTAAGGTAGTTAAAATATTTTTTTCAACATCACTGTAAAAAAAACAAAACCAAAAAAACAAAAGAAACCCCAGTTTTTGCCTGTTACTAAATTCCTTTTTGGTTACATAGCCATTGTTCAAATAAAAAGAGAAAGGGGCTATTAGAGTGCCAATGCAAGCACAAACAGGAGGGGACATGGACCTTAATTAACAAGAGGACATTGATCACTGTGCAATTATACATAGAAAAATCTGTGTGTAATCTGATCTGCTGAGCATGCTATTGCTCACCTATCCTCACTGAACTCAGTTTGGTGCCCAACTGGATACACTGGACTCTCTCTTCAATTTGTGTAAACTGTCATGGCTCAATTAAAATCAATGTAGCTATGACAATTTACCCCAGCTAAGAATCTGGCTGTCTGAGTTCCTGATTTCTAACTTGAAATAAGAAATATGACATTCATTACAACATCTTTCTTCTTATGACCTCACACTTTAAACAAACTTGGAAATAAAATATGTATTGTTACACTCATCTTACAGGTGGAAAAGGCAGAAATGTTAAAGTTAAAATTTTCAAAAGTGACTACTAATTTTGGATATCTCCTTTTCTCAGCTCTAAACTTGATACACATGGGCCTGATTTCCAGATGTGCTATGCACCCAATCCTCTCACTGAAATCAATAGGCTCTATGGGTTCTCAGTATCTGTGACAATCAGGACCCTTAAAGAGTCAAGTTGGGCACCCAAAAATTCAGGGACCCAAAAAATCAGTCGCTACTATTGAAAATTTGGGCTTAAGTGAGTTGCTTAAGGTCACACTGTGAGTCAGTGGCAGAACATGAAAAATGCAAGAATGAATATTACTGGCAGGTAACAGGAAATTTTTCAAAGAGATTCCACTGGGCAAACCTCACACAGATACCCACAGTAAGAACTTGCTGAAGCACAGAAATGTTAGAAAAGCAAGCTGACAACATTCGACACAAAAATCAATTCTGAGAGTCTTTATTTCAGTATTCCTCACTCAAGGTCTTAGATTCTGTTCCTGGAAGGCAAAGCCTCACACATTTCACCAGTTTCATTTGCAAACATGGGGTAGTACTGGAACTGTTGCACTTTTTTCATTTGAATCTATGGGATTTATTTCCAGTTTTCTCTGTTTAAACTTGAGGACCAACTCATACAGTTGGGTTGTGCCAGGCTAACGCGCCCTGCTGCACAACTGCAGGTAGTTCACACTCAGCACACAGCTCTGGAATCTCTCTCCCTAGCCCTCTCTGTATAAATCAAGCAGCAGGGAAGCTCGGAAACATGACGAATGCGTTGGCTGGAATATCTCCTGCTTTAAAGATGGAAGGAGGAAAGGGGATGGAGGAGTGGGGGATACTAAACTAACCAGGCCTTGGATGGAAAGGCAGCTGAAATTTAGTGCTCCTGGAAGCCAGCCCTAGCCATTCAGGCAAGGATCTGCCAGGGAACTCCCCTGTGGGGGCACTGTTCACTCTCCAATTCTTAAATGCCCAGAGAAAGTATCAGAATCCATTAAGCACATTAGATTTGTCCAAGAAATGTTGAAAAAACAGAAAAAACACAAAACAAAACAAATCTTCAGTGTTAATACAAAGCAGAAGGGGTTTCAGTGTAAATTCCAAGTGGGACTCTGCTCAAGCTTGCTGAGTTGAAGGGATGCCAGGCAGAGCTAGCCTTACGCAGGGTGAACCACGGGAGACTGCCCTGGTCCTTCACTCAGAGACCATCAGGATGCATTCACAACCAGACAATCCCATCTGAGAACTTTACAACTTCGATTTACACTTGATAGGCTGAGTGGCTGCATCTAGTCTGAATTCTTACAACAGAAAGGGGAGTTATGGTGAAACAGAAGGCAGCCAGGAGAGAAGCTTTCTCTGGGGAAGGAGCAGCACAGAGCCCCACAAACCCTGTACTCCATTGGTCTCAGTGGTGCAAGCCACATTTGAAATTTGCCACCACAGCTGATCCCAGAGGTAGTGTTAAAGAGAGTAGTTTTGCCACCTCTTACAAAATACAGGGCTAGTAGCCAGGTTTTGTCAGTTTTATTCCTATGCAAACTTAAAGTGAAATTCCCATTGGGCATTTGAGGGAAAAGAATTTACTGGCTTATGTATTTCCAACTTTAATTCATTCTGGGGGATGAGGGGGGATGCCAAAGCCTCCTAATCTAGCAGTATATCTTCCATACAGCATGACTGCCTTAAATATCTCCATCAAATGTTGGCTGCAGTTCATTACATAAGCGCAGTGGTACTGATGATTCAGTAGATGTCTCTTGTTTTGTAGCCAGTACAGAAACAACACCTTGGTGTGATGATACAGAAACTGTGCAATTGGAAGTGCCGCTTTTTCAATGAAATGTAATCAGAGGTCCTGACCACTTTGCGGTAATTAAAAATCCCACATGGTTGGGATAAATGCCATAGTATCCTAGCCAAATTCTAAGTGGGCAGTTATATTCTGCTGACTTAACTACCTCCTGAAATTTTACTGGATAAGGTACTCTTTTCAGTTGCATCTCCTGAATTACGGTCTAACATTGCAAGCAGCTGGCCATGTTTCATCTCAGAGATGGCTGCAATTCAGTGGCTGTTGGAAGCAATTTCTCTATTTGTATAGAATTTGTACAATTCGTACAGTGCCTGGGATCCTCTTTGGAAGAAAGCCATTATATCAATGCAAGATCGGCATCAGTATCACTGCAGTGATACATACTGCAAAACCGTTAGGAAAGAATTCAGCATTACCAAAACATTATTTAAAATATAACTCGTATTTAATAAAGAGGTGTGTATACTCTCCCATGCTATTGAAAGATGGGGCAAATCCTGCTCTCACTTGCCTGGGTGCAGAGGGTTCCACATACCAGTGTTGTTACATTGTGTGTAGAAGGAGCAGGATTTCAGAAGGATATCCAGGTGAGCAACTCCTGTGCAATGCAAAGGGGCTCTTTAGAGGTGGCTTGGGACGGGTAGAGTATCAGTAATGTATCTGGTTTGATTAATCCAATAACCATTGCTCCTACATCAAGCTAGGGCACAAAAACTGCAGAAGACTACCCAAGACCTGAGAGTAGACTAGTGGCCAGGCACAGATCTGCTGCCTCTAGGGGGCCTGGTGAGAGGGCAAGAGTATTCCTGTGTGCTAGGAAGAGGATTTGCCCTTTCGTATGCACACACGGAACAATGGGCATATTCAAGAGGGAGGGATGGGTGTATTTTTCAAATAAAAAAATGAATTTGAAATGCCCTTTGTGCACTGGGGTAAAACACCTACTTCTAGAGTAGGCCTCTAACAGGAGTCAGTCCACGTATATTCCAAGCTCTAGCAGCATATGTTGAAAAATTTATGGGATAAAAAAACCAAAGCCGTTTTCCCCCCCCACAAAACTGTCTGGAATAGCAATTTCCTTCTAAGGCAGAAACAGATCACTGAGACAAACCTATTCACAGGGATTTCCTGTCATGAAGCCACTCTAATACAAACATTTTTTATTAGGAAAAAATAAAACTCACAGTGACATCAGCAGAAAAATGTTCTTAGAACACGTTATTTCCATTTAAAACAGATTATGACAACTTGAGAGCTTTAATGGAAAGGAAAGTCTGCTGGCACTGTCAAACTACTGTTAAACCAGCTGAGAATTTTGTTATTTTATTTTTTGGAAAACAAAATACGTTTGAATTAGATACACACAGTCAAGACATTTGGGGATCCAATTTCAGCTTCCATATGTGCTGCTAATAGAACACTTAAGGTCCAAAATTCAACTGACTTTTAAAATTGTGTTACTACTATAAATGTGCTTGCTACAGCTTTTTCTCCTTAAGATAATCTTTTTAGAGTTGATTAAAAGAACATCTTCCTTTCCCCTAATCTGCAAATACACTAGGTTCCACACAAAATATCAGAATGTATACTGTTTTTCTTATTTGTCTTCTAATAGTTAGAGCAGAGAATGGGGAATCAGAACTCTTGGATTCTGTTCCTGGCTGAGCCAATGACTTACTGTGTGACCTGTATAACACACAAGCAGAGTGAATAATGGGTTATGTTAGTGCCTTTTTTGGGGAGGGGGGGGGTGTTCGGTAGGAGGCGATCAGCTAAATGGAAAGGAAGGGAAGAAGAGGGTAGGACGGGCAGATGTGGAGTGGGACTGAGGTGAAGAGGGAGATAGAGGGAGGGAATTGGAGCAAACAACCAATCAGCACATCACAAAGTCCAGTTAAAACTATAGAAAGGTCTACATAAGAACATAAGAATGGCCATACTGAGTCAGACCAAAGGTCCATCCAGCCCAGTGGCCAATGCCAGGTGCCCCAGAGGGAGTGAACCTAACAGGTGATCTCTCTCCTGCCTCCATCTCCACCCTCTGACAAACAGAGGCTAGGGACACCATTCCCTACCTAACCTGGCTAATAGCCATTAATGAACTTAACCTCCATGAATTTATCTAGTTCTCTTTTAAACCCTCTTATAGTCCTAGCCTTCACAACCTCCTCAGACAAGGAGTTCTACACGTTGACTGTGCACTGTGTGAAGAAGAACTTCCTTTTATTTGTTTTAAAACTGCTGCCCATTAATTTCATGTGGTGGCCCTAGTTCTTATATTATGGGAACAAGTAAATAACTTTTCCTTATTCACTTTCTCCACACCACTCATGATTTTATATACTTCTATCATATCCCCCCTTAGTCTCCTCTTTTCCAAGCTGAAAAGTCCTAGCCTCTTTAATCTCTCCTCATATGGGACCCGTTCCAAACCCCTAATCATTTCAGTTGCTCTTCTCTGAACCTTTTCTAATGCCAGTATATCTTTTTTGAGATGAGGAGAACACATTTGTACGCAGTATTCAAGATGTGGGCGTACCAAGGATTTATATAAGGGCAATAAGATATTCTCCATCTTATTCTCTATCCCTTTTTGAATGATTCCTAACATCCTGTTCGCTTTTTTGACTGCCGCTGCACACTGTGTGGACGTCTTCAGAGAACTATCCACGATGACTCCAAGATGTCTTTCCTGATTAGTTGTAGCTAAATTAGCCTCCATCATATTGTATGTATAGTTGGGGTTATTTTTTCCAATGTGCATTACTTTACATTTATCCACATAAAATTTCATTTGCCATTTTGTTGCCCAATCATTTAGTTTTGTGAGATCTTTTTGAAGTTCTTCACAGTCTGCTTTGGTCTTAACTATCTTGAGCAGTTTAGTATCATCTTCAAACTTTTCCACCTCACTGTTTACCCCTTTCTCCAGATCATTTATGAGTAAGTTGAATAGGATTGGTCCTAGGACTGACCCTTGGGGAACACCACTAGTTACCCCTCTCCATTCTGAGAATTTACCATTTATTCCTACCCTTTGTTCCCTGTCTTTTAACCAGTTCTCAATCCATGAAAGGATCTTCCCTCTTATCCCATGACAACTTAATTTACGTAAGAGCCTTTGGTGAGGGACCTTGTCAAAGGCTTTCTGGAAATCTAAGTACACTATGTCCACTGGATCCCCCTTGTCCACATGTTTGTTGACCCCTTCAAAGAACTCTAATAGATTAGTAAGACATGATTTCCCTTTACAGAAACCATGTTGACTTTTACCCAACAATTTATGTTCTTTTATGTGTCTGACAATTTTATTCTTTACTATTGTTTCAACTAATTTGCCCGGTACTGACGTTAGAGTTACCGGTCTGTAATTGCCGGGATCATCTCTAGAGCCCTTTTAAAATACTGGCGTTACATTAGCTATCTTCCAGTCATTGGGTACAGAAGCTGATTTCAAGGACAGGTTACAAACCATAGTTGATAGTTCCGCAATTTCACATTTGAGTTCTTTCAGAACTCTTGGGTGAATGCCATCTGGTCCCGGTGGCTTGTTAATGTTAAGTTTATCAATTAATTCCAAAACCTCCTCTAATGACACTTCAATCTGTGACAATTCCTCAGATGTGTCACCTACAAAGGACGGCTCAGGTTTGGGAATCTCCCCAACATCCTCAGCCGTGAAGACTGAAGCAAAGAATTCATTTAGTTTCTCCGCAATGACTATCGTCTTTAAGCGCTCCTTTTTTATCTCGATCGTCCAGGGGCCCCACTGGTTGTTTAGCAGGCTTCCTGCTTCTGATGTACTTAAAAAACATTTTATTTCCTTTTGAGTTTTTGGCTAGTTGTTCTTCAAACTCCTTTTTGGCTTTTCTTACTACATTTTTACACTTAATTTGGCAGTGTTTATGCTCCTATTTACCTCACTAGGATTTGACTTCCACTTTTTAAAAGATGCCTTTTTACTGCTCACTGCTTCTTTTACATGGTTGTTAAGCCACGGTGGCTCTTTTTTAGTTCTTTTACTTTTTTAAATTTGGGGTATACATTTAAGTTGGGCCTCTATTATGATGTCTTTGAAAAGCGTCCATGCAGCTTGCAGGGATTTCACTCTAGTCACTGTACCTTTTAATTTCTGTTTAACTATCCTCCTCATTTTTGCATAGTTCCCTATTCTGAAATTAAATGCCACAGTGTTGGGCTGTTGAGATGTTCTTCCCACCACAGGGATGTTAAATGTTATTATATTATGGTCACCATTTCCAAGCGGTCCTGTTATAGTTACCTCTTGGACCAGATCCTGTGCTCCACTCAGGACTAAATTGAGAATTGCCTCTCCCCTTGTGGGTTCCTGTACCAGCTGCTCCAAGAAGCAGTCATTTAAAGTGTCAAGAAATTTTGTCTCTGCATTTCGTCCAGAGGTGACATGTATCCAGTCAATACGGGGATAATTGAAATCCCCCACTATTATTGAGTTCTTTATTTTGATAGCCTCTCTAATCTCCCTTAGTATTTCATAGTCACTATCACTGTCCTGGTGAGGTGATCGATAATACATCCCTACTGTTATATTCTTATTAAAGCATGGAATTACTATCCATAGAGATTCTATGGAACATGTAGATTCATTTAAGATTTTTACTTCATTTTATTCTACATTTTTTTTCACATATAGTTGCCCCCCCCCCCCCCCGCACGACCTGTTCTGTCCTTCCGAGATATTTTGTACCCAGGAATGATTGTGTCCCATTGATTGTCCTCACTCTACCAGGTTTCTGTGATGCCTATTATATCAATATCCTCCTTTATCACAAGGCACTCTAGTTCACCCATCGTATTATTTAGACTTCTAGCATTTGTGTACAAGCACTTTAAAAACTTGTCACTGTTTATTTGTCTGCCCTTTTCTGATGTGTCAGATTCTTTTTTATGTGAATGTTTCTCATCTGATCTGGCCCATACTTTATCCTCTTCCATCCTCTCCTCCTGACTGAAACCTAGAGAATCTCTATCAATAGACTCTGATCTAAGAGAAGTCTCTGTCCAATCCACGTGCTCCTCTGCAGCAATTGGCTTTCCCCCATCTCTTAGTTTAAAAACTGCTCTGCAACCTTTTTAATGTTAAGTGCCAGCAGTCTGGATTCACTTTGGTTTAGGTGGAGCCCATCCTTCCTGTATAGGCTCCCCCATCCCAAAAGTTTCCCCAGTTCCTAATAAATCTAAACCCCTCCTCCCTACACCATCGTCTCATCCACGCACTGAGACTCTGACGCTCTGCCTGCCTACCTGGCCCTGCGTGTGGAACTGGAAGCATTTCTGAGAATGCCACCATAGAGGTCCTGGATTTCAGTCTCTTTCCTAGCAGCCTAAATTTGGCCTCCAGGACGTCTCTCCTACCCTTCCCTATGTCATTGGTACCTACATGTACCACGACCACCAGCTCCTCCCCAGCACTACACATAAGTCTATCTAGATGCTTCAAGAGATCCGCAACCTTCGCACCAGGCAGGCAAGTCACCATACGGTTCTCCCGGTCATCACAAACCCAGCTATCTATGACAGGTTTCAGAGTAGCAGCCGTGTTAGTCTGTATCAGCAAAAAGAACAGGAGTACTTGTGGCACCTTAGAGACTAAAATTTATTTGAGCATAAGCTTTCGTGGGCTACAGCTCACTTCTTCGGATGATCGAATCTCCCATTACTAACACCTGCCTTTTCCTAATAACTGGAGTTCCCTCCCCCGGAGAGGTAACCTCAGTGCGAGAGGATACCTCAACATCACCTGGAAGGAGAGTCCCAACTATGGGAAGGTTTCCCTCTGCTCCCGTTGACTGCTCTCCTTCCCTGAGCCTTTCATCCTCCTTAACAGCGCAGGGGCTGTCTGACTGGAGGTGGGACAAATCTACAGTGCCCCAGAAAGCCTCATCAACATACCTCTCTGCCTCCCTTAGCTCTTCCAGTTCCGCCACCCTGGCCTCCAAAGCCCGTGCGCGGTCTCTGAGGGCCAGGAGCTCCTTGCACTGAATGCACACATATGCTACCCACCCATAGGGCAGGTAATCATACATGCTGCACTGAGCGCAACAAACAGGATAGCCCCCACTCTGCTGCTGGGCTTCTGCCTGCATTCTCCCCTACAGCTACGTAGGTTAATGAGAGGGGTTTTGTTTAAATCAAGAAGTTTTGATTATAGTTTAAAGGTTTTAAAGAATGGCAAGTGTACCTAGCCCCCTTCCAAACTCCCTGTTAGCGGCCCTGTTCGCAAAGCTGAATGCCCACAGATCCCTGCTTTGGCTGCCTTTGCTCCTATCATTTGGAGTCTCTGGCTGGCTCCTCTCTGCAGTCCCTCCATGCCCCTCCCCCCAAGGCCACATGGCACAGGGGAGGGGAGACACCATCTAGGTTCTATTGTATCCAGTATGTGCAGAGGGTCTCCTTGCACAGTTCTGTGTCTAGGGAGTGCTGGGAAAGGGTGGTCCTGGCAAGGCTTCATATGCATATGCACTATAGTGGGAAAGCAGATAGAAAAAAGTTGTTTACTTTACATATAACATTAAAAACAACTATCAAGCACCAAATGATGTTTCATGGACCAAATGGGGATCCAAAGGCGTTGTGCTGCGAGCTATTAATAGGTTTTAGTGATAGAAAATGATATATTTACAGTTTAAATAAGCAGATTTTAAAAAAAATTTCTTAAACTAATTTTTTGGGAGAGTGAGAGGGGGTTTGGTCAAGAAATTTGTGGCCTCTCTTGCTGTACCTGGTCCTAATCCAAAGATTCAGGTGAGGCCCCTTAGTTTCCTCCCTTCCTATCCATGGGTGGTGGGTGGACCCCCCCCTTCGGGGAGGCTAGCCTCTTCCCCCTTCTTCCCACCGCGGCCAGAACCTTGAGCCCCCCCGCCCTCCACTCCCGTGACCAGAGAAGCCCCGGGCCGGCCGGAACCCCTCCCCCCCGACCCAAGCAGCCCCAGCCCTGTGTCTCACGACAGCAGCTGCAGACACCTTCCCTGGCCTATTATACCCACCGCCCATGTAGCTATCTGTTATGAGGGCACAATTTTAACCATATTTGGCCCATCCCTTTTATATGAAAACAATGGCATGGAGGATGAAGAGTTATTCTCTCTTAGATTGACAATAATGCTGCTCCATGAAGAATCTGTGGAGGAGTTATAGAAGCAGATGGCCAGCTCACTCACACATACAACTGAAGCTTGTCACCTTCACCATCTTCAGGAAGTAGATCCTGATTGATGTGCAATTGGAAAATATTCATCTCACTAAACTTGGCTAGACTCCAGCCATTTTTTGGGGTGCCTTTGTACAAAAAAGGAATACTCTAGTCGCTAGAATATTCCTTTTTTGTACAAAGGCACCTAAACAAATGGTTACTAACCTTTCTGTAAGTGGTGTTCTTCGAGATATGTTGTTCATGTCCATTGCACAGTTGCTGGAGATTTCCCCCTCAGTGGTATTCGGTATTCATCAGGCTGGCTCTATCGCCCTCTGGTGCCACATGCTCATGTGCTGGTATAAGGGGCCCGGCCAGCCCCACACCCTCTCAGGTCCTTTTTGCTGGCTAACTCTGACAGAAGGGCGGGTCGTGGAATAGATATGAGCAAAACATCTTGAACAACAGTAATGGACGGTTAATAACTGTTTTTTTCTTCAAGTGCTTGCTTATGTCCGTTCCATGATAGGTGACTCCCAAGGAGTACCTGAGGTGGGCTTGGAGTGCATGGACATGTGGATTGCAACACTACTCTACCAAACTTGGTGTAATTCCTAGCCTGCTGGGGATGGCATAGTGGGAGGAGAAAGTACATACTGACGACCAGCTCGCTGCCCTGCAGATGTCTTGGATGGAGACCTGATCCAGGAACACCGCTGATGAAGCCTGAGCTCTCATCAAATGGGCTGTCAAGATGGCAGCTGGTGCTGCCGGAAGAACACTCTGCACCGATGTTGAGGTACTTGGTGCCAAGTACAACCGGTTTGGGTCAAACACCAGTCTGAGTGCAGCTTCCATCAGGATGGCCCTTAGGGTAGCCTCCCTGTCCTTTTTTTCCTACGAGGCTTGAACTTGTGACAGATCTGGCAAGGCTCTTGCATGTGGGCTTCCCCCAGACACTTCAGACAGCTGGACTGTGGGTAGCTCACTGGCATGGGCTAGCCGCAAGAGGCACAGAGTTTGAAACCTGAAGTTGTTTCAGTGACCGTCACAGGCGGTAAGAAGGAACGGAGAGGGCGTGGGGCCAGCTTGGCCCCTTATACCAGCACATGAGCATGCGGCACCAGAGGGTGATAGAGCCAGCATGCCGGATACCACTGGGGGAAAATTTCTGGTGACTCTGCATGTGGCAAGCAAGCACTTGAAGAAGAACTGCAAGCTCTTCCGTACAAGATGACCCCTGTACCTTGAAATCAATGGGGCTCCACTCTGATGCAGATTTGCCCTCATGGTGCTCATAGCAGACAAGTTCGTGTCAGTACAGTAGATGTGCTCCTGGAAGTTCTTGCACAGTGTATAAGGCTATATCAACACTAGCACTTTGTTGGTAAAAAACTTTTGTTGGTCAAGGGAGTGAAAAAAACACCCTCCTGACTGAAATAAGTTTCACCAACAAAAGCGCTATGTTGGTGTGCACAGTGCTATGCTGTCGGGAGACGCTCTCCCGCCTACGTAGCTACTGCTGCTCATTGGGCCATATACCACCATCAGCATACAGCGGCTACATGGGAGACCTTATTGTGGCGCGGTTGCAGTGGTACAGCTGTGCTACTGTAAGGTCTGTAGTGTAGACTGAGAGAGACAGAAGACTGATCCACAGGCTGGTTTCATGCAGCTCTTCACCAATGGCTCATGGAGATTAAGAACTTGATAGGAATATATTGCCAGAGGCTTAAGGACCTGCTTCCCCACATTTTGAACTGATAACCAGCAAGTTATTTGACAGCTCTTGTACAGTTAAGGGCAAATGGAAGAACACCACAAAGAATTTGATTTAATCGAGACATTGTTTAGTAAATGTTTACTGGATACCATAGTAGCATGCATGCTAAGGCCATGAATAATGGGTAGCAGATATTCTCAGCTAACCAAATGATTAGCGTATTTATCCTCAAATATTTCTGTTATTCCAGACACAGCAAAACCTAAAAGCAAAGTTGTAAGCAACACTCTTTTACCTGTTGTGTACGCATTGTGTAAAGTGCTTTGAAATCCTTAGAAAAAAGGTACAAGGTAAGTGCAAAGTATATTATTCATATATGGACTATACTTTAAAATAACTAAAGTATTTGATATACAGATGTAACCCTTCTGCCCATCTGAGTTGGCAGCAACAAGGGCCGGGTTCAGTATCTAGGGGTTCCGTTCCAATAACACAATGCAAAACTGGCTCGAGCCCCCACCCAGTGACCTGGGACCATTTCATACCACCCCCCGGGCGCCTCTAAGAGGCAATACTTCCCCTCTCGCAAGCACGGAGTCTGAGTGTAGCAAAATCCTTTTAATAAAGGAGGGAAACAATGTGGCATTATATTGTGGCATTATAATCACAAACAGGATTCATAATACAAACCATGAGCAAAAGACCCACCCCCAAGTAAGTTTGGCAGTATCCTTTTCCCCTCAGGGTCTTAAGTCCAACAACCCAAAAGATCACCCCAAAGTCCCCAAAGTCCAACACCTCTAAAGTCTCTTGAGTCCAACAACCGAAGAGTCTCTGTCCTTGTCAGTGCAGCCCCAGAGTTCAAAAGTTTATCTGCAGAGTTTTTACCCCCCACAGCCTGGGTGGAAGGGGGGGGAGAAAGGGTACGGAGGGTGTTAAGGGGCACCTTACGTGGTCCGAGGCCAACTGCCCCGCCTCTCCGTGGGGTTCTGCTGTCACCTTCACCACGAGCTGCTCCATTCCACTAGCCATCCCGTGAGCTGCACCAGCCGTCTCACAAACTGCTCCGCTCGCTGTCCTGCGGGCTGCGCCAACCATCCCGCAAATTGCTCCGCTTGCCGTTCTGTGGGCCACACCAACCGTCCCACAAACTGCGCCGTTAGCCGCTCCGCAAACTGCTCCACTCGACCAGCCGCTTAGCAATATAGCTTCAGGCTCCCCCACTAGTTAACACAGCACTCAGTGATCTCAGCTCTTAGTACCTTTAGTGATTTCAGCTCTTAGTGATTTCAGTTTGTAGTAGGGGAGCCCCAGTGCTGGTGCACCATTGGCCCAAATTCAGCAAAAAGCAAATTCAGCTCAGCAGTCTGTAACTAGACTCCTAATGGAATCAAAGTTAGCTCTGACATTCAACATTGGAGAGAGAAGGAGGTGCAATTGGTGTTTCAGGCACTCAAAAAGGGACCATCCCATCGGGTACAAATACCTGCCCCCAACCACTCTCAATTCACTGGGTTTTGGAACCCATGTCCCTTGTCTAGCAAGTGCTACTTAGTGGATGGTGAGTCCCTCTGTCATAAAACAGTTCCACTGGTCTTGATTCACATAACCATGGTAACAACACTTTATTCTTCCTGCCCCCATAACAGAGAAACTGGGGATCCTACAACCGCCAAAGTTACCATTTTGGGCTGCTGTAGGCGCGTGCTAGGCGGAGCGGGTGTGCCTATGCAAACAAGATCAGCCCCTGAAGTTCTTTTCCACACTCGCCATAATTCACCACCAGATGTCAGGGTAGAGCTCATCCTGACTCTGCTTACACAGACATCTGTGGAAGGATATAAAATAAGATTTAAGGCATTATATTTAAGTCCAAAATATAAATCTATAGCTGCTGTGGAAAGTAACTTTAAGCCCCATATGATTCCAATTTTTCTTCTTTTTACTGCACAATTTCATTCATTTTCTGAAAAACTGAATCTTTCTAAGTGTGAACTAAAAAACACCAGAAAAGAATGAAAAAGAGGTCATTTTCAACTTATAAATCAAAAGAACTTCATACAAAGAGCTTTGGGCTTAAATTGGTCTCCATTTATGGTCAGGAAGAAATTCTTCCATCACCATAGATTAATGCACAGTAAGCCAGATGCGTTAAGGGAGATTCACTTTCCTCTGTGACATGGGTTAGAAAGCTGATGTTGGAAGCACGAGACTGGAGTACGTAGAAAGATGTCTGAGCATTCTGATGTGGTAATTTCTTATATTCTAACTGGTACCTTTGTTGAGGGTCTCAAACAGGGTAAGGATTGAATGAGAAAGAAGCCGGAACAACCACTGGAGACGGTCCCTGCAGATCAATGCTGAGATGCATTGATGGGGATGTATAAGGACACTTGCTCTTCTCCTGTACATATTCCGTAGATAAACTGCAGGTGTCTAGGATGGACAGTGACGCTTTTCATTAGTGCTAGAATTAACAAAAATCCATTCCCAAGAGGATAAGCTCCTTTCCCCACTGGCTTTTGAAGTTCAATCCTCACCATTCTGTGGAAGAAATGGCAAATTCATGAAATATACACATTTATAAAAAGGGATGAATTCCTATACATGTACGAAGGCCAGATCTTTTTGAAAGGACCAAGATTATTACAAAGCCATTCAGTAGCTAACTGGTGTCACTGTCTTTAAGGGCGAAGTACACTTTGCTATGAAGAGGCAAAAATTGACACCACTTGGACTGTTTCTTGTGCTGTCAACTAACTGCAATGTGACGGCTGATGGGTCACAGCAAAATTAAATGGTGTGGTTTGCTTTTTTCTTCAAAATGCATAACATACATGTGGAACTCACTGTCAGAGGATATCAGCAAGGCCAAGAGGTTAGTAGAATTCAAAAAGAGATTAGACATTTCTATGGTTAGTGAGAACATCCACAGTTACGTAAGTTTTAAAAAGAAGCAATATAAACCTCATGCTTTAGGGCATAAGACAACCAATAAGTGTCAGGATTTAGGAAGAAACTTCCCTTATGGGCAAGTCATTCTACAATTGTCCACCATGGGGTATCCGACACCTTCCTCTGAAGCTTCTGGTACTGGCCGCTATCAGACCGGATACTAGATTAAATGAGCCTTTGGTCTGATATGGAAGGGCAAGTCCCATGTTCCTATGAGTTTTTTATGATTACTGTGGAGAAACAGCCGCATTAGTCCTGTCTACACTGAATACCTTGGACATTTACAGTTCCGGTCCAAGCACCTGGGCTGCTTGTAAAATATTTCATGTCCACATTCAAAAGCAATTGTAATAGTTCACAAATGTTCTAAGGACCAGTTAAACTGCTCTAGCTGTCAGCAAGCCTTATAATTCAGCCCACACTTGTTCAGCGGGCCCTGTTTCAGCACTAGTGCAGACAGGAAGTGCAGTTGAACTAATTCAAATGGTTTCCCTACAGAATCCTATAATGATATTCATGCCACCTTACAAATTCTTCCCCAAACCACTGCTTTGGGATAAGTTCTACAACAGGTGGAGGGAGTGCTGTGCATGGACATGTTGAATCAGTTCATACTTAACCAGGAGGATTAGTGTCCACACCTTTTCAGGAACAAAGGGTTATGGTAAATGCTTAGCTGTTGACCTTGAAACTGTTCAGCTCCCTATGATTCTGCATAATGTGGACAGAGATAAAGCTGACCATTAACTATGAATTAGTTAAAAATAATCATTTAGAACTGTTTAGTATTTTCCCACTTGGAGGAAAAATTCATAATTCATAGATTCCAAGGCCAGAAGGGACCATTGTGATCAACTACTCTGACCTGCTGCATAAAACAGACCATAGAACTTCCTCAAAATAATCCCTAGAGCATATTTTAGAAAAACATCCTATCTTGATTTAAACATTGTCAGTGATGTAGAATCCACCATGACCCTTGGTAAATTGTTCCAATGGTTAATTACTCTCAGTTAAAAAATTATGCCTTATTTCCTGTCTGAATTTGTTTAACTTCAACTAGACTCAATCTGTCTAACTCAATACAGAAGAAACTGACAGGAGGCACTTTGCTGCCAGCTGTATTTTTATATGAGATACTTCTCTCTTAAAGGTGACCAGCAAAAGAGTGTTTCTGCCTTTTTGTTTTTAATTATGCATAAGCCAAGTTTTTTTGTTTGTTTGTTTGTTTTACACAAAGTACACATTCTTTTTTTTTTCCTTTGCAGATCACCTTTGAACATGACCTTTTTGAAAAAACCTGAAATTTATGGAAAGTTGCAGCATTTTACACATTGCAGCACACTGTAACAGTCAGCCACAAACTTCAGTTACATGTTTAGTGATGTGGTATACAGGTCCGGCTCCAGGCACCAGTGCAGCAAGCAGGTGCTTGGGGCGGCCAACTGGAAAGGGGCGGCACGTCCGGGTCTTCGGCGGCGGGTCCCTCTGTTCCTCTCGGAGGGAAGGACCTGCTGCCGAATTGCCGCCGAAACATGAAGCGGCGGCGGTAGAGCTGCCGCCGAAGTGCCGCCAATCGCGGCTTTTTTTTTTTTTTGCCGCTTGGGGCGGCAAAAACACTGGAGCAAGCCCTGGTAGTATACAGTAAGGGCTTTTCTTCACTACTGTGCTACGTTGACAGGAGAGAACTCTCCTGTCTGTTACAGCTGTCCCCCTGCTGAATTCCTTCCCCCTCCTTCCTTTCTGTTTGTGCTGAGTGGCCGCCCCCCCGCCCCCCGGCCATGGAACTGATCAAAGTCACAGCCTGGCCCTGCTCATGGAAATGGTTTGTGCAGACTGACTGGAGCCATTGCTCTGCCTGGGGAGGGGGCTTCTTGCTTCTTCGTTTGGTTCCTTTGTTCAGACCCGGGCCCGGCGTAGGGGGCGCTGCCCAGATATGCAAGACCTAAAGTGGCCACTTAGCTGAGCATATAAGTCATACCTGTGGCTCAGAACATGCCCAGGCATGCCTATGCTCACCTGCAGCCTTTCCCTGCCTTCTCTCCTCCCCTGTATCAAGAGGAGCCAATCAAAAGTACTGGTGGGAAACTGCCTGAGTTTGCCTTTAAAACCAGACATTTTCTGATCAGACCCTCGGAGAAGGTCCTTTCTTTGCCACCTGGTCTGATCAGCTAGGGGTCTTTGGGGGGGGGCCCTCTTCCCGCTCTTGTTTGTTTTTGAGCATACCCCCGTTTTTAAACCCCCCTCCCACGAACAACGAATTTGTGCCTGGAGATCTCCTGATTATTGGAAGCGAATCGAGTCCTATCTGCGTCCTCTGATGCTGAAACTGCTGTTCCTGCTGCTGCTTTGGGGATTGGTAAGGAAAAACCTCTTGCACACTCCCCTTGTTCTAACTGCTGGCTTTCCTTTCCCCAGCAGGCAGACCCAAGCTAACTCCTTGGTCTGTATCTGTAATCTGCTTCTAGCTCCGCAGCACCTTTGCTGCTAGAAATAAGCCTGCTTGCAGCCACCACTAGTTAACCCCCCCCCCCATGGAGCTGTATCCTGGGCACACACCACTCTGCCCTCTGGAACCACCCCTAGTATAAGGTGCACCCATTAGGTTAGGTTTAGCCTTTAGTCTAGATAAATTGTAATTTCATTTTGCATAGCTGTGGTTAAGTTAGGTTTAGAAAATTGCTTGCATTGTACTCTGTAAGTTAGGCTTAAAGAATTGTTGCATTGTGTTTTGTTACTTGCTAATTTGTGTAGTATTGGTTAAGTTAGATCATAGATAAGATTTTGCTGTGTTCTGTATAATTGTGATTAAGTCTGTCTTCCCCCATCCCCCAACCTCATTCCTCTACCACTCTCTTTCTCTCTCTTTTAGTCTCTCTGCTGTTTAAACTTGCAGCCTGTCTGCTCTCTGTGTCTCCCTGAGTTTAAATCTCCCTCTTTTAATCCCTTCCCCCATGTGCTCACCCCCGCTCCTACTGCTGCCAAACCTCAATTGTATTACTGAAGTCTAGCATAAAACCCCATTGGTTACCCTTTTTCTCTCTAACACACCTCACATTTTACATTTACACCACTGTGACATATTTTTACCTAGAGTTGGTTATTTAACACATTTTACCCACATTTGTTAGTTGGTTATATGCTGCTGCTGACACACCCTTTACATAGAAATTGTTAGCTACCTGTTACATTTACACTTCAGTGTTAATTGGTTACCAACTGTATTGTGCCCCACTGTATTGTACCCCACTATTGAAACCCACTATCCTATTTACTGAAAGAAACCCCTCAATTGTCTACCTTAACAAACCCCATACCCCTCACTATTGAATTTTCCCTGTTTTTGCATTTTCTTAATAAAGTTTATTTTGCACCCCACCAGTGCAGTAGTTGTCCCCCAAGATCCCCTACCTGCTGGCAGGGACACTGTCGATGTAATTACTCTCGACCTCAACGAGAGGCATAAGCTATGTTGGTGGGACAGTGTGTCCCACTGACATAGTGCAATGTAGACACTGCTTTAAGTCCATATAACTTATGTCGCTCAGGAGTGTAAAAAAACCACACACACCCCAGAGCGATGCAAGTTACATCGACTTAAGCAGTAGTGTAGACAAGCCATAAGTATGCTCATACAAGATTAGTTAAGCAAAGCAGCAGTCTCTGTAAACTAGCTCAGGCAGCAAAGTGGAAGACAAGTTTTGTTCTGGATTTCATTTTCAAGTCCCAAGGTTGACAAGAAATTGGGCATTCAAAAGGGATACTTGTTTAATGTCCAGGTGGAAAGATACATAGTGTTATAATATATAAATATACAGGTAGTATTAAGGTGTATTTAAATAATAATATTGTTCAATTTAAATAAAAATAGTAATACAACTTAAATTGATATTAACATGAATAAGTCAAAATAATGTTTAAATAAAATTCCCCTCAAATTCCATCTGCCTTATATTCCATTTATTAAGAGCAGTATGAAACTACTGGCCACTTACCAATTAGAAGCACAAACTCTCTTTCATACTTTTGTGCAGTTTTTCTTTTGTTTATACAATAGGTGCCTAGCCAATGTTTTAGGTGTATATATTTTCACTTAAAGGGACACCATCTGCTTATAGATCATATGTCTGAATTTTTTTTTTTACCTAATATTCCTACATGTAACACCTAAGATGACTATAAACAAGAGAAAAAAAATGTCTTCAGGCTTGTTAAGTTTGTGCATTTGACAGCACTTTACTGTGGTGCTGGTTTCACTGTTTCTCCTATACACAGTTAGCTTGTCTGTTTCTCCTATAGTTTGTGCAGGTCCTTCACACAGCAACAGGGAAGCATAGAATTGTAAACAAGAAAGTATGCAAAAACAAAACATTAGTCCACCACACAATTTATAACGTTTCACAGGAAAAGCATTTAGTTGATGGATTCACTATGATATGTATGAAGCAACATCACAGCATGGTTCCTAGTCATACTAGACCTGTAGGCTTCCAATGCAAGATATTGGAAGAGGCACCATATAAGCCGTTAAGAGTCCTCCATGTGTAAAATGTGATCGTGGTTCTCCTACTGTCTGATTTTACCTCTCCATTGAGGCCCTCTGGATGAGGAAATTACCTTTGGAGCTCTATTAAGATGTTCAATAATTTGTGAAAATGGTTGCTAGGTACTCAAACCCCAGTCAACTGTGTCATGCAATCGGGAAGGATGTAATAGTCCATGGTACAAAAATGCAGTACTGAAGATAAGAATGAGGACAGAGGAGCCATGAACAGACCAGTGACAACACCCAGAAGGAGCGGAAGCCAGACTTTGAAAGAAATTACTCACCTTATGTAGTAACGATGGTTCTTTGTGATGTGCATCCCTAGGGTGCTCCACTGTAGTTGTACTTGCGTCCCTGCGTGGCTGATCAGAAAACTTCGGTCGCAGTGTCTATTAGGCCTGCACATGCGCTGTCTCTCCTTGTTCTGCGCCACAAGGCTAGTCAGTGTGGGTGGGCTAAGCTCCTCCAGATCCTTCTCTACCACAGAGTCATTGACAAAAACTTCAAAGTAGAGAGGAGGAGGATGGGTTTGCAGAGCACCCATAGGATGCACATCTCGAAGAAGCATCATTACTGCACAAGGTAACTAATACTCCTTCTTTGAGAGGTGTCCCTATGGGTGCTCCACTGTAGGTGACTCCTGAGCAGTACCCCTTCTGGAGGGCCAGGACTTTGGAGTCAGGTCAGTTACAGAGGACAGCACTGTAGAGCCGAAGATGGCATCAGAGCAGAGTCCCCAATGATCACATAGTGTTCTGCAAAAGTGTGGACTGACGCTCATGTTGCTGCTCTACAGATTTCTGAGATAGGGACATTCTTGAAGAAGGCGACAGATGAGGAGATCGAACTTGTGGAGTGTGTATGAATAGAGCCCGGAGGGGTCATGTTGCGAACTTGGTATCCCTGTCTGATGCAATTTGAGACCCACTTGGAGTGCCTTTGGGCTGATATTGCTGAGCCCTTGGATCTTTCCTAAACGGAGAGGAAAAGCCTAGGAGACTTCCTGAAGACCTTTGTCCTGTCCAGATAGAAGGCCAGGGCTATCCTGATATCTAGGGTATGTAATATAGCTTCCCTGTTGTCTTGGTGAAGCTTGGGGTAAAAGATTGGAAGGTGAATCAATTGATTCATATGGAATGGGGAGGTTACCTTAGGAATGAATTTTGGATACAGCCTGAGCATAACCTCCGGAAAAAATAGAGAGAGCTCTGGCCTGTAATGAGTCACGGTCAGCACCTATGAATGCCAGGTGTTTCACTGGAACATGGGTTGACTTCTGGGCATTGATCTGTAGGCCCAGTTCCCAAGATCTCTTGGAGAGATCTGGCTCTGAAGACAATTGTCCAGGTATGGGTAAATCATGATCCCTCGGGGGTACAAGAGAGCAACTATCACTGAGAGAACCTGGGAAAATAGTCTCAGGGCCGATGATAGTACGAAGGGGAGCACTGTGTATTGGTAGTGGTCCTATCCCAGAGTGAATCTGAGAAATTGTCTGAGAGTCAGTAGGATTGAGATACGAAAATAGGCGTCCTGAAAGTTGAGGGCCGAAAACCAGTCTTCCTGCTCCAACGCTGGAATGATCATTGATAAGGTGACCATCTTGAACTTTTGAGCCTTAAACTTGTTGAGAGCTCTGTGGTCTAGTATGGGTCTCCAACCTTCCTTCCTTTTGGGTATTAGGAAGTAACAAGACTAGAAGCCTTTGCCTGATAGATGTTGAGGTACTGTTTCTATGACTCCTAACTGGAGAAGATGATTTATCTCCTGTCACAGTGAATTCTCATGAGAAGGGTTCCTGAAGAGGGCTGGGGAAGGGTGTTTTGGAGGGGGTAGGGAGATAAAACAGATGGAGTACCCAGTTTGAACAATCTCTAGGACCCACCAGTCTGATGTTATTCATTCCCAGGCACTGCAGAACGCTGCCAATCGGTGGCCAATTGGGTGTAGAGCAATGGTCGGCTGTATTAGTTGGGGGAGAGTAGTCTAATGGCACCTCGACCTGCATGTCAGAACTTTTGTCTGGACACAGAGGGCTGGACTGAAGAAGATTGCAGGCCAGATAGTTTGTGCTTGGGAAATTTGCCTCTCTCTATGCGGCTCATAGTGGCATTGAGCCAGATATTGGGATAGGTGTGGTCTTTGCTGGGACTGGGGACTGAACCAGCTTTTTTGACCTGGCGTGTAGATGTCCAGCGACCAGAGAGTGGCCCTAGAGTCCTTCAGAGTGTGAAGGGAGGTTTTGGCACGTCTCCAAAAGGGAGGTCTTCAACCGTAGACTGTACCTCCTTCAGTAAGCCTTACAGATGGAGCCAAGATGCCTGTTGTATCACCACTGCTGTGGAGGGAGACCTAGCCACTGTATCGAGGGCAGACTGCAGCAATGTCTTTGCCACTACTGGCCCTCCTTAAATTGGTCACGATGTGACTCCAGCATCCGTTCAATAAAGTCATTCAATTTTGAATAGTTTATATAGTCATATTTTGCCGTGAGGTCCTGATAGTTGGCGATACAGATTTGAACGTGGCTGAGCAGTACGCCTTCCTTCCGAAAAGGTCCAGGTGCTTCTAGTCCCTATCATAGGGAGTGGCCCTTGATTAGTGTTGTCGGCCACAGTAGTTGACGGCACCCACCACAATGGAGTTGGGTGGTGGGTGGGTGGAAGAGAAACTCAGATTCCTTGGCGGGGACATAGTATTTTTTGTCTGCCCACTTGCAGGTAAGGTGCTACCGATGCTGGGGTTTGCCATACAGTTCTTGCCGGGTCTAAGATGACTTCATTAATAGGGAGGGCGATCTTTGAGGAGGAAGAATGGAGAATGTCAAGGAGTTGATGGTGTGTCCTTGACTTCTTCCAGTGGTATTTGGAGAATGTCTGCAACTATCTTTGCCAACTCCTGGAAGAGTCAAAAGTAATCTGCCAGAGTTGATGGGGAAGGCATGACGGCTTTATCCGGGGAGCAGGAGAATATGGTCCTCAGTGTCACTTCTTCCTTGGCACCGCCCTCCTGTGCCTGTATGATATCTTGTGGAGCCTCCAAAGCTCTGGATGCTGTGTCCGAGGGGCTGTGTCTTGAGGGTTCTCAGGTGAGGCTGGAAGCCCAAGGGGCATGCTGGTGGCATGCCACCCAAGGCGCCTAATAGGGCCATTGGAATGGTGGTGGCACAGAGCCTGGCAGTGGTGCCCATGGGTGGCCATACCAGGATGGCAGTGGTGGGGCCATCTGTGGATACATGTTTGGGCTCTGTCAGTACTGAGCATCATATGGGGCCCGAGAGGAGTACTGTGACGCCACCTCCGTTGGTTTGCAGTCTGAACTAGAGAGCGGGGAAATGTGGCATGGCAGTGGAGATGATTCCCGTGCTAGGCAGAGGCTCAGTGAGGCATTCCTGGTACCAAGGAGAAGGGACCCCAGTACATCTGGTATGCGGAGGTTCCTGGAGTGATGTGATTCCGCTGGTACCAACTGTCCCAGTGATAGTGCTGAGGGGGGGTCAGGGATCTTGTCCGTACTGGTCACTCCGGTGCTTGGTGAGGCATCAATGGTGGTACCAATATAGACTCGTGTACCGGGAACATCTTTTTATTGGAGTTCTTATTCCTGTCCCCCAGTGCTGACGACTCAGTGCCCGTGCTCAGTGGTACTGGCTGCTGATGGTGTCTGTTAGCCATGGGTGCCAGACTGAGATGGTCTCGGTGCCAAAGATACCGAGCAAGATGGAGATCGCTTATGGCCATCTCTGGGCTCATTATGGGGACTTCCCGCTCTCTTAGATGACTTGGGAGAGGGGTCAGCAGTTTATTTCCTCAACCTACAACCTTTAGATGTAGAGGGCTGTGGCTCATGTCTGCCAGGTGACTCCTGGCGCAGGTCCTGAGGGGGCCTGAGAGCCGCTTTCATGAAGATGATCTTCTGTCAGAGCTCTCTGTCCTTACGAGATTGTGGTTGAAGTTGCTGGCAGAGACCACACTTTTGTTAGAGGTGGCCTTCCCTGAGGCAGCGAATACACTGGGAGTGCTTGTCTGCAATTGGGATTGCCTCCTTGAAAGTGAGGCACTTCTTGAAGCCCAGCATACCCCTTTGGGGCGGGGGGGAGGGGGGGGAAGAGTCCCCAACGAAAGAAAAGAAGCGGGAAAAATAAAGATTTTTTTCCCAATTTTTTTTTTAAGAGACAGAAAAAAATGAGTAAAGAAGAAACTACAACTACCCTATGCTACAAGGCTAATTAACTATCTAACTGCGAATAGAGTAATGATCTTAATGGATTGCAACGAGCTCTGACTCTAGCCAGGGGCAATTGAGAAGGAACTGAGGGGGTTTAGCAAGCATGTGCTGACTAGCCACAGGGGGCAGCATGAGGAGAGACAGTGCATGTTTGGGACTAATGGACACCGCTACCGAAGTTCTCCAATCAGCAGCACAGGGACGCAAGCACAGCTACAGTCAAGCACCCATGGGGACACTACTTCAAGAACAATTAAGGCTCTTGTGTGGAGAGAGGTGATTAGACAGGTGAGAAAAGACTTTTCCAAAAACTTGAGCCAAGAATACTGCTCTAGTCAGCATCATTCAACTTCTAGTAATAGCCATGTCACAGACTGCAGACCGTATCTGCAAGGATGGAATCAGTCCTCGTCAGAAAATGTGCACACTAAAACTGTTGTGCTGAGCTCTAGTGAGCAGTTTATGAGAAACAAAAAGATTTGGAAAACGAGTGAGGAAATAAAACCGATGACAGATTAATTCCATATAATTTTTCACAGTATTGAACACTTACAACAGTCTTAAAAGTTCCATAATTTGGAAATAATGAAGAGTAAAGTCTGCTCTGCCCTTTTTATTTTTTAATGCATCCAGTCTAGAAGCAAATAGTTCCATCAAGGAAACAGGGTAGAAGGGGCCCTAGGTTCATAACCTGGCAAGCAATAATCCACATCATTTCACACCAAGAGCTACATAGGTCCTGTTCCAATGTGATGTAACACAGTGAAAAGGCACAGAACGCTGACATGCCATGCCAAGGGCTAATAAAAAAGTACTTTGCACATTACCAACATTTTCTCCACATGCTCAGTTTTTACCTTTTTTGCAGTTTCTTATTAAAGTAATAGGAATAAAGCATGTTAACTAATGGCTGTGTTTGCAATGAATTTAATTTATCTCATCTTTAAAGGAAAAGTGTACAGGCAAAGGAGGATGAGGAGGATGGAGAAATCAAGAGGAAAATCTGATAAAAACAGACAGCACATGTATGGAAATACCATGGTGGGAAAGCATCTGCTCACTGGCAGCTAATAGAAGGAGCTGTAAAAATTAATAAAATAAAAGCTCTTTTCCGTTAACTGTCTTTCCTTGTTAGTTTACGGATTTCTTTTTCGTGTTTATTTTGTAGTGGTATATTATTTTCATGCTGTTCTTCACAGGTCCATTGAAAAGAGCTTATAATAACACAAATTCCAGCTGATCCCAGGCAATATATTCAGAAAGAACCAAATCCTGTGCTCGAGAGTGGTTGCAGTATCAATATGATTAAGAAAAATAAATAGTTCACACAAATCCACATTTTAAATCATTTATTTCAGTAAGAAAGATTTCTGAAATCCGTACTTAAAGTAATTTTAAACTAGCTTATGCAAACACACAATTTCACACACGCCCACACTAAAGTATAAAAAATAGAAGAAAAAAGGCTGGAGGACAGTCTAACTGCACGTCACTCATAGAGGTCATAGTGCAATTACTATCACTATAGCATCTCAAGTCAACATGGAAGAATAACATTAAAAATGGCTTGTGTTTATCATATAAACAATCTTTGTTTTTTCTTCCTGGATTATTATAGATTGTATGATTTCCCCAGCCTCTGTACTACTACAGTAGGGCTTGAATGGGTGTATTTATCTGTATGCAAGGAGTCAAGGGCTCTGTAAACAGGTGAACCCTAAAGATCCTTTCTTTCCCTATTTAATTGGTCAACTTTTACTACTTTTGGACCATATTTGGGAGCAGTTCTGGAATGGCAAGAGCTTTGCTGAGGAATTGGAGGCCACATCCCTCTTCCACTAAGGTAAATTTGATACTGATCAAGTGTACAGAAGAAACGGAATGTTTATGTTACTCCTGGCTGTTTGAGGAAAAGCTCCAGCAATTAGCCACCATGGTCTGATCTGCAAAAGCCTCCATCTCATTGTGGCACTTTTTTATAGTAATAGTCCTTGAGAAAAATCCTCAAAACTCTGTTCTGTAACATGGCTAGACTCAAAACTCTGCTTTCTTCACCTTGGGCTAATCCTTTCAATTGTCACTGAAGAACCCTTTAAGGTTGATCATTTCTGTGCTAGGTTATGCTTTTCCTTTCAAACATCTGAAGTTAAAAACACTGCAGAGGAAATGCTCTGTTTTCTACCATAATGTTTTAGAGGAAAATGAATATTCTATTGTATGTGGCTTTCATTGCTTAAAAAAACTCAACCTGTGAAAGCTTATTAATTAATTTCTCCCTCCAAAGCTATGTGCTTCAAAGCTTAATGCTTCAAAGCTCACAAATCTCTTGTAGGGAAACTTAGTTTTCATTAGATGGTACGACACCAGAAATAGAACAAACAACCCCTGCACAAATGAGCTTAAAGTATGTCAAGAAAAGCTACAATATACAGTTTGTCCAGGTTTTTTTTTTTAAGTTTCTCCTTGATATTTATTCTAAATTAACAAAAAGGTTGCTAGGTATAGTCCTTTCACATTTGTACAGTATAGTGTTTCAAAGGAATAAAAAGGGAGAGAGAATCCTCATTTTTAGCTAGGGAAACTAAAGTTCACAAACACTAGAAATTACTTGGAATGCCCTCTGATCCTTATTTATTCTTGTTGCTTTTTTTCCTCTTATGCTTGACATTCCAAATGTTTCATATTTTAAAGAAAAATTGTTACAAGATGGTTTAGACAGTTCTGATAAAAGCTGCAGACAAATCTGTCAATGGCTGCTTCTGCTAAAAAAAATTACCAAACCTAGAAAAACAGTTTAGTAATTTAAATCATATCTATCTTACACAGACCAAAATTGACTAATTCCTTCTGTTAGAAAAGTAAGAATGTTGGGAAAGAGGATACACACTACAGAAATCAGGGAATGTAATTCGGTCCAGTGGTTCCTATTGTATTTTCAGCTCTAGAACAACAGAACTGGACTCCAAACTGACAATAAGGCACTGACCAGTCTCTCTCAGATCCAAGTGTCTGCCTCCCCACAAAAGTTTGGATGATGACCAGAAAGAAGTTCAATTGTACCACTGAAGAAGTTCAGCATTCATTTATACAGATTCCTTCAATTACAACTCTCCCAAACACCAAATCTGTTTACTTTAGACACAAGCCATTTTTAGGGAAAGGCAAAGGAAAAAAAGAAAGGGTCGGTATTTAAATAACGCTTTTAAAAGTTGACCTCATAGCAAGAACAAACAATTCATTGGTATGATTTAGTACCAGGTCTAGTGTTTTGAAGCTTAGAGCAGGCAGTATACTAAAATGGCTGTGAAAAGATTAGGACTTCTACTGTTTGTGAATGAAAATACCAGAGGAGGCGAATGAAGAAAAATGCCACTGCAGGAGTCAGAAAAACATCACCACCCAATTTTCCTTTTATCAAAAGGGACCCAACCGCCCACAGTGCCTTAGCAGCACAAAGCTACATTTACTTCTGTTGGAAGGAAAAGCATCGTCCAGTTGACAACCTTCTTACATTTCTCATTAACAGTGGAAGAGTACGTTCTTCTAAAAATTTAATTGCAAATAAGCGCACTTAAAATGTGGCAAGGAAACTAGCATTAAACTACATAGTTAACGTCAATCAACAAAAATAAACTGATGCAACGGTGTTGCATTCTTTTGTGTTTCCTTGATAGTTTGTTTCTTATATGTTTTCATTTTCAGTAGTAAACGTACTGCTAGCAGCAACAAGTTGCTGCAATTTTTTTTTATAACACATCTGAGTTCTGAGAGGGAAAGTTAACAAATAGTCAATTCCCCAAAAGGGCCACATGAGAGAGTGCAGAATTGAGGAAGTGAAGATCGCCCTGCCACGATTTTCAGCATAGTGAGCTTTTTCCTTTTCAGATCTTACAGAAGTGGTATCTGCTTGTTAGAATCTTTGAAAAGTTCCTTGTAGGAGAGGTTAAAAGTTGGGTATTAAAACCAGGTGGTACATACTTAATTCAAATGCACTTTGAATCAGAGTAACTTGGGCAATGTTTCAATGGCATTTTCCACAAGAAATGGTTAGTAAAATGAAGCACATGCCTAGATTAACTCAAATTGTATAGATCCCATTTTGTAAAATCAATTGTGACTAACATTAGCTCTTTAAGAACACTGAAATGGAAGGCATTTGATTAAATGTAATTGAAGTTACAAAGAAATAACATTAAGTTAGAAAGCTAACATTAAGTTAGCATTTAGTACTTCAATTTACGATAGCCAGAGATGTATTAGAAGTGCACTGCATTTAGTATCACCACAACTAATTCTCTAAACTGGGTGGATTCTCTGTTGGTGTTTAAACTAAAAATCTTGTAGGAAGTGAACTGTGAAAAAAGTGGCTTTGTAGTATACCAGTCAGCAGATGATCAACATTTACATATAACCCAGCCAGGAAGATCTACTCTGAACTATTTTTGCCCACATTCCTGTAATAATGGATCTTTTGTTCTACAAGACATCTCAAGAGACCTCTTTCAACTAAAGATATAAATACAACAAAATAAAGTTATGAACGTTAGTTGCAAAATTTCAACAGTTATTGAAAGTAAAAACTAAAGAAAAACATTGCAAGATAAACCAAAGACAAACACAATCAACTGGCTGACATTCTGGATAGTGCATCCTTACCTGTCTATATCTGGCTGCTGTATTGTTTTCCCATTACTACTTTAAACATTTTGTTTAACTACTACTTTTTACAGAGAGGTGGATTACTGTGCTCTTCATAGTTGATTTGAGTTGTCATTCTATTTAAGCTTTCCGTGACAGGTTTCCTCTCAGGAGAGAAAAAAAAATCACTTTCCCCTAATAATCTTCCAATTCAAAAGATGTAAATAAAGTCTTAATTCCAGTAATCCTTCAGATTGTCACAAACACTAATACGGGTTACAACAGAACTAGATATTGAACTTCTGGTACTAAGTATCTAAAAATGTTTTCATTAATCATTGTTTCTCTTATTACTCTTGCTAAACATTTTAAGAGGCTTCTTTTTTCAACAGTTCTCCCACGAAAAATGAGATATTTGAGGCTAGAAAAATAAAGATCAAAATGATATATGATGTCTAAATAGGCAGAGAGCAGTTACAGGCAACAGTTCATCTAATGATGACTATTGACAAGGGCTCAGCACTGCTTTCCCCATCTTACTCTATGTACCATAAAAACAGAAGAAAAGACAGCTGGATAAATTCAAAGAACAAAAACAACACCTTCTGACCCGACTCTGTCTTTAGCAAAGCTGTGTGATGTCAGGCTGTGGCTCCCCGTTTCATGTTTCCTCTCACTAATATAAGAATAGATATAGTTAACCTGCAATGCATCTAAATTAGCTTATTAAAAAAATTCAAAATCCACAGGGTTACCATATACAATGCTTAAAAAAAGTACACACATTTTGTTAAAAACACATTTGAGAAGAAACACACACTAAGTAATTTAAAAAATGCAAAACAAAAACTAAAGCTGTGCAAAATCTATTACAGTAATACTGTTGGCTATGAAGATGTTGTCTCTGCTATACACCCAACATGGGTTAAGTGATGTTTGAACTGAAAAGTGATTCGTCACGAGCAACCTCCTTTCAGGATATACTACTTCAGGATCAGAACTGATTATTCATTCTCCACAGAAAAAGATATACAAAGTGACACCAAATTGTGTAAGTGTGACACAGAAGTGTGCATCTACTATATCCTCTTTATACTAAAAACAGATTTCACAGAGTAACATTTGGAAACGCCCCAACTTTCCACCTCTCTCTTCCCCCAGAATGGTTCTCTCTTTATGCTAGTTTGTTCTCTCAATAGGGACAGCAACCTTCCTCCTCTGCCTCATCAGCCACAAACTAATGATTTCTGTTAAGAAAATGCAATATTGATTCTGGGAACTTTAATGTGTGAAATTCTATCCCCTTACCCTGATTTAGTAAATGAAGTGTACATTACCAAACAAATTACCACCTCTGGAATTTTTTTTTTTTTTTAAGATTATCAAGAGAACTCATTACTTGAGACTACTGGATAGTTTTAGAAAGTCTAGGGGTGCACCTGTAAGCTTATTTACTGCTTTTGAATTACAATCTCAGTGGAATATCTATCATTTTTTCAAGGAGTTTTCCTGGACACTATTGAAATTTCTTCCATATTTATAAAAATCAATGTTCCAAATGTTAAACAGGGCTTTGTGTACAAGAGACTATAATTAAGTAACTTAAAAGAACCCAAAATGAGGCATGAATGAAAATCTAATGCATAGAACACAGCAAATTTGTCCTCCTGTTTGGGATTTTAAATTTTTTGAGGAATTACTTTTAGTGACAAAGAATTACTCATATATAGGAAAAAGGTTTTGATTATCTAGTGCATCCTATTTTTCTTTCCTAGATTAAACTTCTCTAGGAATTGCAAATATAGTTCGAGCTCCTAAATCTTGAACAATACAGATAATTAAAACCATTTTTTTCAAAATGAAAATATGGAAACTCTGACATTGTGTCTCTCAAACACTGTAAAACAGAGGTCTTATAAAACTGATACTCTGAAACATCTTACCCTGAGAGAGGGTCTTCTGCTTTCCCCGCCCTTTAACTGTACCTAGGGGAACATCCCTCCAGAGAAGTAAAACATCTCTGTGAGCTATATCCAGTGTTTGTTGTGTAGGGGAACCATCACATAGAGGAAAGTAACCAGTGTAGAAACACAATGGGAAGGAAACACTCAGTTCTGACCTGATGACACCTCACAGCTCCCACTTAAAAAACCCAAAACAGACTATTCTTCAACCAGGAACTAGACAAGCATGTATCACGATCCTGCTTACAAGAAAAAGTGTGCTGTACAAACACTCAGCCTTTGTGCCACTGGCAGGAAGTAAGGTTCCTATACAGTACTAAGGTTACCAAGTTTAGTACTTAAAACAAACAAACAAAAAAAACGTTGCATTTGTTACAGCTCTCATAGTCTAGGTCTGAGAAAATTAATGATGCTCCAGATCAAGTGAGCCTGAGAGAAGCTCCAATTGAAGGCTGCTAGTAGTCTAAACACCATCCCTAGAATGTGTAAGTACCGCTATATCCTTAGTCTAAACCCAGCTGTTGATGCAACCCATAAGAAATATGGTTATACCCTTTTTAAAGAATACTAAAAAGGTGGTTCCCCCCCAAAAAATTAGTATAAAGTTAAAAGAAATGCAAATTAGCTACAACCTATTTAACCCAAGCACAGCACCGCCATAAGTTTCACACACACTATTTGGTGTTTCATGTTGGTTTTCCTTTCACTCTTTAAGGCAGTGGTTTCCACAGGTCAGTTCAGATAATATTAAGAAGCATGGTCCATGGCAGTTCATGTTGCAACTCCATTTTTCACTCAGGGGAATCCATTCTCCAAACTGTTAGTACTCCAGCGTTTAGAGATTGAGCCTTTAGGTTCTGTTCTGGCACAGAAATAAATTTATAGCTGGCACGCTTTCTTCAGGACGTCATGCTCAAATTATGAGACAAACAGTTCATCAAATTGTTCTCTTTCATGTTTTGAATTAGCTTTTTATTCAAAAGACATCAAGTTGGCAGGAACCTAAAACAAAAACACGAGTAACAGCTGATTTTTATTTTGAGAATTGGCTTTCCATATTTCATCTTTTCAGAACCCACCCCTTGCAAGATTAAAATGTTCAGTTTACCTCTCCCCTCTACAAAAAAAAAGGGTAAATACAACCAGTCAAGCAGCACTAGAGTAACTACAACTATAGGAAACATATATACAGAGAAGGCAGACATTAGATTGCAGTATGGTTTATAAAATGTGTTATAACATGATTTGGCTCTGGTCTATATCTATAGGTGAATTATGACATAATGTAGTTTGGCCACAATTGAGAGTTTAACATTTACTAAAGTTAACAAGCCTATTGGAGACAGATGCAAGGCCTTCGCAGCTGAAGGTCCCAGTTTATGGAATTCCAATGAACAGAGACTAGGATAAGGCCAAGTCTTGCCATGTTCATGGAATATGCAAATCTCATATCTTTGTGAAGACATTCCCCAAATAATGGAGAGGAAGAAGTGCCCAACAGTGTTCTTCATCATTCTTTAATGGCTAGAAAATGGGAAGTGCTGATGACACTGCTCCTATAAAGACAGAGGAAATGCTAATATACTCCAGGAGCAGATCTAGAACAATCAGCTTGTTCTATGTGAGGAAGTCATATTTTGCCAGCACTTTTAGAGAGCTGTCATTCCTCATCTGCACTGTGGCTGAGGAATAAATCTTATTCCCCAAGAGATCCAGCTGCTTAATGTCTTTACCCTTTGATATGTATCTAGAAGCTTCAGCATAGTGAGATCTCACATCAGCTGGAGAGTCAATCTGAGAGCCCAAGGTCAGACAAGTAAAAATATTCAAAACCTTTTTCAATGACCTGATATAGAGGGATAGTTTGTCTATTTCAGAGTCAGAAGAATTAATCTGGGGATAACCAAAGGCTCCCTGTCAGTTTCATGGTACCCTTGCTTAAAAGGGATCTCCACAAATCTGAGGTACTTGGTCTACAGAATAATGAAGACCCTGTGAGCTTTCTTGGGACCAGACTAAGTCCTAGGTTTAAGCTCTCTGCAAGGGGTCACAATAACTCCAGGAAGGGAAATCAGTTCACGAAGAGATCATAGATTCATCTGGAAAAGGTGAGATTCGAAGTGTTGTTTCAAGGTCACTAGTCATCTCAAACTCATCCTCTTCCATTACTGTCCCCTCAAAATGAATGTGTTTATACAGCAAAAAGTTAGGACAGGCCTCCCATCACTGACAGTGCCAAACTTTAATACTGCACTTGGTTTACTGGACCTGAAAAGCCTACTTCCTAAGTAAGTGTTTGAGGTGGCTGACCTGATATTTATATGGATGACTAGAGAAGACAAGGTAGATTGAACACCTGTCGGGATTGTGACCTTTTCCTAGGCACCAGTAGCACTGAATAAGAGTGTCTATAACAGACATCACTGCATTATATGTAGCTTATGGCTCAAAGCTAAGCTCTCATCAGTGTGCCCCCCAGCTTGGGAAGGCAGACTTGTACTAGCTCAACTTGAGCTACCACACTAAAAATAGCGGCACGGGCAGAGGAATGGGCTAGCCACCCAAGCTCAGACTCAGGTGCTTCTTTATGCTTTTTAGCAATATAAGCAACACAAAATTTTATTAAAGGTTATATTATGTAGCCAAAACATAACAAAAATGACACTAGGGCTGTCAAGCGATTAAAAATATTAATCGTGATTAATCGTGCGATTAATCACACTGCTAAACAATAATAGAATACCATTTATTTCAATATTTTTGGATGTTTTCTACATTTTCAAATATATTGGTTTCAATTACAACAAAATTTTAGAGTCTGCAAGTCCACTCAGTGAGAGTCTGCAAGTCCACTCAGTGAGAGTCTGCAAGTCCACTCAGTGAGAGTCTGCAAGTCCACTCAGTTCTACTTCTTGTTCAGCCAATAGCTCAGACAAACAAATTTGTTTACATTTGAAGGAGATAATGCTGCCCGCTTCTTGTTTACAATGTCACCTGAAAGTGAGCACAAGCATTCTCATAGCACTGTTGTAGCCAGTGTCGCAAGGTATTTACGTGCCAGATGTGCTAAAGGTTCATATGTCCCTTCATGCTTCAACCACCATTCCAGAGGACATGCGTCCATGCTGATGACTGGTTCTGCTCAACAACAATTCAAAGCAGTACGGACCGACGCATGTTCATTTTCATTATCTGAGTCAGATGCCACCAGCAGAATGTTGATTTTCTTTTTTGGTGGTTCTGGTTCTGTAGTTTCCACATCGGAGTGTTGCTCTTTTAAGACTTCTGAAAGCATGCTCCACACCTCGTCTCTCAGATTTTGGAAGGCACTTCAGATTCTTAAATCTTGGGTCGAGTGCGGTAGCTATCTTTAGAAATCTCACATTGGTGCCTTTTTTGCGTTTTGTCAAATCTGCAGTGAAAGTGCTCTTAAAATGAACAACATGTGCTGGGACATCATTTGAGACTGCTATAACATGAAATACATGGTAGAATGCGGGTAAAACAGAGCAGGGCATACAATTCTCCCCCAAGGAGTTCAGTCACAAATTTAATTAACACTTTTTTTTTAAGAAGCGTCATCACCATGGAAGCATGTCCTCTGGAATGGTGGCCAAAGAATGAAGGGGCATACGAATGTTTAGCATATCTGGGACACAAATACCTTGCAATGCTGGCTACAAAAGTGCCATGCAAATGCCTGTTCTCACTTTCTGGTGACATTGTAAATAAGAAGAGGGCAGCATTATCTCCCATAAATGTAAACAAACTTGTTTGTCTAAGTGATTGGCTGAACAAGAAGTAGGACTGAGTATACACTTTGATTTCAATTACAACACAGAATACAATATATATGAAAATGTAGAAAAACATCCAAAATATTTAATAAATTTCAATTGGTATTCTATTGTTTAACAGTGCGATTAAAACTGCGATTAATCGTGATTAATTTTTTTTAGTTAAACTGCGTGAGTTAACTGTGATTAATTGACAGCCCTAAATGACACTACACAGAATTTTGTGGTACTGATTCTAAACACTACTACAGCTTACAATAGTGATACTACCAGTAAGGTGTTCTGAATTATTACTTTATAATAGCCTAGTATGTTGCTTTAAAAAAAATAAAGATATGCAAGGGTATATTATGCATAAAACCCTTTCAATATGTTAGAAGTATTAAGATATCCCTTTCCCCTCCAAATTGCCCAGTTGCTTCATTTGAGCCTTATAAAGGCTTAAATCTTTGTTTGTGAACACAATCTTTATGTTACCTCCAAGTTGTGTGTATTGGTAGGAGTATCTTGTTTTGCATAAAAACTGACCAACTAGTACTCCGTTTTCTTTCAGAGCTAGTTACCAATGCCAAGTTCCGATCAGCAGCTCTCAGTTCCTTTTCACAGTATTGTTCTCACCTGTTGTCTGTTGCTTTGGCAGGCAGCGCTCAGATGTTTGAACCACAGCATTGCATTCATTCTGTTACCAGCTTGAAACTTGTATGAATTTCCTAAAATGACAGAGGCAGGAAAAAAATTGATTAAAAAAAATCAGACAAGAACAAATACAGTACTGTACTTCAATTCTACCGAAGTTCAAATAAATACATTAAATAAATAAATAAAACAATAAATAAAACATTATCGAAGAGTGAAAAGACAGAATTCTATTCATATAATTTTAGACCTTGGGTGGTGTGGTTGCAATTTAAACAACATCATTTGACTTCATACAACAGATGTGCTATATTCTGCCAAAAGTTCACAGCCTCCAAACCAATTATTAAGATCAGTGTCAATAAAAAACAAAAGAAAACAAAACAAAAATCCCCCCAAGACCCCGATCCCACCAAATTATTTAGAACGTTGTGACCAAAGTACTTTTTGTCCATGGTACCTGTGACAGATGGGGCAATTTCCTGGACAAACCTTACTGAATTAAGTTTAAGTATCTTAGGTGTCCATTACATTAAAAATGCAAATGTTTATATATTACTATGAGGTTGTATACAACATCTCTAGGGGGGAAGAGACATGACTAATGTAAACCTGGGAGGTATTATGAGCTTCAAAGGACTATTTGAAACAATGAACTTTTAAAGTTAAGTGGGTTTCCCAAGAAACCTCTAGGGACAAGTATATGCAAATGTAACTTCTCTGATTATGCAAAAACCCAGCCTTTTGAAGCTACTAACTGAAGAGAGACCCATTGTCCACAAATGATCTATTTCCAGTTCAAAGATACTGGCTGTATAAAGGGGCAACTAAACTTTTCATGAGTGTGATTGTTCTGAGCTAACAGCTGTTATGAACTTGTGACCATAGAAAAACCCGTTGGTGAGGTTTGAAGAACTGTTCACCTGCCAGAGCCCTTCATGGTATTGGGGTGATTGCTGGTTAGCTTATTAGCATGTGTGTACATTCTTTTATTGCTTTTAATATGTGCTGGATTTCAACAATTTCCCCCCCACCATCAACCTCAGCCTGGACCAGTCCACACAAGAGATCCACTTCCTGGACACCACAGTACTAATAAACGATGGCCACATAAACACCACCCTATACCGGAAACCTACTGACCGCTATACTTACCTACATGCCTCCAGCTTTCATCCAGACCACACCACTCGATCCATTGTCTACAGCCAAGCTCTACGATACAATCACATTTGCTCCAACCCCTCAGACAGAGACAAACACCTACAAGATCTCTATCAAGCGTTCTTACAACTACAATATCCACCTGCTGAAGTGAAGAAACAGATTGACAGAGCCAGAAGAGTACCCAGAAGTCACCTACTACAGGACAGGCCCAACAAAGAAAGTAACAGAACGCCACTAGCCATCACCTACAGCCCCCAACTAAAACCTCTCCAGCGCATCATCAAGGATCTACAACCTATCCTGAAGGACGATCCATCACTCTCACAGATCTTGGGAGACAGGCCAGTCCTTGCTTACAGACAGCCCCCAAACCTGAAGCAAATACTCACCAGCAACCACACA